>JAMXBD010000140.1:1200000-1754233 GCA_024138025.1 Combretum micranthum | reverse complement strand
TATACTAAAAATCCTCAGGAGTCACATCTTGTGCCTTGATTAGCAAGGCTTATATAATATAGTTTTGTTGGGTCCTCGTCGACTCCACTTTCAAACTGTCAGCTCAGAAGTTGCAAATAAATTAGACATCGGCGTACATTGTCTTCTCTACTTGATTGAATTTGATTACTTGGGAAATTAAATACCGGTGAAAAGTGCTTCCTCTCACGGTAGCTTTTCTTTAATTTGATAACCAGCGGTAAAATATTTTGCTACACAAAAGTGAACTTTACTGCATGTATAAAATTTAACTCTAAAGGTTTAAATTTGTCACGTTGTGCATATAAATGTACTATCAGTCCTATTAAAGTCTCTGGATCACCTTCATGTGTAGGGATAAGTGTTGATAGTTAATTATAAAATATGGACTCCTTAGGTTCAATCCAACTCATTCAAGGTGTGGGTCAACTCACTAACTTCAATCCGACCCATTTTGACTCATCATAACTCCTTGAGGGCAATGATGTACTCTCTAACTCGGTAAACTAATCTTTTGAGAATTGCACTTGATAGTGCCAAGTCAGATCACTCGACACACGCCCCACTTATTCTTACTCGGGAAATAGTTAGACGTGATTTTGTGACTCAGATTCAACTTCCACGTTCCTACAAACCGCTTTTAATTTCCTAATACTTCATGTTTCCACAACGTCTGTAACTACTAGAAGTCCATCCCCTGTACATATCTTCTCCACAAATTTATGAAGACAAGTATGTCATATTACCGTTGTTCATTTCCCATCTCGGATGAACATTAACTTGAGAGTTAGACTAGCCGCACCAAACAATTCCTCAATACACTCTTGCCTATGTTCTTTTTTGTAAGCCTTACTTTATAGATCCATGAAGTAGGCTCAATCAATTAGAAGCCTCCTACTGATCTTGAACTAACGAAATTTGGCTTCATCTATGAAAAGCAACTCCTTAAGTTGTTTCCTTCCCTCATTTTTCTTCTAAAACATTTTATCCGTACACTTTTAATAGTTGCCACCAACAATGTCATCTAGATCTAAGGGCAAAAAAGTTGCTCAAGACTCTAACCCCATAATCTAATTGACTTAGCTCTGAGTCTCAACAACCTCCAAATGCCTTCAAGATTAAATGCAAGCTCTAGTGCTTTTCTGCTTCTAACTCTTTGTAAGAGTAGTAACACTTAAATAATTTAGGAAGTATATCACCCCAAATTGTGGAGAAGAATATAAAGCTAATAAGCCATAACCATTAGGTAAAACAATGCCTTAGAGATCTAAAATTGGGGGCTAGTGTTTTTTATCACGCTTTTTCTATATGTGCTTTTTAAAACTCTTTTTAAATTCCTTTAATTGCATAGATATTAACCAACCAGTGTACCAGATGTGTATGCAGTAATAAAACTTCTATGAATACTAAGTCGTGTCTACAAGGAGTGAGAACTAGCTCCCAATTATATTAGTCCTAATTGTAGCTAGGCAAGTAAAAAAGAAATACAAAGATAGGATTTTCAACACCTGTATTGAATTAGGTTTAGAGTCAATAGATCTGTAAATCAATTGAATGTATGCCATTAACCAAAGTACACTTACAATTCAAATTGCTAATAGGTTTAGTATATTAAGCAATTAAGCACCATATAAATCTCTTTTTTCCAAAGAAAGTAATCACCCTAAATTAACCAGTCAATTTTCCCTATTCTTAGAAAGTGATTAATTGACTAATCTGTATAAATTACCAAACCCTAAGCGAATTCAAATCCATATCTCTATGAGATTTACAATAGAAATTAGCTAATCATAGAATAGAAAAGAATTTCTCAATTGCAATCCTAATCTAACATGAATTCCAGAATTAATCTAAAACGCATGTTCAATGAAATAGTATTAACAATTCGAATACAAACAAATAATCAATCAACAACAGTAATCATCGATCATATAATCCAAATCAGAAACTCAAAACCATAGATAAGATCAATAGGAAAAGGCTTTAAATATCATCCATAACATGAAATAAAATGAAAAGGAATGAAATCACCTTGGAGAGTGATTTCATGCTCAAACCCATGTTCAAATGATATTTCCACATAATGCCGATGTGGAATCCACTATAAAAAAAAAAAAATCAAAATGCTAGCTATTGTCTATGCCCTAATCTGCATCTAAGAGTAAACGAAATAGGTTCTTAATTCGTTCTAAGGTTCATCTTTTTTTTTTTTTTTTTCTAGCAAAATCCACAAGAGAATATTTATATGTTAAAGACACATGGAACTTAGGCCGGGCCTTGATTTTAATTTAACCAACCTTGAATGTCAAATTCATTTCCGAATGAAGAAGGATGGCAGCATTGGAGTGGCCTTGGAGTAAGCCGGCATGAAGGTCGACGGCTTTTCTTCTCCCAAGGCTGGCGTATAGTAAAAAAATTGAAGATGGTCTCGATTAGTTTGAAGGCTGGTTGTGTAACTATATTGACAGCCAGTGCTGATTCTTATCTTGATGTAGACTAGTGGCTTTGAACTTGTAATGGCCGACATATTTGTCCACTTATTCATATTTGCATAAATCTCCTCTTAACAGTTTATATTTGTCATATAAGTCCTTTAAGACCTGAAATATGACAATAAAAGTACTTAAATACCAATTCCTTATAATTTCTTATAAAATCAATAATAACAAAACATGATCCATATATTTTTTTTATAGTTTTAGTATTGGATCCTTAATCCAACGTTGGTCTTATATGTGAAATAATTATGTGTTACGGGCTGTCACATTAAATTAAGCTCAATTAAAAGTGATCAATAAGGTTTGAGTATTTGGGCTTTAATGTATCTAATAGGGCATGATCCTTTTATGTGTAGAGACTTTATGGGTAATTTCTATTTTTATAATGGGCTAAAATAGGAATACCAAAAGATTACAACACTTTATCTCTATAAATAGTGATTATGGTCCCCAGGTCACACGTACAACTTTTTTAGTCTCTACTAAATCCCATCATTAGAGAGTGTAGAGAGAAAACTAAAGAGATCTCTTAGAGAAAACGTATTGATCTTAAAGGCCAACCACAAGGCTCTAAAATCATTGATTGCTATGGATTCAAGTATGCTTCCACTTATGTGTTTATATATATATATATATATTTGTAATTCTTAATAGTTAGATATGAACGATCTAGGGTTTTTTATATGTGATGGTTTTCACAAAAGGCGAATCTAGATCTAACAAGTGGTATCAGAGCATACATGTTTGATCATTAGGAATTACTTTCGTAATTTATAATAGGATTTTTTCCCTTTTCTTTTAAGAGTTAAGGTTTTAAAAAATTAAATTTTAAAAGGATTAATTTATGAACAAGAATTCATCGAATTCTTGTACTATTAATATTCATGAATCTATTATTGAAATAATATATATATATATATATATTTGCGATCAGCGTTTGATTTTGATTGGCGTTTTTATTTGTGGATGTAAGTCAGATTCATGGTGTCACGTAGATCCCCTGTTTTGGTTATCTGATTTTAATTTAAAAAAAAAACCGAACAAACTAGATCTGTTAATGGAGTTTTTTTAGATGTTGTATGATGTTCTGCTTTAGACATCTGAATGTTTACACGGATCTGTTTTGGTGGGTTTGACTGGGTTGGTCTTTTGGTGTGTAATCGGAATTTCGGAGTTGTTTCCGTTCTGATCCGGGATTTATGATTAATTCCTTTACTTTAGATTCTGTTTTAATTCCATCACCTATGAATTTTGGACTTGGCCTTTTCCAACAATTCAGTATATTATATGTAATTCTCATTGTATATGAAAGGCAAAAAGTTTGGCTTATTTCCCTTTTTTTCGTAATTGATATTTAATTAAGTTTCTTTTAAGGTCAGGTTTCATGGCTTTTCAATTGCAATGTAAACGGTTTTGTCGGCAAAATGGAATGACATAATGACATTTATTATCAAAACCGTTTTGGATTTTAATGTTAACAGTTATTGAATATTAAAAGAATGGAAATTATTCTGGATCATTTTTTAAATATGGGTTCTCAGACTTAATTGCTAAGAATGAAAATGTAGAAAATGTACACTCTTGACAAACCTGATCTCAATGAAGGATAAGGGTAAGGGTAGCATTAGAGAGTACATCATGGAGATGTCTCATCTTGCTTCCAAATCAAGAGCACTTAAACTAGACCTCATAGATGATTTGTTAGTGCATTTGGCTTTAATATCTCTTCTGACACAGTTTAGCCAGTTTTAAAGTGAGCTATAATTGTCAGAAAGAGACCTGGTCTCTGAATGAGCTCATCTCACACTGTGTTCAAGAACAGGAAAGGCTGAAGCAAGATAAGATTGAGAGTGCTCACCAAACCTTGACCCCTAAGAATAGGAACAAGGATAACCAAAGAAGTCAGATGCATCGAATGGTAATGATTGTCACTTCTGTGGAGCTATGGGGCATTATAAGAAGCAATGCACCAATTATCATGCTTGGCGTGCAAAGAAAGGTGTGCTTCTTAATTTGGTTTATTCTGAGGTTAATTTAACTTCAATACTTGTACACACTTGGTGGATAGATTCTGGTGCAACAACTCACATCAGTGTGTCTATGCAGGGTTGCCTCCATTGTCGAAAACCAAGTGATGGTGAAAGATACATCTATGTAGGTGATGGCAAGGCAATTAAAGTTGAAGCAATTGAAAAATTTAGATTATTATTAAAGACTAGATTTTATTTAGATCTTGAAGAAACATTTATTGTACCGTCATTTAAACGGAATTTGATTCTATTTCTGCTTTGGATAAATCTGGTTACTCTTGTTCATTTGGAAATAAGAAATTTAGTTTGTTTCATGATTCAAAATTAGTTGGATCTGGTTCTTTATCTATTTATGATCATCTTTACTTGATTGATAATATTGCTTCATTTAATGAATCCTTGCAAGTAAGTACACGAGGTACAAAGAGAAAATTAACCAATGAGAATTCAACTACATTATAGCACAAGAAATTAGGTCATATCTCCAGACGGAGAATGGAGAGACTTTGTCAGATGAAATTCTAAACCCTTTAGATTTTACAGATTTTGATGGTTGCGTTAACTGTATAAAGGGGAAACAAACCAATAAAAGGAGATTTGAAGCCAATAGGACTTCAAACGTCTTAGAACTTATACATACAAATATTTTGGACTGTTCTCTATAGTTGCTTGGAATGGTTAACAGTTTTTTATAACGTTCATAAACGATTTCTCACGATATGGCTATCTATATCTCATTCATGAAAAGTCACAGTTTTTGAACATGTTAAAAATTATAAGGCTGAAGTTGAGAACCAACTCAACAAAAGGATTAAAAGCATCAGATCTGATTGTGGTGGTGAATACTATGGCAGATATGATGGTTTAGGTGAACAACCTCCAGAATCTTTTGCTAACTTCCTAGGAATAAGGTATCGTCCCATAGTACACCATGCTGGCTTCACCTATTATGAATGGTGTTGCTAAAAGACGAAATAGGATACTTAAAGACATGGTGAGGAGTATGATTGTCGTTCCACTCTACCAGAATCACTATGGGGAGAAGCACTTAAGACTGCAGTGTATATCCTTATAAGGTTCCAACTAAAGCAACTAACAAAACCAGTATGAGTTTTGGACGGGTAGGAAGCCTAGTTTAAAGCATTTGCATGTGTGGGGATGTCCAATTGAGGCAAGGCTTTACAGGCCTAATGAAAAGAAACTGGACTCAAGAACAGTGAGTTGCTATTTTGTTGGGTACTCTGAAAGATCGAGGGGTTACAAGTTTTATGATCCCACAAATAAGTGGATATTTGATTCAAGAAATGCTCGGTTCTTTGAGGATGTTGAGTTTGCGGGCGGGCGGGCGCGGGGCGGGGGAGGGGGAGGGGGAGGGGGGGTGGTGGATGGGATGTGATGGGATATGGTTAGAGACATTGTCTTTGAAGAGGAATACGTTGATATTCCCACAGGTGTTCTTGAATTTCGTCAAGATTTTGTTCCTGACCTTATTTAAAACACAATAGACATAGACAATGGTGGAGATCCCATTCAAGGACTGTTTCGGAAGAACAAACTCTACCACCTCAAGAACCTATGCCATTAAGCAGATCCACTAGACCAAAAAGAAGTGCGGTGCCAGATGATTACATCGTATTTCTTCAAGAACATGAGGTTGACATTGGAATGATGGAAGATGATCCGATTAACTTCCGTCAAGCCATTGAAAGTTCTAACTCTCAAAAGTGGATTGACGCCATGAATGAAGAGAGAGATAAAGTCTATGAAGGACAATAACGTTTGTGATCTTGTCTCATTGTGAGAAGGTACAAAGCCCATTGGTTGCAAATGGATATTTAAGACCAAGAGAGATTCGAAAGGTAATGTGGAAAGGTACAAGGCTCGTCTTGTTGTAAAGGGCTTTACACAGAAAGAAGGCATCGACTATAAAGAGACTTTCTCACCAGTTTCTTTGAAAGACTCTTTTAGAATTATAATGGCATTAGTGACACATTTCAATCTTCAGTTACATAAGATGGATGTAAAGACCGCTTTTCTCAATGGTAACATTGATGAGACGATCTATAGGGTACAACCAGAAAACTTTGTGTCAGGAGATCCAAAGAATATGGTTTGTAAACTTAAGAAATCCTTCTATGGACTTAAGCAAGCATCTCGACAATGGTATTTCAAATTTCATCAAGTGATCATCCTGTTTGGTTTTGAGATGAATTTGGTTGATGATTATATATACCATAAGTTCTATGGGAGTAAGTATATTTTATTGGTCTTATATGTTGACGATATTTTGCTTGCCAGCAACGATATAGGCTTATTGCATGAAACCAAGAGATTTCTAGTTAAGAATTTTGAGATAAAAGATCTTGGTGATGCTTCTTTTGTGTTAAAAATACAAATACACCGAGATGGCTCTCATGGTGTTCTTGGATTATCTCAAAAGAGCTATATCGAAAAGGTACTCAAGAGGTATGGCATGCAAGATTGTAGACCGAGTGATACCCCAGTGGTTAAAGGAGACAAATTTAGCCTCAGTCAATGCCCTAAGAATAATTTTGAGGAAAAAGAAATGCAAAAGATTCCTTATGCATCAATAGTAGGGAGTCTAATGTATGCTCAGGTTTGTACGCGTCCAGATATTGCGTACATTACAGGAAGGTTAGGCAGATACTTAAGTAATCCAAGATTAGACCATTGGAAAGCAGCCAAAGGGTCTTGCGGTACTTACAGAGAACAAAAGATTACATGCTCACTTATCGGAAGTCAGACCAGATTGAGATCATTGGGTATACTGATTCTGATTTTGTTGGATGCCAAGATAGTATGAAATCTACATCAGGCTACATCTATCTGCTAGCTAGAGGAGCTATCTCTTGGAAGAGTGTAAAACAATTTCTTGTTGCCTCTTCTACTATAGAAGCAGAGTTTGTAGCATGTTATGAGGCGTCTAATCATCGAATATGGTTTCGAAATTTTGTCACAGGGCTGCGCATAGTGGATACTATTGATAGACCACATAAGTTATTTTGTGATAATAAGTCAACAGTTCTATATTCCAACAACAATAAGAGCTCGACGAAGTCAAAACATATAACCATCAAGTTCCTAGTTGTAAAAGAAAGAGTTCATAGTGGACAGTTGTCTATAGAGCATATAGGAACAAACTCCATGATTGCGGATCCGCTTACTAAAGGAGTGCAACCCAAGGTGTTTCATGAGCACACTGCTCGTATGGGCGTCCTTAAGTGATGTTCAGTTTTAGTGGGAGTTTGTTGCTTTGAATGCTTTTATGTCATAGACAAACTTTAATTAGTTGTTTTCGGTTAATTATTTTAAGGATTTTTTCTACAGAAATAAATTTTTTGTTTGCTTATACTCTAATTTTGGTTTATGGTTTGATCTCACTAAGGTTTATGGTGGACCAGTAGAAAATAAACATGTTAAGATCACATTGCATGAAATTTTCTTGCTACACATCCATATCATGATCCATGTCATTCAGTTGTGTCGATATTGTGACCATTGATGGGTTGAGTTATAATAAATGTAATAAATACCGCTTTGATCCTATGTTGATATAGTTGATGGACCAAATTGGTTATAGATACATATTGGTCGTGACTGCAAATTTGAGCTCATATGTTTGTCTTTTGCCAAAATATAATTATAAGGTTTCACATATAGTCCAAGTGGGAGATTGTTGGATCATTAATCCAACATTGGCCTTATATGTGAAATAATTATGTGTGACAAGCTGTCACATTAAATTAAGCTCAATTAAAAATGATCAATAAGGTTTGGGTATTTGAGCTTTAATATATCTAATAGGGTATGACCGTTTTCTGTATAGACACTTTATGGGTAATTTCTATTTTTATGATGGGCTAAAATAGAAATACCAAAAGATAACAACACATTATCTCATAAATAGTGGTTATAGTCCTCAGATCACACATACAACTTTTTTAGTCTCTTCTAAATCTCATCATTAAAGAGTGCAGAGCAAAAACTAAAGGGATCTTTCACAGAAAACGTGTTGATCTAGAAGGCCAACTGTACGGCTCTAAAATCATTTATTGCTATGGATTCGGTTATGCTTCCGCTTATGTGTTTATATATATTATATATATATATTTGTAATTCTTAATGGTTAAATATGAAAAATCTAGGGTTTTTTATATGTGATGGTTTTCACAAAAAGTTAATCTAGATATAATATTTAGTTAATCAAGAGATAGTATATATGTGTCTATAAAACCATCCAAAATAATATTTACGTATTCAATATGACAAACTTCTATTTTATTATATAAGACCTTTCCTCCGTATATTTTTACTGGTATAGATGGATGTTTTATGTGGGTTTGAACATCGGAAAGCATAAAACTGGTCTTCCATAGAATTTGGGCCTTTCATGCTGACGACGACTTGTATCCTCTTGGTTAACATTCAAAGTATTTCATCTTATTTTGTTGATGATATACATATATGATTGCACACGTAAGTAAATTGTGATAATTTTGACAACAATTTTTGTTTTATGAAGAGTCTCAGAATTTTCTCATGAACTGTTTGGATTGTCAAATTTTTATCGGTATCGAATCTATATTGGATTAGTATTTATAATTCATCAATATTATATTTATATTAGTTTAATTTGTTGAGTTTTATGAATAAAACTGTTAATTTTTCATCAATATTATATTTATATTAGTTTAGTTTAAGAATGATGCAAAAATAATACCAAACCGGCGTATCTTTCCTCAATGTTTTGGCAATATTCAGATTGAAGGTGACAGGCCATCACCATCTTTATATATGACAAGTTAACAAAAATGTTGCTTTTAATTAATTCCCCAAACGCTCACGTTTATACTAAAAATCCTCACGAGTTCACATCTGGTGCCTTGATGAGCAAGGCTTATATAATATAGTTTTGTCAGATCCTCGTCGACTCCGCTTTTAAAATGTCAGCTCCGAAGCTGCAAATAAATTAGCCATCGGAGTACATTTGTATTCTCTATTTGATTGATTTTTGAATTACTTAGGAAATTAAATACTGGTGAAAAGTGCTTCCTCTCACAATAGCTTTTCTTTAATTTGATGACCAGCGGTAAAATATTTTGCTACACAGGAGTGAACTTTACCGCATGCATAAAATTTAACTCTAACCTTAACGATTATAGCCTGATAGAAAAGGATTTAACGTTGTCACGTTGTGCATATAAATATGCCATCTCTCATATTAAAGTCTCTTGATCACCTTTATGTGTATATAAGACATGGACTCCTTAGGCTCAGTCCAACCCATTTAGGGTTTGGATCAATTCACTAAGTTCAAATCCGATCCAGTTTGACTCATAATAACTCTTAGAGGATAATAATATACTCTCTAACTCGATAAACCAGTCTTTTGAGAATTGCACTTGATTGTGCCAAGTTGGATTACTCGGCACACGTCCCACTTATTCTTACTTAGGAAACAGTTAGGCATGACTTTGTGAATCAGATTCAACTTTCATATTCCTGCAAACCGCTCTTAATTTCCTAATACTTCATGTTTCCACAATGTCTGTAACCGTTGAAAGCCTATCCCTTGTACATATCCTCTCCACAAATTTATGAATACAAGTATGCCACATTAGTAGCTTTTAATCACCATTGTTCATTTCCTATCTCGGATGAGAATTGACGTAAGAGTTAGAGTGGCCGTGCCAAAACAATTCCTCAATACACTCTTGCCCTTGTTCTTTTCTGTAAGCCTTACTTTGTATGTCCATGATCAAGCCTAATCATTTAGAAGTAGGTCTAATCATTTAGAAGCCTCCTACTGGTCCTGAATTAACAAAATTTGGCTTCATCTATAAAAAGCAACTCCTTAAGTTGTTTCCTCTCCTCGTTTTTCTTCTAAAACATTTTATCCCTACACTTTTAATAATCGTCACCAGTAATGTCATTTAGATCTAAAGGCAAGATAGTTGCTAAAGACTTCGACCCCATAATCTAACTGACTTGTCTGAGTCTCAACAACCTCTAAATGCCTTCAAGCTTAAATGCAAGCTCTACTGCTTTTCGCTCTTCTAACTCTTCACAAGAGTAGTAGCACTTAAATAATTTAGGAAGCATATCACCCCAAATTATAAGGAAAAATATAAAGCTAATAAATCATAACCATTAGATAAAACAACGCTTTAGAGATCCAAAATTAGGGGGCAATGTTTTCCATACCAAGGAAGCAATGGCGAAAGCTAGCATCTTATTTTTACGCAACAACATCTTAGCAACCCACTAAGATGCCACATAATAGCAACTATTCTTAAGCCTAAGCTTAGTCTCAAGTGTGGGCTTGTAGTTTTTTCACACTTAAGACAAATTAAGGGCTAAGAACCTCCCAGTGGCGCCAGTAGCCTCACGATCTCATATCGACAGCCCAACCTCTATTGATCTTCCCATGTACCAAGGGAAGTGTTTTGAGGATTTAGTATCGAGAACATGGAGAATGACTATGAGAGGGTGGCAAAGATAGAGGAGGGCAAAAAGAGTGCCCTCCAAGACTCTAAATACATCTTTGGTGACAATTGAAACCCCTCTAATGTAGTCTATCATTGAACAACCCTTCCTTATGGGCATGAAGTTGCCCAACTTCAAGATGTATGATGGAATTGTTAATCCCAAAAGTTAAGTAACTAAGAGGAGGTGAATTAAATATTTTAAAAACCTTTTGCAAAATTTAGTTTTAGACTTATCTTCGAACAAGTTCTAAATTTGTGTCTAAACCTTTTGTTTGAGAACTATATTGAAGAAACCCTTTTAATTTCTTAACTTGATTAAGCACTTTGCCTTCCTTTTCTAAGTCTACCATCTTAGTGGCCTTCCTCTTTTGGGTCCTCTTTACCTCACTCATTTCCATAGGAGCATCCCTATTCCTCTCATAAATCTATACCCTTAATGTTGTTAGCCTACTAAAGCTACTCCTTTTAGATTAGACTGATGAAGCTTCATAAGGATTTAAGCTTACTTCTTGGATTCATTACATCCTTAAATGAACAAAAAGAAAGGATAAAGTTAGTAACACAACATCGATACTAAAACCGACCTATACTAAGTGTGCTTCATGAATTCGCCCCATCCCACAACATGCCACTCACATAATCCCTACATCGACCTAACTATGCATAATAAGAATTTTCAGCAGTATCTTTCGCATAAATTTCTCTCTCCTTGAAGTAGGCCCAAGGAATGGACTGCTAATGTGTAAATCTTATTATTTTGGCTACGGTCTCTCCATAATTGGCACCCAATCTAGTCATTTAGGGAAAGTTAGGCAATTTATTCTAGCAAGTGAGGAAGCTTGGTTCTCGACTAAGCTCCAAAACAGTGTATCTTTTCTCTCTAATATCTGGTGAATACTCTAAACCACCAAATAAACTATTTATTTTTTCTTTTGCTAAAGTGTGTTTTAGTGCTTGTCTTTCTCCTTCATATAAAATAAATACCTGACCAATTGCGGTGTTAATCTTTAGCACAAGCTCTCACACAATGCCTCGAAAGCAAGGAAAAATTGCTAGGAATTTGGCATCAAAGAACGGAGAATTTAATATAAGTAGCCCAAACATCATTTTCCTAGAAACAATCATGGAGTAATCGTCATATGTCTTATCAAAGTAGCTGTTTGATCATCGCTAATTCTTCCTCCACAACCTTGCTTTCAATGTGGTTAAGACCCAAACCACTATCACTTAGAAAAGGAGCATTGAAGACATTAGTTGGGTTCTCTATGTTCACAATATCCACTA
This sequence comes from Combretum micranthum, assembly GCA_024138025.1. NCBI lineage: Eukaryota > Viridiplantae > Streptophyta > Magnoliopsida > Myrtales > Combretaceae > Combretum > Combretum micranthum. Next base: position 1,741,894 of record JAMXBD010000140.1, on the reverse strand, counting down.
CATACATATCATTTGGTACTCGCTTCATAGCAATGTGCATGCCTTTAAAATCCTCCAAGCCAAAGAAGTAATCCTCAATGGGGATTCCACACTACCTTGTCTTTTTCGTAGCTTTCTCTTGTACAATACAACCTACCATTGTCATTAATGTAAGGGGGCAACCCTCCTTGAAGCAACACCCTCACTAGGATTTGAGCGAATATGTGACAAACAACTTCTACTCTCACTTGCTATTTTGTGAAAAATGGCAAAAGAGAATAAGATGTGTAACTTCTGAAGAATTTTTAGTTTAGATGACCACAACATTGAAAATAAACACAAAGGTGAAAAGATTGTCACTTCGAGAACTATATAGATGAGGCTTTTTGGATTGACATGAAGGTTGTCAAGGAATGGAATTGCCATCCATCGACAACTATTGGATCAATTCTTACCTTGATCTAACAAACAAGAATTAATACCACAACACATTGTAAGTCTAACAAAGTACAAACACAATGTTAAGTTGCTAAACAAATCTATGACACATGGTTACATGTACCTATTAGCACCTAAATTTGAAATGGCATGACTTCCACATCATTCTTCAAACAAGTATATGATAAGATTGCTCGAATCTCATTATACACTAACTAGGCTATCTTGCACATCAGCATGAGCAGTTAAACTTAATCTGTAATACCCTCAAATATAGATGGTGAAACTCTAATCATAAATGCGTCTTTTGGTTTAATAGCTTGAATGAACTCTAAAGCTTAGTGTACTATGGGCAGAGCAATTCCAAAATTGGTGACCTCCTGGAAAGCGCTAGCACTAAAGAACAAAACCATATGGTATGTAGTCAAAGCGAACAATACCTAGATTGGTGGTATAAGTGGTATCAAAGCAGTTCAACAGTCAGAGTGGAGGAGTGTCCTCCCTGCCTGATGTGGTTCTTGACCTGTATAATATAATTGATGACAATGTTCATTCTATAAGTGGGGGAATATGTAATACCCCTTATATATATGGTGGAACTTTAATCACATAGACACATTTTGGTGTAATGGCTTAGAGTTTGTTGGAACTCCAAAGTTAAGCGTGCTCTAGGTAGAGCAATCCTATGATAGGTGATTTCCTAGGAAACGTTGTCACCAAAAGATAAAATTGTGCGGCGTATAACCAAAGTAGATAAAATCTTAGTGAGTGGAGTTCCAAGGCATTACATGATCAATGCTAATTGCCCTTACCCTCTTGAATCTTTCTCACTTTTTCTCAGGAAGCATGAGTTTGGCTCAAGAAAATAAAACCTTAGTCAGCCTATCCTTCCCCTAATAACTAAGTCATGGTTGACTCGAATTTGAGCTAATGCTTGTCATTATTTTACGTGACCATTGCTGACAAATTACAATTCTAGCGCTCATGATTGAGATCCTTACAAATGACTTTAGGCTTCGCTTAAATAGCCCACCAATTTAACTCCTTCTCCTTGCCAACTCATCCAAAGCATGACCTGACCATTCAAGGTTCAACCCTAGTCGTTGGGTTCAAGTACGACCCATTCTAACTCATTAGGTTGAATATTTCAGCATGCACCCCCATAACTTCCCTTATCTTTAGCAGGGAAATGGTTGGACATAATGTTATGACTCAGTTTACACATTCCTGCCAACTGCTCTCAACTCCTAACTACTTCACGTTCTTCTTAATGCTTATAACAGCTAGAAATCCTTCTCCACTGATTTGAAGACAAGTATATCATACTAGTAATTCTCATACATTATTTTCTATTTCCCATCTCGGATGAACACTGATTTGAGCATTAAAGTGGTTGCACTAGAGAATGCTTTGATATACCCATGACTGTGTTCCGTTTTGCAGGCTTTACTTTATAGGCCCATAATCGAGCCCATCATTCAAAAGCCTCCTACCGATTTTGAATTGCCCATACAAGGTATTATTCCATTCCTATTATATCTTTCACATAGGTGTAACTAAAAATGAAAAATTTTGACTATATCATTTATTGTGTGATGTTTTTTCCCCAACAATGCTGGCCAGTTGATCTTTCTTTATTGTCTACGTTTAGCATGCTTATTTGTTATTTAAGTGTTAACAAGAGGATAAATTTTCATATGTGTCTTATTATTACAACGAAACAATTTTCAATATCTATAAAGATAGGCGCTAGATCTATTTATAAATGTTATTACTTGTCCAAAAGGACAGATTTCATTAAGAAAAAAAAAAAGCTTCTAATTTCTCTCGGCCTCTTTCCAAAAGCCACAATATGATTTTTATATGGTTGCAACATTTGTATGATTTTGATAAATGATGCATCATTTCATTGAAAAAAAAATAAAATGATTCAGTAGTCATTTAAGACCGTATGGTATGTTTTGTACATAAATAAATAATAGTATTTACCCCATTTTTTTCAAATAGCTTCAAAATATATGTTTTAAAAGTATAAGTTTTAATCAATTTTTAAGTACCTTTAATATTATATAATCTATAAGAAGTTAAGGATTTAAATTACATTTTTTCCTTACAAAAGGAAGACAACTCGATTTTGTATTGAAATGAATCTAAGTAACAGGAGCAGGGCATGTTTTGCTAAGTTCCCGTGGAGGTTTAATAAATAAAATTAAAAAATAAGAAGAAACTACCATGTTCTCATGTTCTGGGGAGGAGGATTGGAAGGTGAGCACTTATCTAAAATCCCAGATGCCTATGCAATGGCTTGCATACCAAAAATTTGTTGCTGTACCATACAAATATTTATCTCAAATGTAGAAGACTTCTCGTATACTTAATCATCTTTTCATATATATATTTTAACCTTCCCTTAGCGGCTTATGTTATCTTCAAGTAACTTCATCACGAAATCATACTGCAACTAATATTAAAATTAAATTGATTATAAAAAGAAACTTCAAAAATTTAATCACAATTGGAAAAATTATAGATCGTTTATCAATGTGACAGAACTAATCCTATTGTAACCGTTGTGGAACTGTAAAATCTTCCGATCTTTAGCCATGAACCAACTTCCATTACTACCACTACATAACCAAACTCCCAAAACATATATTTCTATTGGAAAACTTTCTACCAACTCTTCTGCCCTTTAAACGCAGTCTGCTAAATGCACACCAATTTATCCATCTTTCACGAGCAACATGGCCGGAATGGGACCATCTTCTCGTACAAACAAACTACATGCGACAAAATCATGCACCTACAGCTGGCACTAGACCAGGTCCTTGAGTCTAAGGGGCTTCTGATTTTACTACTTTCTTCCTTCAAACGGATCCACTACAGGAAACACACCCAAGCCTAAACAACCAACTTGTTTCTACTACTGGCCATAGGAGAGAATAGGATGAGTGAAATGAAACATGCTTTTGTGATGCAGGAAGATCATGTAGGACGTGCTTGCAAAGGGAAGCATCGTAGTTGTGTCTCTAAAAAGTACCTAAGACTGAAGACAGTTTAAAAATTATGAATCTGTTTAGATTGTCGGATTTTTATCTATCGTATCTATATTTAATCTGCATTTGTAACTTATCTATATCATATCTATATCGTATTTATTTGATATGTTTATGAGTAAAATTATTAGTTTTTTATTGATATATATTTTTTAACAAATATCTAATTGAAAATAATAAGAATATGATACCAAAATGATCAGAATATGATAGAAAAAACATAATCACGTGGAAATAGATGAATCTTTCATTGATTTTTAGGCACATTGAAAAACAAAACCTACATGTAGAGCCCTTTTTGTATGCAAGCCCCAATATCCAATATGCTATGAAAGATCCACCCACCTGCCTTGTTCTCAGACTCACAGCCGTATTCACAACACCACCCTTTCCAATTGTTTTCACAAACCCCATAGGACATCACCAATGTGCTGCACACCCTTGTCGGGTGACGACTCATTCCTGAGAAGTAATTCAGTTGCAAGGCCCCTGCACAAGCAGTAGTTAAGTTTTTCCCGCGGCCGCCACATACTAACTAAAAGCCCACAACATCAAAGAGAACTTTTGATATTAATTGCCATCAAGTGATGGAGTATGCTAGAGAACCTCATGAACATGCTTGGTCCAGTAAAAGTACAAGTCTAAAGCGAGTTCGAGTTCAGCCACAGAAAAAGTTACTGCTGTGACAGAAGAGATAGATATACTAAAAACAATTAAAGTTCCGACTCATCCCTGAAACAACAAGGTTTCTCTCAATAGCTTAGTCATTGAACTCCCTCTTCATGATATCTAAGGTTTTGGTTTGATCACTGCGATGATGGGGGAGCAATGCGCGACCTAACTGGAGTTTTTGAAGGAGACACCCTAGAATAATAAAAGGACGTTAAATGCCTCATCCATGGATATCTCAAAAAGAGAAAACCTCATTAAATAATCCGAAGCAACTTACCTAATTGGTTGAGTGCCCAAAACCAATCCACTGCAATTTAGTGCACAAATCGCGCTATCAGCCTGCTCATCAAAGATCGCAATTAGATTCAAGCAAATAAAACTTCCTCAACTGCTTTCAGGAGTAAATAGCAAAAGATTCCCAGAGAACTTGCATTAAATAGTTTAATTGAAAAAAGAAAAGAAAAGAAGTAAAAATGAGCAGTTTATAAGTCATAAATACACCATGCATGATAAAGTGTACATAATTTACGTAACATCTCACAGGTGTAATCAAGCACGAAAAATCATGCAAGTCTATGTACATTATATGTTGAGAAATCACATTAGATACACTAAACAGGTAGCATGGTAGCACTTTAACAGTTCATCATCAACTGTGCATGTAAGGAAAAAGATGAAACCAGAAAGATTCCATGAAAAAATCAATTAACAGTAGAGTTGTAAACATAGAAAGATTCAATTTGCCATGTTGTGCAGCATGAACATAACAGATGTATCACACGTCCCTTGAAAAACATGCGGAAGGCCTTCTACAGAATAACACATGCATTATTGGAGAGGCACAAGTGGAAAGGATCAATAAATATACATATACAGAGAAAAGCACTTTCCATATGAGTGCAAGTAATAAATTCAACCATTTCATCATAACTGTCTTCCCAACATGAAAAAGTATTTTTTGTCATGTCATGTCTAAATATAGCAGCTACTCCGAATCACATAGTAGATGATTCTGATGGAAATAATATAAGAATAAGGCTGATAATGAAACCGCAAAAAATTTCTGAAAAAAAAAAAAAAAAAAATCCCAGTGTCTGTAGTATGTAAGAAACTAACACTTAATTTTTCCATACATTCAACTCTACATGCCAAATGTCAAATTTAGTATCTTACACCACAAGTGCAAACTCGTTGCTTCTTTGTCATCAATTTTCTAAAATCTTTGGCAAATGGTACATCAGACTAAGAGAAAGATGAGCAAACTGCATCTATTAGGAAACAACACATCATTACAGCAAAAAGAAAAAAAAAAAAACAACAACAACAGCGGGTGACATCACCTCCCCAGTAGATTCATTTTCTAAAATTAAGTAAGTTCTTCGTATTCCTCCCAAGTCACTAGAATTCCAATTAAATTGAAAAGATGCAACCTAATTGAGAAACAGCACTAGAGATTCAAGACAGTCAAAACAATTTTGAAACAGGAAGTTATTTAGCTTTAAACTGAGTTTTAGACACACTGATTTGCTAAGACGTTGGAGTTTAAAAGACTACCCTCAATTCATGAGAAAATGCTGCATATAGTTTTGCTTGAACACTTTCGATACATTGTAAACATTTATTCTATTTTTCAACGTAAAAAAAAAAAAGGGAAGAATCGATGGAGACAAGATGGTAGGTTTCCACAACTACAAAGAATAAGAACATTAAATCCTCTAAATAAGGTAATATATCTCCAATTACCAAACACCAAATGGTGGTTGTCACAAGAGTCTATTGCGTTTTCTATCTCCACTGAAAGTGCGCTAAATAAAATAAAGAGAGGGGTCCATGAGGCTGTGGAGATACTTTGACTGCAGATCCTCCTCTTCTTTTAAGATAAACCCTACTTCCACTCAATTTATGCAAATATTCAACTCAATGATACTGAAATCACCATGCACATTTACATGCCACATACTGGACAGGGATCCGAAACAAGGGAGGGAAGTGGAAGTCGTTAAATCACAGGAACAATCAAATTTTTTTCTGCTCTGTATACTTGCTTTGAAAGAAGGAAACTTAAACTTACATTGGCAAATTCAACAAAAGCAATTCTGGTTGAATGCGCATTGTCACCTAAAAGCCTCAAACGAGTAACCTGTCCATTCAAATATGAGATGTAATGTATGAACATAATCTGCATAATATTCACTCTTCCATCATGTATTAATCCGTTCCTGAAGAAAAATATAAATAGAGGATGTGGCGCACAAAGGCATGAGACTGACCTCACCACAGGCGGTTTCAAAAAACTTCTTAACATCAGCATGTGAAACCTGCACTAGCAATAGAGGATTCAAAAGCTGATATATTTCTTTATTCTTTGTGACGAGTGTATATGGCTCCTCGGTGTACAAAAACTGTCATGTATGATATCATAGGACTAATCTAAATGAAAGGAATATGCGAATAACAATAGCAAGAAGGTATTCTATCAACATTCATGATGAAGAAGGGATTACCTTTTTATCAATATTTGTACAGTATACAGTCCTTGAACACATTTCTCGTTCATCATCTGACTGGAGTTATTACAATGAAATTTAGAAACCATATACATCATACTTTCCTCGGAAAGATGATGGGTGATAGAAAAGAAGACAGAGTATTAAGAAAATACAAATGCAAAGAAAATAGGGCATCCATTTATTTTCTTACCCTAGGAAGATAAGTCGGATTTACAGGAAGAATAGCTGTCTTTGAAGGTAAGACCCTGACAGGATAGTAACCCAGCATTGTGCCCCCAAGGTTCAAGGCGGCTCTAGCACCAACTGTTGATCGAAGTCCATTGTCACGTAGCACATACACTAATCTAGTATAGAACATAAATCCAATTATGAAAAGACTGAACGCTTACACTCATCTGCAAACTCCACAAATGCAAACCGCAGAACTGAATGAGGATCACCGCAAATCCGACAATCAAGAACCTTAACATAATGGGAAAAAATATATATCAGTTAGACATTCAAGTATATAGGCAGTGCAGCCTCAACTAAGCCATTATGCCCTGTCTCCTTAGAAGCTGGAAAGAAAAAACCACCTTCTACTTACTAGTGCATGATGATAAACCAAGGAATATCGACACTTAATTCTTTTGACTCAAAAGTGAAGACAGGCCCACACTGCTCCATAAAATGTCTAAAACATCGATCACTGCTTGCGTAACAAGAATAAGTTTTTCTTTTTTGGCACGTGCAACAAGAATAAGTTAGTTAAAAAGTACAGAAAAAGGTAAGGATTTTTTTTGGACAATGAGAAAGGTAAGGATTTCGAACCAAGGACAGATTTAAATAGAAAATCATATAGACTTATGTGCAGAAAGGATATAGACCAATACTCTTATATTTAACACATATACTATTATCTTCTTCTCACAAGCAACAATTATCCTCAATTGCCGTGATTCAGCTGAGCAGCAGCTTGCCAGCAAAAATACCAAGTTTTCAGCGGATCTACATATACTCTTCCGTGGGGAAAGAAGGAAAGAATATGTGAGGCCATAATGCACCGCATTGCATGTGAAGATTCAGCTCGATACAATACCATAACTAAAAAGTTGAGCATGAAATTATGTAACACAGAAAATCAAATTGCCCTTGTTGGGCAAAAATACATTATTTAGAATTATAACATAACAAACTAAATTGTACACAGCAGAGCAGAATAGCTACATTGTCCTAATCTGCAGTCGAATACAATCAACTTACTTGTCCATAACCGCTGAATAAAGTTGCCAGCTGCTCTTCAGTAACCTAATTCAATATACATGATCACGACTTAGAGTCAAACACGAACTGTTTACATCACATATATTATAAGTAACCATGGCTCCAAAAGCAGTGAATCATAGAACTCATTTCACTTACATGCTGATCAATGTCGGAAACATACACTGTCCGTCTAACACTATCTTCTCTTTGAGCTCTGGAAATTCTCCCACTGTACCTCCTCCTTCCCTGGTTATAGTTATTCCCCGCTGAAAAATCAATAGTGTTATGATGTAATCTTCATAAGTGTTCCAGTCAGAAACGAAAATGATTCTAAACAATTGATTATAACTGAGCATATAAAATCCTATTCGCTCAAACTAATCCATCCCAAGCACTCAAAAATTGTTATCATAATCTCAGGCAAAATCATAACAGACATAAATTCCAGGTTCCTCTACATTGGCTTTATCCCATAATCCATTTATCAATACATTATTAACAGTGTAATATATATTATCAATGAATTCATGAATCAAACTAGCAATGAAACAGTCCAGATCATATGAAAACTAACCCAAATTCAGAAATTCCACTTTGTCACTAAAAGTACAAAGAATTTACCAATTTAAGACTATAAGAAGAATTGATCACTGCAACAATAAAAAAATTTAAATAAAATAAAAGAAACCCAAAAACCCATGTTTTCGTTGAGCAAACATAGCGCAAACAATGTATGTCAGTACCATCATTAATAAAAGGAAAAAAAAAAGAACCCAGAAATCAAAACAAAGAATTACACAGTAAAAACCTAAAAATTACAGGACTTTACCCTCCTAAAGTTAGTTGGGTTGTCAAAAGCTGAATTCCTGTTGACAGCAGAGAAATCATTGACCAGATAATTAGCATTTTGAGGAAAGAGATAAGGGGAGAGATTGTTTTGATGCTGCTGCTGATGATCATGTTGGTTGTAGGAGGATGGGACAAATTCCTTAGCCAAAGGATTCAATTTAGTGAACATATCAACAAGCTTTTGGACACTGAATTCTGATGACTCTTTTGGTTGTGAAGAATCCAAACTATTATTGTTCTTCATATTTGGCGCTGCAGCTGTTATTTGCTTTGATACATCAGCAGCAACAGCAGCCATTTTATAAAAAAAACTTCAACAAAAAAAATCCAAAAAAAAAAAGAGAACAAAAGTACAAACACAACAACAAAAACCCAGTGAGGATTTTGCCAAATTTAAGGTTAAAGATGACAGCTTTATAGAAAATTGGAAAAGAAATATTGCAACTTTATGGAAATGAAATTTGGGAATTTGAAGGGGAATTTATTTTTTTTTTTCTTTTTCTTTTATTAAGGTTTAAAGTATAAACCTTTGTCAAGTTAGCAAACGAGAAAGGTAGAAGATCATCAGAAATTCACTGAACCATGATAATGTCTATATGATTTTTATTCATCAAAATGGTAACTAATTTAATGGCCCCATTTAATAAAATGCTCATATCAGTGAAAGAAAATAAATGTAAAATAAAAAAAATTAATAAATAAAAATTCAAGTGAGAGTGTATAAAGAGAGTGGGAATTAGGGTTTTTGGAGAGATGATCAACTGCCAACTGGGGAGGGTGGGAGAGAGAAAGAGAGAGAGGAGAAGCGTTGAAGAAGAACAGGTGGGCTAGTTGGTTTTAGGCTTTAGGCTTCGCTTTGTTAGCTTTTCTCTACCCTTCCTTTTGATTTTTTCGTTTGGGTAGAAAAGCTTTAACGTAAAGGGAAAATTAGAGTAAATAATTTAAATAAGTCTCATAAAATGGGTTAAGAAAAAAAAAAAACAATGCTAAATTTTACAAAAAATCATCTTATCGAAAATACCTAAATATATACAAGTTGGTTTAGAATCTTGTAATGTGTCTCTTTAAGAGAGGAGTGTAATATATCAATACTGAATTTATTTTTTTCTAAAGACGGGTATAGATAATTTATTGCAATAATGATAATAACTTAAGATTCATCTTTTTCTTCTTGAATTAATGCAACAAACAATACACAAAATAATCCCAACTTAGGTCCTATTTGTTTTGAGAAAATGTATTTGTTAGTAAAAGTAGTTTTTTCTTAAAAAAGTTTTTCAAAAAAGTAACATATTTTTAAATATTTGGCTAATTTTATAAAAATACTTTTCATTTGTTTATAGTTTCGAAGTAACTTGTATATTTTAAGCATAAAAAATGAAAAAAAATATTATAATAAAAATAAATCTACTTAAAAAAATAGTTAAAAAGTTAATAATAAATGTTTTTTAGATGGCAATGATAGGTAGATAGACTCGTAAATCAATAGAAAAATGGCCTACACATATTCCATAAGTTGTTGTCTAAAAAAAAACTATGAAAAATCTATGTTTTCCAAAAAGGAAAATATTTTTCATTAATTGTCCTATTTTTCTTAAACAAACATAGAAAAATAAAAAATACATTTTTATAAAAAAGCATTTTCATTGAAACCAACGGGACCTTAAATGGGCGTAAGTTTTGATTTTAGCTCCTTTAGGGAGCTTCTACGGTTTTGTTAACCCAATCAATCATCTAATCGAGACTATTCAGTTAATTATCTATTTGTTAAAATAAAAATGGTAATTGAAATATTAATTATTTTAGTGGTTCGATCATTGAATATAGTGTGAGCCGTTCGATAGTCGACAATACCATAAAATTTCCCACTCTTTTATGTTTTTGGAGTTTGTAATGTTGGATTCTCTTAAATTTTTGTTACTTATAGATAGTATGGATTTTATGTTGAACTCATTTTTTGGGTATAGGAGTTTATTAGTTATTGTATTAAACTCCTCCATAAGATATGGATTTAATATAACTATGTTGAACTCGTTTTTTTAAAAGATAAGTTTAACTTATTTTTTATTATATTTTTCTGGTAGCATTTTTTAAATTTTTTTATTAAAATATCATTTTCCTTTTCACCTTATAAAATTATCCCCAAAAAACGTAATTTTCTTTATATGATAATTGTTTGTTCATTAAAACGTGTTAGATTTTCGAAAATGGAAGTGGATTGAAAATTTTGTAAGAATCAATCATGCTTTAAAACGTGAGGAAAAAAGTTAAAACTTTAAAAATTATATAAAATTAATATAAATATCAACACTTATAACACTTCTAGGTAATCTTGAGCGTTTACATTCCAAATATAGGCAAAGAAATTTTAAATGATAAAACTATCATATGACCCACTTCATGTTAATTGCCAGATTAAAAAGATAAATAAATGAAAAGTATAATAGTTAAAGTAAAGTCAAGTAATCTCCTAGTAGCCTGTCAAATGAGAAAATATAAATATCTAGCATTATAGACTACCAAATTTTAATTACAAGTTGTATCCTAGTAATTACCTAGATTTAACTCTTTAACTTAAGTGACAAGATCTAAAAATTCAAGAGGCTTAATGATGATTTTTTTTTTTTTTTTATAGCAACAAGCTCTCGAAGGATTGGACCAACTAGAGTTTGATTTGGAAACTACCATGTCACCCCAAAAGACAATTTTCATCCGAAGATTACTACATGGTAGTCTCCCAACAAAAGACTTCTTTATCAGAAGAAACTTATGGACAGATCCTATTTGCTCCTTGCGGTAATACTAAAGAAACCATTGAACTTATTTTCGTTCTCTTTAATTCGACCAAAAGACGATTTGCTTTGTTGTTTAGGAAGGAGCTAACTAACTCAAGGAATACGTTTGATTATGTTATGAGTCATGGAAGCACAAATAAGAAGATTTGGGTATCTGTTAAGACTCCAACTCAATGTTACTTCTGCTTCTTTGTTTGGCACGTTTGGAAAGAGAGGAACAAAAGAGTCTTCAACTCAAGAGAACATTTGTTCCATATCCTTCGATTTAGATGTACAGTAAATGAGTTTGGGCAACTTGGAAGAGAGAACATACTACATCACTAGCAATCTTGGATCCTATTTCATTGGAACCAACCATAGAAGGATGGTATATAGTGAACTGTGATGGTACGGTGAAAGCACGAAAGAAATACATCGATATTATGATCTGCATGAGAGATTGGCTTAGGAATTATATTGCTAGAGAAATTAAGATTATTCAAGTTTATTCCTCGTTTGAAGTAGAACTTAAATCCATTTTAACTGGGCTTTAATTTGCTAATACTTTAAATCTAAACAATGTTTATATAGAATTTGACTGTTGGCATGCGATCCAATGGCTAACTAAATGTTTTAATCATGATGATTATGAGTACATTCTTGATGATATTTTGTTTTGCAGGCAATTGATTTCGAACCATTTGACATGGAGAGTGAAGTGGATGACTGAAGAAGCAAACAAGCTAGCACATGATCCAACAATAACTACTTGGAAGGAATTATACATAGCTATTACATAGCTTTTTATCAAATGACTCTCATTTGGATTTTGCTAAGTTTGGATATGGTCCAAATGCGGACTAAGTTTTGTATGTTTACTCTGAACCAAACTTGTAGAGGCCTATACTTTGTGCTTTTGTTTGAAATAATATATTTTTTCTTATAGAAAAAATAACTTTTTTTAAAGAGGCATGTACAGTAATAGGTATTACATGTGTTTAAACTTAGAGAAGCCCATAAAAGGATCCATTAATAGAAGAACCTATTTTCAAAGTCATTGTTAATATAATTGTCTAAAGTTGTCAACAATTAGTCATTATGAATACATAACAATCCTCTGCATTTGATGGATTTATAAATTGGGCCAAACATTGTTATACTACATACTCTATATGTTTACTTCAATATATCTCTTTTAAGATCACATTATCATGTTTACTTAAATATAACTCATTTAAGACCACATATAGTGAGATATTCACCACTGTAACTAGATTTATCCCACCTTAAATTATTGAAAAAAATAAATAACCTTTTCTTTTATTTTTTAGTATATAACACCAAAGTTCACCACGATCCGGCCTGGTTCCTAATTTTAAGGAATTGTCGGTTCCCTTGATTTTATTCTGATTTTTTCAAAGTTAGGAACTATGATATAAAAAAAATGAAACAAATTTTACTTAATTTAATTAAAAGAAAAATATATAACAAAATTTTAAATGCAAATAAAATTGAGAATAAAAATAATTTCCTTAGCTCATTTGTTAGAAGAGTTTTTAGAGTTATGTTTATTTATACACAAGTACATCCATTTTTAGGTGTAATGTTAATAGTGTTGGTTCACATAATATTCAGGATACAAATCCCACAAAGACAAAAAGAAGTCTCTAGTGCCCAGTTTGGCTAAAACTTTATATAAATCTAACAATATATATTTTCAAATATATTTATTACTTGTGTAGTTAATACCAATACATTGAATGTTGAATAAAAAATAAAATTTCACTACTCACTTGAAAATAATTTAAATATCTATTTCTTATCAACATTCATGGTTTTTCTTCAAATTTTCTTTCTTTCTTTCTTTTTGCAGTTTTTTTCCTTACATAGATCCTAGTTCTCTAAACAATTATTGAATCGGTGAGTCATGCCTTGACAAGTCATGTGGTTTAGGATAGTTAAACTACCTAGGCCCACCAAAAACCTTAGTTAGGAATCGTTAGTGATGGGTTGAATTGGTTTCTGGTTTTAGAATTGACTCTTGATGATGTGTCTATGACTCTATGTAAAAAGATTCATTATAAGCTAGGTACCTTAAATATTACCTCATGCACATATATATAGTAATAAGTTTTTATTCAATTATACTTGATTTAAAATATTTTTTCAACACTTTTTTTTAAATATACTTGTTGACGATCTAATATGAATCACAAGCCTCCCAAGCCTAATTTATCTCATTAGCCACATGGGCTGACCCAAAAGGCCTATACCCAACTCAAAGCAGCAACAGCCCGAAGCCTTATGAAGGCACCCCTCTGCTCTAGCTTGGAGTACTAGCTTAGGGATGCAAACGGGGGGGTCGTTATAGGGTACCCGACCCGCCCGATCCGCTAAAAACCCTATAGGGTCAAACCCTATAGGGTTTCGAGGGCGGGTTTTGGGAACAATAGGGAGGACCCTATAGGGTTTCGGGTCGGGTTCGGGTTAATTCTATGGATCCGATAAAACCCCGACCCGAGAAAATTAAAAAAAAAAATTCAAAACAGAACCAGACAACAAATTACAAATCCACACACACACTACACATTACATAATCCAGCAAGCAGAAGCAGTGAACCACGCGCACCACACACCGACACACACACACGCAACATTTCAACTCAGTACACACTGAGGACAGAGGATAGGACAACATGACCATTGACCCACGGCTTCACCTTCCTTCCCCAGTTCTCCTTCCCTCACAACCCTAGCCGCATTTCGTAAACCCTATTGTCCAAGCTCGTCATCGTCGCCTCGACAGGACCCACGGCTTCACCTTTCTTCTCCAGTTCTCCTTTTCATATTCAACAATCTGAATACGTTCCTTCTCCAGTTCTCCGTTCTGCGTCGACGTGTAGAAGCTGCTGCTTTCTCAGTTAGGAGTCACTTACAAGGCCATGGAATTGGATCAAGAAGGTAACCTCTCGTCCTCTCCCTCGCTCTCTGTCTCTCTCTCTCTCTCTCTCTCTCTCTCTCTCTCTCAGTTAGGAGTCACTTACAAGGCCAAGTATAATACACGCACCGATCACTATCTTATTTTTTTCATCGTATGTATAATGTATCGGAGCATCCCTGTACAGTAGCATTGTTTTACCAGAACCAATCTCTTGAGTCTTGAGGAATTTAGTCAACCGTGCTTTGCTTTAGTGGAACATTGTGTTGTTTTAGCCTTTTGGGGCTATTTAGGATTTTGGCAGATTCTGTGGCTATGTGAAATTGTTGAGATGTGAGTAAAAAAACTGGGTCTTTTTATCATCCATGGACTCTGTAGTTGTGAGTAGATTTTTGCTATGATACTATGAAGAAACATAAGAAGGAGAACGATCTTCAAAGTCCCAACAAGTTTTCACAGAAGAACAAGTTTCTTAGTTGATTCGCTAATTGAGTAATTTATTATACGAGAACAAAAGAACAAGATAATACACATAGGATTTTTGGGAACATTAAACCCATATCTTAAATTGTTTAACTATTTTCCCCTGGTAATTTCACTAGGAATGGGATAAAGGGCTTAATACACATGATAAAAGCCTAGAAGGCTGGATTGTGCTGTTACTAGATAATGAACACAAAAGGCAATAGAAACAGAAACACGACGAAAAAAAAAATGTAAATATGGATAGTACAATAAGACCGAAAGACAGATCACAAATCCTTTTTAGTTGGTTCTTATTTTGAAAACGATCTGTTCTATACTTGAAAAAGATATTTTAGTATATGTATGCTATGGCAATGCTTTAGACTTTGTTCAAGTAAATGAATGTGGAGGTAATGATTTTGAAGGGATGATGATTGAATTTTCATTCCAACTTCCCTTGTTTACACATAATAACACTTTATGGGGACTGCAATTATTTCATGACTGTAAATGGAGTCATATTTTAATAGAAGTTGATGGAAGTTTCTCAGCTCTCATGACTGGGTGAGGTCTTATGTTGATTTCTTTATGGATAGACTTGTGGAGAGTTAGGGTGGAGACTCCCTGTGGTGCAACTGTACATAGGGATTGTTGTGTTAATTAATCCCCTTTGTTCGCAGTGATGCAATACAGACATCATGAGGTGTTATTTATCATTGTGACAATATATAGAACAAAATATTGGGAAAACTAAATAGATGTTTATTTATAAATTGAAGTATTGTCCAACTTCATGGCACTAAATTTCTTTTATTTTATGTAATGTAGAGAACATGGATGCCGTTGAAGTTGAGGTGAACATGGAAGGGAATGATAATGATGTTGAGGAAATTCCATCTCCACTAGAAACTGAGAATGTGGGTTCTGCAAGACCAACAAACACATCTGGTTCTCAAGTAGCAAGTACTACTGATGAGAGCAATAATCCCAACAAACGTAAGTTAACTTCTATTGTATGGAATGAGATGGTGAAGAAAACTGTTAATGGGGATGATGTTGCTGAGTGTAAACATTGTAAGAAACAATTGAAAGCAAATAGTACGAATGGAACAAAACATTTGCACAATCATTTAAAAAGGTGTCTACAGAAGACCAAGCAAAAAGACATAAAGCAGTGTCTTTTATCGATTGAGAGGAAATCTATTGATGGTGGAAGTGGTTGTACATTAGGAAATTGGACATTTAATCAAGAAGCTGCAAGGAGAAAACTTGCAATGGCAATTATTGCTCATGAATATCCAATCTCAATAGTGGAGCACGAGTACTTTAGGGAGTTTATTCATTGCATTCAACCACTTTTTCATAATGTCAGCCGCACCACCATGAGGAAAGAGATAATTGACATCTATTATACAGAGAAGGAAAAGTTGAGACTCCTATTGAAGGGGCTTAATTCTCGAGTGGCAATAACAACCGACATGTGGACATCAAATCAAAAAAGAGGATACATGACCATCACAGCACATTTTATTGATAGCAATTGGATTCTTCAGAGTCGACTATTGGAGTAAGTTTTTTTTACTATATATCTCTTATCTTTATATCATTGAAATTAACTTTCCCTTTAATTATATTTACATTTTTTTTTTCAGTTTTGTGTATGTTCCAGCTCCACATACAAGTGAAGCTCTTGGTGATTGCTTGTTCAGTGCATTAATGAAATGGGGCTTGGATAGAAAATTGTCTACAATCACTGTAGATAATTGTTCAACAAACGATGCGATGATCACAACTTTACTTATGAAGCTGCGAAAGGATGATCTGATTCTTCGTGGACAGGTACTCCATATGCGTTGTTGTGCTCATATCTTAAATTTGATTGTGAAAGAGGGTGTCAATGTGATTGAAAAATCAATTGAAAGAATCCGTGATAGTGTTGTATTTTGGTCAGCAACACCATCACGAGTGGAGAAATTTAGAGAGGCATGTAAACAGATAGATGTGGCATATTGTAGAATGCTTTGCTTAGATTGTAAAACACGATGGAATTCTACATATGAAATGCTTGTTACTGCCCTTGCATATAAGGATGTTTTTTATAGAGCTCAGCTTTTGGATAAACATTACAAGTCACTTCCAACTGATGAAGATTGGGATTTAGCTGAAGAAATTTGTAAGAAGTTGGAAATTTTTTATGAAGTGACTACTCTTTTGTCTGGTAGAAAATATCCAACTACAAATTATTACTTTGAAAAAGTGTTTGAAATTAGGGAAGCCTTGATTGATTGGAAAGACTCTGTTGATTTGAATATAAGCACAATGGCTGCAAAGATGTTTGACAAGTTTGAGAAATATTGGGGTGATGTGCATATTATCATGGCTGTTTGTACTGTTTTGGATCCACGTTTCAAGTTGAAAGCTGTTGACTTTGTATTTCCAATTGTTTATGGTGAGAGGGCTTCTGTGGAGAGGGAAACTGTTAGGAAGACTTGTTATGATCTACTTCAGGAATATCAACTAAAGGCTAAATCTCGTCAAAATAAGAATACAGGCAATTCTTCTTTAATGCCTTCACCTGCTGGTGATGTAGCTCTCAATGAATGTATCAAAAAGTCAAAGTTGGTCCAATACATGACCACTGTTACTTTTGATGGCCAAGTAAAATCAGAGTTGGACCATTACCTAGAAGAGCCTGTATTGCCATGGAATTGGGGTACTGATTTTGATATCCTTGGATGGTGGAAATTGAATGGAAACAAGTATCCTACACTACAATCATTAACTAGAGATCTATTAGCCATTCCTGTTTCTACAGTTGCATCTGAATCCGCATTTAGTACAAGTGGACGTGTAATTACCACACATAGAAGCCGACTGAATGCAGACATAATAGAGGCATTGATGTGTAGCCAGAGTTGGTTATCACGTGAAAAAGCAAGTAAGAATTTTTATTATAAATATTTATTAATGAAAAAGTTTTTTATTTCCTATATCTTCCATTGCATTTTATACAATCTTTCTCATTTTTTTTGTAGGTTTTGACATCACTGAGCTAGAGAATGAGATGAAAAATTTAAATATTGAAGATTAAGATCAAGTAAGTAAATATTATGTAGTGTATAAAGTTATTTCTCCTTTTTATATTATTTTGTATTAATTGAATAACATATAAGACAATTTTATTTTGGTTATTACTTTACTAGGCGACCTATGGTTTGAGACGGTGGCATCCTTGATGATTTTCTGCTATCTGTATTTTGGTGAAGGAAGTCTTAGCTATTGTGAAGGAAGACAACAGTGAAAGCTTTAGCTATTGACTACAAGTTTTTTTTTTTCTTTTCTTCTATGGAAACATCAGTGAAAGACTAAAATTGTAATGTTGGTGTGTGCTTTTGT
Source organism: Combretum micranthum (assembly GCA_024138025.1). NCBI lineage: Eukaryota > Viridiplantae > Streptophyta > Magnoliopsida > Myrtales > Combretaceae > Combretum > Combretum micranthum. Next base: position 1,723,572 of record JAMXBD010000140.1, on the reverse strand, counting down.
TTGTTGGGGAGTGGGGACTTTAAGTCAACTAACTCATCTTTTTTTTTTTTTTTTCCTTTGAACTAGATTTGCTGATTTGGATGTGTTATTTGGACATGAATCATGGTTGATATTTTTGTTCTTTAGTGAATGTTTGTGATATGATAGAATTATGTTAGACATCAACTTTGCTTTTGTTGATGCTTCTAATCACCATGATTAATGATTTTCAATATTCCAACATATACCATTAGGGACAACTTTGACATAAACACTCTCTCGTAAGAGGTTGAACAAATTGTTAGCAATAATAATTAATGTTTACTACAATTTGAACCTTGTTTATTTCATCTACCATTTTTTTTCACAACAATAAACAAATTTTATTTGGAGACAATAACAGAAAAATTTATTTTCAATGAAAAAAAAAAAAAAGTCTAATCGGGTCGGGTCGGATCAGTTATCGGGTTTTTGTTTGTCGTATCGGGTCGGGTTCTGGGATCATGTCAAAAAACCCTATAGGGTTTTTTTTCGGGTCTGGGACGTTTTCATTAATCGGGGCGGGTTCGGGTTTTGCATGACCCGTCCCAAACCCGCCCCGGTTGCATCCCTATACTAGCTCACCTCCATAGCATTCGATTGGCACCCAATCCAATGTCTCTGGGTATATTCTTCTCATTTGGGCTTGTGCGAATGAATATGGATTAGTGGATTCAGCCAACATCCATTGTGACCACCACTAATTGCCTACACACTCATGATCCGCTTGCTATAAGTATCGCCTTCTACTCCACAAAAATGGTAGCATCGCTTGGACAATCTCTCTCATATTCATCACTTATGCTCAAATCAACATACTTGTTGACTTAGGTGCAAATTCACCATCTACACTTTTCAAAGTACATTTTTTAATCGTTGAACTTTTAACAATCGATACAATTAATTATAAGTAACATTTTTCATAACAAAAGAAATGAAAAATCACAAATCACCCATTTTAATTTTTATTTATGTGTAGATTTATCTCTCTAATATTTTTAAATTGGAAATATTAATTATTTTTTAATCATGCAAATTGTTGAAAGCGTAAAAGATTTAAAAGCATAGTCTAAAAGTTTAGAGCATGAATATGGGCTAATGAAAATTCAGGGCCTAATATAAAATTTTTCCTTCACATTATTGTGTCGTTCGTGGTGAAGGGTCGACATATACTTCCGATTTCTTCCTTTACAGAGAGAGAGAGAGAGGATTGTGCTTGGCTCCTTTTTTTAAATGTTCTTTTGTTGAAGAGTAAGTGTTAAAGCTAGCGAAATACGTTAAAAGAAGGCATGAAGGACATGTAACGTAAGAGACTAGGGGTGTGCACGGTACGGTTCGGTTCGGTTTTTATCCCGAACCGAACCGCACCCCGAACCGAACCGCACCATAATTAACGGTTCGGTTTTTCTTTTAAATTCGAACCTAACCATACGGTTCGGTTCGTAATTTTTTCGAACCGAAAAAAAACGGTTCGGTACGGTTCGGTTTGCGGTTCGAACCGTTTTTTCATAAAATAAAAAATATATTCTATCGAAAAAGTTCAATTACATATTTCTTATCACTAATGCAAATATAAACAATAATATTTAAAATTAATCATTTATCAAATAAACATGTAAAACTTATAGGAAGGAAAAGATTTCATCCATTATAAAATTATAATTATGACTAGTCTCATTTTTTTGAATTATCTTGAACTATAATGATATACTAGACTTTATCTCAATAGAAGACATAAAATGTAATTCGTTGTATGCTTCTAACTAACATATTACCAATTATATAAATCAATAAGTAACTAAATAATAGAACTAGATAATTAGTAAGACAAATGGAAAAGAAAATGCAAAAGTTAGAATACTAGAGGTTAAATTCTAAAATCTATCTTACTTATAGATAACATAACAATTAAAACATATTATAAAAAATCTAATTTTATTCTAATGAATAACACATATCTAGGTAAGAAAATTTTACAACAATTAATTTTTTTAAGTTAAAATACTAGAGTTTAAATTCTAAAATCTATCTTACTTATAGATAACATAACAATTGAAACATATTATGAAAAATCTAATTTTATTCTAATGACTAACACATATCTAAGTAAAAATTTAAAAAACAATTAATTTATTTTAAAAAATTAATTGTTTTTAAAATTTGTGACATAGATATGTACCATTAATAAAAAATTAAGAGTAAAAATAATATATTTAATTTTTTTAATATATAAAACGGTTCGGTTCGGTTCGAACCGTACGGTTCGGTTCATGGTCCCGAACCGAACCGCGAACCGTTTATCTTCAATGAACCGAACCGCGAACCGAACCGTTTCAAAAAAGAACCGAAATTTCGGTTCGGTTCGGTCCGGTCCGGTTCGGTTCACGGTTCGGTCGGTTTTTTTGCCCAGCCCTACGTAAGACGACTCAAACCACCAACTTTTGTTATTTTCTGAATAAAAAACGTTGATTGGACTATGTCACTCGTAACCGCAATTCCTTGGACCTAATTCGGAAAACGGATTTTGTTATTTACTTACTTTATAGTTTTTATATATCATCTATCCCCTCTTACCTTTCACTCTTTTATTAAAATTTAAAAAAAGAATTCAAATGGATCATCTTCTCGCTGTACTCGTATAAATTAAAAAAAAAAAATTTAGAAAGCTCATATGCAGGTTTGGATCTCTTTAGACAGTTTGTTTTATCTGTATCCGTATTGAAACGATATGCATAAATATATTCAATTTGCATCTATATTTGATCTATTTGAACTTTTTTTAAAATTATCAATTATTTTTATTTATATCTATTTAGCCAAGGAAGTCAATCTATAAATAAAAATATATAAAAAAATGGCCTATTATATTTAATAATGGGTGAAATATGGTTATCCTATCATAATCCTACCGTACTGGTACTATAATGGTTTGGAAAAAATAATAAGGACATGTTCTATATTTTGCACTGTGTTTACAGACGAGGGTAAAGGAAATTAAAAATATTATTTAAAAAAAAATCCTATAAAAGGGCTAATTAGGAAAAAGGAAAAAAACAAAAACCTAAAATTAAGACACTTAAAACTCATCAGCATTAATGGGAATCTAACTGAGTCTTTATTTATAATGAGAAGAGTATGTATCACTGCAACTGTGCAACATACAGCTATATGTGATATCACTCTTATATTATTTTATTCATTCATTTTAAAATATTGTCTTCGAAATACGAATATTTCGTTTTTTTTTTTTCAAAATCTAGTCCCTATTTTGGGTATTTTTCCAAATGGTTGTATTCTTTTAATAATACTTTTTTTTAAAATTCCTTTACCCTGTGGATGAAGTGCTTTATTTTAAAATAATTCTTTGCCACTATCCATTAAATCCATAAATAGGTCCAAAAAAAACAAAAAACAAAAGACTTTAAAACTACACATAACCTGCAATATGTTAGACTCGGCCCACACAAAAATCCAAGCCCACTCGCAAAACCCTAATACTCCTGATCTAACACTCTGTTTCTTATTCTTCTTTCGTACTCTTGCTTGTTTTCTCTCGTAATATCTAAGAAAACCCTAATCTCTGTTTTGCTCACTTTTCTTCCTCTCTCGCTCAGTATCTAATGTTTATATGCTGTGCAGGTAATCTGATATGATCTGGAAAGTGTTAGTTAAAATCCAGAACTAGCTATTACAAAGTGTTTTGAGTTCGAGCTCAGTATGCTCCACAACACACAAGTGTTTCTCAAAAAGGGGAATCCCTCTTCCTTTTCCCTTGCTCTGTATTTATTTCATATTTTTCCTTTTCTGTTACAACAGATCTGAGTTTGTTACATGCATAACAGATCTTGAACTATATGAGCTGTATTCTAACTATTACATGTGTGCTAGTTGTATGAACTACTTGCTAACTGATTACAACTGTAATCTATATATTTTTAGGACAACTTGTTATCCTCTTACTCTGTCGTGTAACAGATGACTCCCCTTCTGAAAATACAACCTTATCCGCAAGGTTGTAATGAGAATAAATTTGACAAAATCTGTCATAGTCTTCCCAACTGCATCTTCCAATGGTAATCCCCCATTGAACTAAGATTTGCTTTATAGGGTTTCCCGAACCACCAAAACTCTAGAATTAATAATACTGAGTGGTTCCAAAATCGGATGATTATCTATGGCTTCTTGAGTAACTCCAAAGAAACCGTAGAAGAACCAAAGTATTTCTTTAAGGAAGACACATGAAAAACGTTGTGAATTTTTGAATTTGGTGGAAGCTCAACCTTATAAGCACATTGTCCAATTTTCTGAAGCACCCGATATGGCCCATAAAACCGCTTAGACAACTTACGAAAGTTGCTAGCAACTGAAAGTTGTTTATATGGCTTGAGCTTCACCATCACCAAATCTCCAATATCAAACGTGACATCAGTTCGATGAGCATCAACAAGTGTCTTCATTCGCTGTTGAGCCACCCTTAAGTTATCCTTCAAAGAGGACAAAAGTTGATCTCTAGTGGATAATTCTTGATCAACTGCATCCAACTTGGATGTGCCCCTTATATAAGCTGGAATTGTTGGTGGAGGTCTTCCATAAACCACCTCAAATGTTGTACTCTTCGCTCCTTCATGATATGAACAATTATAGCAAATTCAGCCCACGGAAGGAATTTAACCCACTTCTGAGGTTGTTCCATTACAAAGCACCTCAAATATTGCTGAATAGTTCTTTCAAAACCTCCGTTTGGCCATCTGATTGTGGATGATAAGCGAACTCATGCACAATTTTGTGCCACTTAAAGAAAATAATTCTTTCCAAAATTTACTCATAAAGACAGAATCTCTGTCAGAAACAATAGTCCAAGGAATACCATGTAATCTAATCCCATGTGCAAGAACAGCACTGCTACTTTAGAAGCAGTGAAATGTTCATCCAATACCCCCAAGTGACAATACTTGGACAATCTGTCCACCACGACCAGAATAACAGTATAATTTGAGATTTAGGAAGACATGTGATGAAATCCATGCTCACATCTTCCCATACTCTTTCTGGAATAGATAATGGAACTAAAAATCCAGTGGTGATCTAGTAACATATTTCACTGTTGACAAATCAAACAGTTCCTACAAATGCTCAACATCACTCCTCATACCTTCCCAGAAAAACTCTGCAGAAATCCGCTTAAAAGTTTTCAGAAACCCAAAATGACCAGCCATTGGGGTTGTATGAAATTCCTGTAAAACAAGAGGCACCACACTTGAAGATTTCACCAAAAATAACCTGGAATGGAAATACAAAAATCCATTTTTCCAAGTTAAAGGATATTTATGATACAACCCTGCAGCTAGGTCATAAATAATAGCTGTGAATGTTGGGATAGTCTGATACTCTTGTTTAAGCACATTTAAACTTGAAAAACAAGGTGCAGACAATCCAAAATTCTGTCCCTCCTCCCCATGTTGCCTTAACAAGGCATCGGCTACTATATTCTCTTTGCCAGCTTTATAAGTAATGGAGTAATCATAACCAAGTAATTTGGACAAATATTTCTAGATCAGGTGTTTGAATTACCTGAGTCAGAATTTCCTTCAAACTCCTATGGTCTGTACGAATAAAAAAATGTGTCCCTAAAACATATTGTTGCCACTTCCGAATAAATTCCACAATGCAATACAATTCCCTCACATAAGCAGATGCCTTTCGTAAATGAATAGGCAATTTCTTATTAAAATATGAAATGGGATATTCTTCCTGCAACAAAACAGCACCAACAGCCATACCCGAAGCATTTGTTTCAATGACAAACTGTTTAGTAAAATCTGGTAATTTCAAAATTGGTGCCTTAACTAACGCTTCCTTAAGTTTCACAAAAGCATCGCTTGCTGCATATGACCATTCAAAACGGTCTTTCTACAACAAATCTGTCAATGGTCCAGCAATTTGAGCATATCCCTTGATAAATCTTCTATAATATCCTGATAAACCCAAAAATGCTCGTAGTTGTTTAACTAACTGTGGAACTGGCCATTGCTGAACCCCTTGTACCTTAGATGGGTCAGGACTCACACCTTGTATAGAAACAATGTGTCCCAAATAGTCAATAGTATCTTTTCCAAAAAGACACTTACTAGCCTTCAAATAAAACTCATGCTACTGTAATGTCTTCAAAACTAACTCCAAATGACTCAAATGATCATATGCTTGCTATAAATCAGTATGTCATCAAAAAATACAATGACAAATTTACGAAGATAAGGTTGAAAAATGCGATTCATGATTGATTGGAATGTAGCTGGAGCATTGGTCAAACCAAAGGGCATTACTAAAAATTCGTAATGACCCTGATGTGTCCGAAAAGCAGTCTTTTCAACATCACTAGAATGCATACGAATCTGGTGATATCCTGATCGCAAGTCTAATTTTAAAAAAACAGAAGCATCATGCAACTCATCCAATAATTCATCAATTGTTGGAATCGGAAACACATCTTTTACTGTCACTTGATTCAAAGCCCTATAGTCAATACAAAAACGCCATGTCCCATCTTTCTTTTTTAAAAAAGCACCGGACTCGAAAAAGGACTATTACTATGCTGAATAATACTTAGTTCCAACATATCATGTACTTGTTTCTCAATTTCATTCTTCTGAAAATGTGGATATTTATATGGCTTAACATTTACTGTTTGTGCTCCTTCTACCAATTGAATTCTATGTTGAATATTCCTTAATGGAGGCAATGATGAAGGTGCTTGAAAAACTGATGCATAGCTATCCAATAGATGATCTAAATCTCTATTGTTGGTGGTAATGCAACATGAAGTAGAAATTACCTCTGAGCCACTAATTGAAAATAAGAAATGACAGCATCCTGTTGAATCAACTTACGAAGTTGATTGTGAGAAATCTGAGACAATAAATGCTGATCATCACCCTTGAGCACCACCATAGACCCTTTGTAAACAAATTGCATAGTAAGTATACTATAGTCAATTGTTACTGGTCCTAACTGCTGCAACCACTGCACACCCAGCACAAAATCTACTCCCTGTATAGGAAGAACATAAAATGTATCCTGAAAAATTAACCTTTGTATATCCACATCCACATTTTCACATTTTCCATCACAAGACAACTTACTTCTATTGCCTATCATCACGTTAAACTGTCCAGCTTGAACAACAGACAATCCCAAACGTTTCGCTACTCTCGTTTGCACAAAATTATGCGTACTTCCCGAATCAACTAGGACAGAAATGTCTTGTCCTTTTACTTTCCCACAAATCGAAGTGTACGAGGTATTATGTCTGCTAATGCATGATAACTAATGGTACCCTCATCCAACTAAACTTCCTCACACTCCACCTCCTCAAAACACTCAGAATCCTCACCTCCTTCATCCAACAATAACATAAATTTTGCTTTACATTTGTGTTGTCTAGAGTATTTTTCATCACAGTAATAACAGAGACCCTTTTCTCGTTTCTCTTGAAGTTCAGCTTGTGTCATTTTCTTGATGGGTAATGATTTGTGACTTGTTGGAAATGGTTTGGAAAATTGTAAGGTAAGTGTTTGAGGTCGTGTTTAAGGGTAAAGTGTTTGAGGTTGTGTTTAAGGGTAAAGTATTTGGATAAGATTTAGTGGCTAAAGTGTGGATATGTGTTTGAGACTGACTGGAAAGTTTGATTGCGAAAAGAAGTATCTGAAAATTTAGATTCATGCATCTTTGCAAGCCAAATAGCATGATGTAAAGAAGTTGGTCGTGCAATTTGCACCTCTTTTCGAATATGATGTTTTAATCCTGACACAAAGCAACTCAAAAGAAAAGATTCAAAATACCAGTAACTTGATTTGACAAGGCTCAAAATCTTTCTGATATTCACTCACAGATTTTCGTTGAATCAATTTTTATAAAGCACCTTGAAAATCTTCATATTCTGACGGACCAAAACGAGTCTTGATAGACTGCAAAAATTGAGACCACGTGCTGATCTGTTTATTTTGTTCAAGCCATTGAACATACTGTAAAGCTTTCCCTTCCATTGCAAATGTTGCAATGTCTAAACGCTGCTCCTCTGGAACTTTATGAAAGTTGAAAAATTTTTGCATCTGATATATCCATCCCAGCGGATCTTGACAGAAAATTTCGGAATTTCCAACTTAATGCCTTTCATCAATGAATCAACCATGGAAGATGATGAATGAGACACTCCAGACCTATCCTGTTGAACACCAACATTTTGCTCATTCTGATTTCGCATATTATCAATCTTTTCACCTACTTGTTGTATAGAAGAATTGACAATAACATTCAATTCTTGGATATTTTGATGCATCATGTACGTGGATTTCATTGATTCTTGCATCTGTACTTGCATGGCTTTCATAGTATCTGCTAAAGAATACACTAAACTTTGTAACTTGGCAAATTCTTCTTGCGATCGAGTTGCCATTGCAGATGAACGAGAGCACCGATTTGTTAGAGTCGGCCCACACAAAAATCCAAGCCCACTCTCGTAACCCTAATACTCCTGAACTAACACACTGTTTCTTATTCTTCTTTCGTACTCTTGCTTGTTTTCTCTCTCGTAATATCTAGAAAACCCTAATCTCGTTTTGCTCACTTTTCTTCCTTCTCGCTCAGTATCTAATGTTTATATGCTGTGTAGGTAATCTGATATGATCTAGAAAGTGTCAGTTAAAATCTAGAACTAGCTACAGAAGTGTTTCTGAGTTCGAGCCTCATATGCTCCACAACACACAAGCGTGTTTCTCAAAAGGAGAATCCCTCTTCCTTTTCCCTTGCTCTGTATTTATTTCATATTTTTCCTTTTCTGTTATAACAGATCTGGGTTTGTTACATGCATAATAGATCTTGAACTGTATGAACTGTATTCTAACTATACATGCATACTGCTAGTGTATGAACTACTTGCTAACTGATTACAACTGTAATCTAATATTTTTTTAGGACGACTTGTTATCCTCTTACTCTGTCGTGTAACACAATATCAGATTTTAAAAACATATAATAATACCATATTGTTTTTTTCCCCTAAAATATTATTACAAAATTTTCTTTTGTTTCTCTAAAATAAATAACATAAAATTCCCATTTAAATCATCATTATTAAGGATACTTGGCCATCTTAGCCTTTCTGTTGGAGATGATATGACGATGATTAATATTCTCCAACCGTGATTATTAGCATATAGTTCTTTAATAACCTCTTTCAACTCTCAATAAAGCGATTGAAATTTATCCCCCATATTAGTGATCAAACCTAGACATAGGTATGATGTGGTTTCGAATCGAAAATCGAATCAGAATTGTCATTGGCGGTTTCAGAATCGGAACCAAACCGGTTTACCGGTTCCAGAACCGCTGGTTTTATTGTTCCTAGGCAGTTCTTTGGCCTAAAACCGGGGGAATCAGCGGTTCCATTCGGTTCTATTGGAAAAAATAAAAAATAAAAATAATATTGAATATATAATTATTAATATTTGAATTCTTTCATATAAATAGTAAAATTTATTACTTATTCATAATATTTAATATGTTATTATCAACAACAAAAATAAATAGGCTTAAAATCATATATAATTAGTTTAAATAAAGTTCTCCTAAAAGCAAAATTCATTTTCTTAGTAATATGAGACTATTTTTTACACTGTAATTTTTTTTTTATCTTTTAGGGTATTTTATAATATCAAAATACCAACTATAATTGATATTGAATGTTATAAATGTGCATTCTAAATTATTTTTTTTAATTTTAGTTAAATAATTTAATATTTTTAAATCCAATAATTATTTTGACTTTAAAATTTATTTTATTAAAATTTAAAATTTAAAAATTATTTTATTTTTTTATTTTTTGATAATACGGTTTCATGATTCCAAAACCAGAACGGGAACCGGCAGTTCCATGGAATTGGATCGAAACCGTAGGTGATGATTTCGGTTTCGATTTCTGTTCTGATTCGATTCAGCTCCGAAACCTTAACGATGTCTAATCAGACCTGTGATTCAATTTCACCCATCTCTATGGATTATTCCGTCTCACGTGGCCGACATATACCTTTGCTCTCAAGGCTATCCAAAAAATCTTCGATTTTAATTTTTCTAGACTGCGATATGTCACAGATAGAAACTATAAAGTTGATCATGTATCTGTTAAGTTGATCGTATATTAGTTAGATTAATGTGTAGCAAACTTTTTCTTTTTTTAGCTAGAAGGAAAAATGTACGGTTTTAGTCATCAATGCTTTACAAATTTGAGTCATAAACCTAGTTTTCTTTCTATTTGAGTCTTTAACCTTCACAAAAACTTACAGAAGAGAACTTTCTTACCGATGTTAGTTTTTATTAAGTTTTGATACTTGATAGATATAATTCACAATTATAAAATAATTAAATTAAGATATAATTATAAATACTAAAAAAATAATTTAAAACTATAAAAAAAAAAAAGAAATAGAAAATTTTGTAAAAAAACAAACATGATGGGATTATGTTTGAAAAACAAATGTCACCACCAGTGGTTTTGATCCCATCGCTTTTCAACTTCCCTTTTCTTACTGCTCGCACGGAGTCCTTTCTCTCTTTCAATCTCCATTTCTTTAACTTGCTGCTAATGGATGGTATTGAAACATCCTTGTAGAAAGTAAATTCCAATGTTGTCAAAACCAGGTTGATGTTTGACCCGAACAAGCTAAAGGGTTAGTGATCGAGTGGTCAAACTGGGTTCAACCGTAGTCAAATCGAGGTCACGAAAAAGTAAAATATAAGAAATAATTTAATTATAAAAGACTAATATATATGACATCACTTAATTAAATCTATATTTGGATCAAATTCATCAATTAATTATTAAATAAGCATTATATAATGATTATATTTTATAAATTTATAATAAAGATGAATAAATATTTAAATTTCTATTTTTTTATTTTGTTTTATTTTTTTCTGTTCGGGTTTCCTGATCGACCCAGGTCAATTCAAGTCTTGTCAGTTCAATGCAAAAACAAGTCATACGAGAGACCTGACCTGATATTAGTGTCGGTTCGGCCTGCTTTGACAATGATGGTAATTTCTTTTAGGAGAATAAAAAATTGATTCGATGATAAGGAAATATACCCAAATCATGTATAAAAATCTAAGTTAAATGAAAAGGAAAAAAAAAAAAAAAACCATCCACCCTTACATTAGAGAGAGTGGAGATGAGAAAAACAAGGCAATAAATCAATTAGTCCTAGTGACAGCACATTAGAGGCAATGGGAAAGGTGTCGGTGATAGTGAAGAGAACGTCAATGGTGAGGAAAACAACAATGATGAAGATGTAGCATTGGAATGAAATGATGAAAACAAAGCAATAGTAAAGAGGAAAAATGACAATGATAAACAAATGTGTGAATCTAATAGAGATTTTATGGAGTTTAATTCGGATAGAGGTGAATAAAAAGGAAGAAGAAGAGGGAAAGTGGAGAGAGAATTTGTGTGCCTTTAGACTTTTCAGTTTTGTCCTTTAGTCTGTTAAGATAGGGAACTAAGGAGGTTTTTTTAAGATTTTCACTTATAGCGATTGCACCATGTGCCAACATCTAAGTCTTGGATCAAAGCTATAATGATTGTGAACAAAATGCAACAGACTTCTTTTTTGGATTAAATTTTTCTTAAATGCCCTCCTTCTTTTCCACGATCTTAGAATAGTATAATGCTAATACTCTACCTTCTCCAAGACACCATACCATAGGTTAGGCATGATAAGCTTACCTCCAAAAATGTCTCACCATCACCTTCTTTATGATAAAATTTCTTGCTAGTTTCCAAAAGGATCCATACATATTTGGTTGATCAAATATATAACTGAATCCAAACATAGTTTATCAATGAATCATGTATTGATGCCAATTTGTTTGTGCATACAATAAAAAACTTTTAATATATCACATGAAAAGGGATGGATAAGAGTAGAGATGAACACAGTAATTTTATATACAAGAAAAGACAATACATGCATATGGCTGTTAGAGTCGCAATCTCCAACGATGTTATTATTTGGAAAAAATAACCAATTTTTTTCTCGCCAAAAACTTGATCAGCTACAAACGTATCTATAAAAATCAAGCGAATTTTACTACCAAATATATTGGGTTAGATCAAGCAATACAATGATGAGCAAAGTATCATTCCCACAAGGATTACTTAAATACTAAACATCTATTAGATTATACTATTATCCAAGCAATCGAATATTTGAGATGATTAACTAATTAACTACCTTATCACTATTAATGAGAGCAAAGACAGTATAGAAAGAGATATATTGATTAAATGTGGGAAAAACATAATCTCCCCTAGTTTCACTATTTAAATTGCTATCCTATTATAATAACAATTAGCTTTGTAGATATTTATATGAAATTATCAAATATCTTAAATTTTAAAATCCTTTAACACCACCAATCAATCCATTAGCTTTCGCTACACAAATTAACAGTGGAATCGAAATTATAATTATGAATCTTCTAATTCTATAATTGACTAATGCACTAAACTAATTTCTCATAATTCCTTAGTGAGAAACTAATTTAAAACATTGTATTAATCTCAAACGGATAATTTCTAAATTAGACTAAATCATATCGCTTCCGCAATTGTAATTTAAACCATATTTAAGGATTCTTATGAACCCTAATTCCCCTTCCGAGTTATCAAGATTCTTATAAACCTATTTTAACAAGAAACATGATTTATAGTTGGGATTGCAATATGAATATTCCACAAATCTAATAGTTCTATTAGAAAATTACAATAATCATCTTAGTTATCTAAGGCTTTATCATGTTTCCACAATAGAAACTTGGAAACTCATGGATTGAATCAAACAATCATAAAACAAAGCATTTGCAACAACAGAATTCATAATTACAATCGCACATAATAATTGAATTTACAATAAGAAAAGGTTAGAATTCACCAAATTCAATCAAAAGTATCCTTGTTGCAAAACTTCAAACAAAGTCTTCATCCAATCTTCAATTGATTACAAACTTCAATCGATAATAGAATTAGATTCAAAACAACTTTCTAACAATTCTAATCTAGGATATCTAATCTAATCTAGATATGGAATATGTATGTTATGAATTTTCGTGTGTGTTTCAAAGTGAACAACCTTAGGAATTTATAAGCAAAAACCAAGGAATTTCAAAAGTTGCAACTATACACCAACAGTTACGAATTCAATGCCGACGGTCGGGGCAGCGTAGGTTTCTACACCGATTGAACACTTTAGTTTTGTGCCAGCCTTAATGTTTTATAAGCTTAGATGGTCAGCACCGCTTTAACACCAGCAGCGTAGGTTCAAATTCATGAAAGTTGATGAATTCCTCTTCAAGGCCGGCAGTCTTGATGCCATCTTTAATATTTTTTTATTCTATTCTTAAGCAAGGCCGGCTCAACATCAGCGGTATACTTCCAAAATTACTCGGTGTTCGTTCAAAATTCCAATACTTATTGTTTCTTTGTTCAAGGTCGGTGGTGTAGTTCCTTTAGAGGCAGGTGTACCTTGAATTCTCAATCAAATTTAAAACTCCTCAAATTTCTTATAATTGCAATTCTAAGTCCTTTATGACCTAAAATAACAAATTAAGCATAATTAAGTACCATTTTCTTAAATTTCTGCCAAATCAGTAACAATTTATCGACATTTATTCCATGAAAAGTGTATGAAATATGACTTTATCATATAATCTCTACAAAGCAACTATTCCTGCATTTTACTAACATTGTAGACATAGAATAGCCATATTGATAGACTTGACCAAACTAATGTAATTGAAGATGACAATCATTGAGCATGAATGAACAAGAAGTTGCAGAGCAATAAAAGAAGATAAATATGTTATGTGAGTTTGTTATGATCATTAAGGAGTTGTAAGTATTTATAGAAGACAAGGTCTTCACGTGCATAACTAACTACACTCGAGATGACTGCTTCAATAGATGAGGTTGCAACAATCCTTTGTTTTTTAGTTTTCCTAGAAACTAGTGCTAATCTAAGAAAAATACAATTTCCACTAACATATTTTTTATCCATAGGACAACTTCTCCAATTAGAATCCGAGTAACCAAGCAAAGTAAGAGAATTATTGGCAAGATAGAAAGACCAAGACTGGTTGTGCTTTTAAGATATTTAATAACATGGAAAGCAGCATCAAGAAGTTGAGTACAAAGCCGAGATAAAAATTAACTCAAGCGATGTACAATAATGGAGATATCAAGCCATGTCAATGTCAAATACAACAAACATTTTACAAGACATCTATAGCAACTAGGTTCAGATAAAGCAGCGTTAGCATCAGCATCAACATCAACATCTAACTTTGAACCAAAGGGGAACGTTAGCTTAGTAGGTTTTGCAGCTGATAAACTAGCATCATAAAGTATGTTAATAATAATTTTTTGAAACACCCCAAACCTTCACATAGGTTAGAAATTGAGTTTAGATAGATTGAATGAATCAAATGAATCATAGGGTATAATTAGACAAGTTGACAAAATAAGGTTAGTAATTAAATAAGTTGAAATTTGAGATTTTGATTCCTAAAATCTTTAAACATGTTATTTAAAATGTTTAGAGGATTCCTAAACTCTTGATTATTAGCCTAAACACTAATTCCTAAATCTTTACAAAATTTGAGTTCATGTGCTTATATAAAAACATCAGTTCTTAAACCCGAACTCAAATTAAATATCCTTTTATCAAAAATAAATTTCTAAATTAAGTTCTCATCTCAAGTTCTTAATTTCTAGTATATCGGTCCTAAAATTATCTTTTAAATACTTCTGGAACTATAGATATTTATCTGGTAGTTTTAAACCTATACCTTATTCTAAAATATTCTAAATTTTTATCTCTACCTTTACCTTTTTATTCCCTTTCCCCTGCCTCTTCATTCTTCTTTATTCCCCCTCTTCTTCGTTTCCTTCTTTCTCTCTTTTCTCTCTTCCAATTTTCCATCTTCTTCTCTCTTTCTTTCTTAAAGGAATCTCATTTTGAGGAGATACAAAGTGGAAATCAAAGTTGGAAGTGTAGATGGAAAGCTCAAGTGTTCTTAAGAAGATAAGTTTCTAGTTCAATTCATATTCGTTACTTGTTATTTACATTTGTAATTGATGAATTAGTGTTGAATTAGATTGAGAGTGCTGTTTACATATGTAATTATTGATATAATATTTATTGCGGGTTGCGTTTGAGGAAGAAGATGATGAATAGTGGGGTTGGAATTTGTTGAAGTAGTTTGGTTGTGTTTGGTGGTGTTGATGATTGTAGAATTGTTGTTTAGACTTGATATGAGTTGTAATAGCCTTTTATGAGGTTTTGATTAAAGTAGAATGTGTAAAAACTTGATAAAATGAAGTTATAGAAATAAAGGAAATTCGTCAGAGCTGTCACAGGGCAAATCATAGGCGAGATAGGGGTGTGAAATGCTCTGATCACGTGATTTTTCCTCATCACAGGCGACCCAAAGGGCGTGATACGTCCCCTTGCAGCTTTGACATGTTTTCGTAAATTTGACCATAACTTTTTCATCCATCCTCCGATTGAGGTGATTCAAGTTGTGTTTGAAAGATTAAAAAGGGATCTACAAATTTTATTTTTTGAGTTTTTATACATTCGAAAAGTATCGATGTTTAAATTTTAGTTCTTTCCAGCCATTGTGTTTTTCAAACTAAGTCAAAAACTTGTGTTTTTGCTTAGGAAATAGATCTTTTTGAGCTAAAATGAGATAGATAAGTGATATTTAATGTTATATGAGTTGATTGATATAAATCAACATGAGTTCAGTAGATTCGTAGATTTAATAAATAATTTGGATTAAATATGGAAGTTAGCTATAAAAATGAACTTAGTTGATAATTCTAGGTTCAACTTGGCTGAATGAACTTGAATGAGTTAAAATGAATTAGATTAATATAATCACCTTGGCTTAGTTTTTGAGTTAAATGATTAGCTTTAATCAAATTGGCTAAATCTAAGCTAAAATGAGATTAATAGTTAATAATCGAATTAGATTAACAAGTTAGAATGATCTTTGATTAGCATGAGGAGTATATTATTTTAAATGTCTATTTTCATAAGTTATTAATGTTTTGTATATGTAATTGCTTTGTATATGTTTTTGTAAAAAGAAAATATAATCAAAATGAAAAGAAATATTTTGACAGACAAAAAGAGAACTGTCCTTATTTTGGCGGGGCGATATTCGTAGCTATAGCGGGTTCTTATTTAGTGTCTAATCAAATAGGATTTAATAAAATGAGTTTGAGATGAATAAATAAATAGCTTAAGTTCTTATATGAGTTTGATGAAGTGGATTAGTAGTTTAAGTTCTGATATGAGTTTAATTTCTTGAAACAGTGATGGAGATCTGATTTATCTTTTGAGACAGACTTCTGAAATGCCTTCTAAGGCTTTGTTTGGATTTCATATTCAAGGTATACAGTAACTTGCCTGGTGATTGTTAGGATAAGTATCCTAAATGGACTAAAAACTTAAACTCGGCTTAATAATTGTTTGAATTGATTGTTTATTCCGCTGTTTAAATCCGTTTCTGACCTAAGATGGCAGTTCGGTATCTGGTCTAGGGAGCAACACCTTGCTCAGATTGGGGCTAAGGTAGTTTTAGGCGCTTAGGCCACCTTTGTCATTGAGATATGACTTTCATAAGTGGTACGATAGATAGTCGATGGGGTTATCGTTATTGGCATAACATTTGCTTAAACTTGGAGGGAAATCCCATGGTTTAGTTTAACGTTTATGGAAACGATGAACTATATTCATGTTGTGGACTGAGTTTAAGAAGAGTCGGGTAACGACTAAGAAACCTAGATGAGACTATTATTTCTCGTTTTCGGATATATTATCTAGGAGATATAAATATCCGAGTTGCTTATATCAACCCCTGAGCGTCGTGATCGTTACTCAGATTCCCGCGCTATCCCTTTTGTCAGGAGTTTGAATACCCCATGCTGTTTGTTTACTTTAAAGAAAAGATAATAATCCATTGTTGATACATTGTATTTAGTTAAGCTCGCATGTCACTTCGTGTGTAATTATGTTACTATGTACTGAATTTCAGCTCATTTTTATTGTTGTTGTTCTTTTTACAGGTGTTATTGTTGATGAATATGGTGATGATGAGATGTTGAGGATGATGTTGATGTTGTTGAGTTGCTATGGTTGATGTTATAGTTGACGATGCTTGTTTCGGGTTTTTGGGGAGATCTAGGAGACCCGTGAGAATGAGTAAAGTGGGCTAGGGCCATTGAATGTTTGTATTTTCTTTTATTTTAATTTATTTAGTGAGAACTGGATTTATTTACAAATTTTTAATTCTTCTAATGAGGCTTGTTAATGCCCATTTGTTTTGTAAATGATAATCTATCCCTAAGAGTAGATTATAAAGTGTTTTTCTAGAGTTTTGTTTTTTAGAAAATTGGTCTACTTTGTAGGGAGTAGAGTTTTATAAATGATTTAATAAATTGTTTTCCGCTGCTAAATCCAGTTATTGCTAGAATCTAACTGAATAATTTCATAACCTAAAAATGAGTAGCAATGTCCAATATAAACATTTTTAAAAAAGCCTTAGCATGTGATACTTTAGAGTATTATACGTAATGGTAGCGCCTTAAGTTATTTAATTAATCGAATTAAATTTTTGGGACGTTACATTTTTGTTGATTCAAAAAGATACCTGATGATGTTCTACTCAATTCAACACCAAGGTAGAAAACGTGCTTCACCAAATCTTTGATGGTAAAGGTTGAATGTAAATTCTTTTTCAAATCATCAAGAGCAGAAATATTAGTACTTGTAAGCAAAATATGAGTAAATTACGCTAAAAGGTATTAATGTTTAAAAGTAAGTTCATTTAAGGTATTAACATTTCAAGTGGCTAAAAAGATGGATCGATGTTTTGCAAAGTGAATCAAATGAGGTATCAAAGTTTTGCAATGTTCATTTAAGGTATCAACCTTTTGATTAGTTTTTTATTAAGTTTCTTAAATTTTCATTAATGATTAATTATTAATATGTTATTTAACTCGCTATACAAAACATTGATACCTCTTTTTAATCACTTGAAATGTTTATACATTAAATGAATTTATCCCCAAAAGTTGATTCCTTTTTTGAACAACTTAAAATATTGATACCTTAAATGAATTTACCTTAAAATGTTGATACATTTTAGTATAATTACCTTATTCTCATATAATAAAGCAACAATAAAACCAAAAGAATCCGATCTAGTAAAAAGATACTAGTCATTTTTAGATTGAGAAAAACCATGATCAACTAAGAATTTAGTCATTTCAATATTTCATTGTCTTGATGCTTGTTTAAGGCCATATAAAGACGTCAATACCTGAAATACTTGACTAAATTTAGCTTTCATATAGCCATCTAGAGGAACCATATGTATTTCTTCATCCAAAAACCCATGAAAAAGTGCATTGTTAATATCCAGTATCCACTTCATCTATTTGATTATAACGCTTAGCAACAAGCTTAGCTTGGCATCTTTTGACACCACCATAAGCTTTATATTTGATTTTATACACCCATTTAGACCCAATAGCTTTCTTTCCTTATGGTGAACTAGTCAACTCCCATGTATTGTTCTTTTCTATACCATCTAATTCATGATTCATAGTCTCAATCCATTTCTCATCTTGAATTGCTTGTGAATAACAATAAGGTTCTTTGGTAGTTAAAACATTAGCAAAAGATTCAATATACTCAGATGGAAATGAGGAAGAAGAAGAAGGAGTAAATAATAGATGAGGACATGTAGTGGATGAAAATGAGGATGATGAAACAAAAAAAAAGGAGACATAACCTGATGACCAATGTGTATACAATCAGTAAACCACTGTGGCGGTTGAGTAGATCTCTCAAAAGAGGAAAACTTGGAAGGCACAATAAAATGTGATATAGGTTCAGGAATAGAAGGACTAAAATCAAATGAATTAGAAACAAGATGATTAGAATTGATAGTATTGGAAGTTGATTCAAAAGAAACATGAGGGAGTGAAAAAGAAGAAACAAAAGTAGTGTGAGCAGGAGAAACAAATGTATCATCAGTATACTTATAAGGGAACACATCTTCAAAGAAATGTACATCTCGGCTGTATAAGATCTTATCAGTTAACAAACATAAACTTGATAACCCTTTTGATTGGATGCATAACCTAAAAATATACATTTCACTCCTTTAGCATCAAATTTGTCTTTGACATGTCCAAGAATAAAAACATAACAAACACATCCCACTGCATGCAAATTATCATAAGATGGTGCTTTGTGAAAAAACATTTCATAAGGAGTTTTCCAATTCAAAATTGATATAGGCATCTGGTTAATGAAATATATAGAGTCAATACGCCCCTAAAAAGACTTAAGCAAACCAACCTGTAATCACAAAGCATGAAAAGTATCTACTAAATGTCTATGCTTCCTCTCTACATTTCCATTTTGTTAAAGTGTATAAGTCATTATTCATTGATGAACAACACCATGCTTTAAGAAAAGAGATTCACTCATTAGAAACAAATTCTGACCCATTGTCTGACCTAATGAATTTTGACATAATGCCAAAATGATTCCAAACATATGTAATGAATTGACACAAGTGAGAAACAACTTGAGCCTTAATATTTATCAACATAGTCCAAGTACATCGAGAGTATCATCAACAATGGTGAGAAAATATCTTGCTCCAGATATAGAAGCTAGATGGTAAGGTCCTTAAACATCCACTTGTAAAAGTTCAAAAGCAAAAGATGATACATTAATACTAAAAGAAAAGGGCAATCTATGCAATTTTGATAATTGACAAGTATTGCATAGAAAATCATGTAAGGAAAAGTGTTTACAACAAATTAGATGAGACAGCTTGGAAATAAAAGTGTGGCTAAGTTTCACATGAAACAAATGCAAATTAACACTTGATGAAGAAGCATTGATATGACAGGAATCTGAATAAGAAAGTGACTGAACTATGGAGACGTGTGTGGCATCTTGATCAACTAACTCAAGAATGTATAATCCACGATTCAAACGAGCAGTGGTCATAATTTAATCTCATTTCTAGTCCTAGAAAACACAATGTATATGATCAAAATATACACGTAAATATGGTGAAGAAAGGAATTTATTGAGGGAAAGAAGATTGTGATTGAATTCAGGTGCATATAAAACATCTTTGATTATGAAAGAAGACATTATGTGAAACGAATGAAAATTGGTGTTTGAAGGCGATATTTGTCTCGGAAAATAGACTCATGAGGAGTCATATAATTAGTTGCTCTTGAATCAACTATCCAAGAACCTTTATTGCTATTCATAACAGTAAAATAAGTCCTATAAAGAGACATAGCTAAACATTTTGAGGCAGATGAAAAGTGTACCGCTCTAGTATTTAACTCATTTCCATTCCATTTGTCCTTCATCATCTTCATAACTTCCGCACACATAGTTTGTAAGATTTGAGGATCAATCATACCTTGCATACTAGAATGCATCATTTTCGTACAGGAATGATCACAATTATCTAGTGGTGTTGATAAACACACTACTTTATCAGAATAACATTAAGTTGCCATCTTATTTCCACCTTTTTTATTTCGTTTTCCTTTATATCAATTCAGAGAACCAATCAACTCAAAGCAAGCATCTATAGAGTTCCATTCTCAATTACAACGTTTACAAAATAATTTTCTACGTTTAAAATCCTTTTTTAACGTAAATTTGTTTTTGGATAGAATTAATGACAAAAATGGTGTATGAACTTCACAAATAGTTTAATAAGGTATTTAAAGTTCAGTTTTGATCAATTTTGTACTTGAACAAAGTGTTTGTGGATTTTTTTCAAACCTAAAGTTTGATTTTGAAAATTTTGGTATTTGAACAAAGATTTCATTGTATTTTTTAACAAATTATTCAAAATCATACTTCAGATACCTAATTGAACTTTTTACAAAAGTTTGTGTACCATTTTTGTCATTATCCTTTTTTTGGATACAATCTTTCTAACTTGAAAACAACCATACCGTAACTTCCATTCAAAGTAGAACTAATTTCCCTTTGCTTTTTCCACTTGTAAAATAAGATAGAAAGCACGATTGACAGAGGACAAGGGATCATTTGGTAAAATTTGATTACATACACTTTCACAACCATTAAATAAACCTATCAAGAATTGCATTAATTTACTTTGTGATTCAAATTATAATAATTGTTCCTTGAAACTACTAGTATAATATGCAAATTGTCTACGACTAAAAGCAAGATAGGGGTTTAGGGTTTGCAATTCATCCCAATATTTCTTGAGTTTATTGTAATAGACCGAAACTGACATGTTTCCTTGTCTAAGATTTGCAGTTTCATGTTACAATTGAAATATCAAAGGTCCATTCCTTTGTCCATGTAGTTCCCATATTTCATTCCATAATTCCCAAGCCAATTAAGCTTAAAGAAAGCTCTGAGGTAGTTCACTCATCATTGAATTAAGGATCCAACATTGAACCATATAATTACAACGAGTCCATTAAACTAATACATTCGATCCTTCATCAAGTTTAGCAACATGACCTTTGATAAAACCTAATTTCAATTTTGCTCCTAACACCATTTTTATGGATCTACTCTAAGACGAGAAGTAAGAACCATTAAACTGAATGTTACCAAAAATCATTTCTAAATTATTTGTTTCGAACAAATATAAAGGATTTGAAATCCTAACTCTGTGTTCAAATTCCTAATTTGATTCTACATCAAGCGAAGATTTCAATCAAGCAAGAAAAACAAAGTAGAAAGATTATACTAGTATCGCTTGCTCTGATACCATGATAGAATTGATCAAATTGAAGTAATTGAAGAAGATGATCATTGAGCATGAACGAACAAGAAGTTGTAGAGTAGTAAAAGAGGAAAAATCTGTTATGTAAGTTTGTTATGAAGAGTTCGTTATGGTCATCAAAGAGTTGTAAGTATTTATACAAGATAGGGTCTTCACATGTATAACTAACTAAACTCGCGTGACTAACTACAAAGATAATAAAAAGAAATACGCTTCTATAAGTTAACACACACTAGTAATAAGACATCAGAAAAAGAGGCTAAAAAATGATGGTTTTGTTTTGCAAGGGATTTCAAGCCCTGGAAATATTTGTAAGCAGATAATTAATTTGCCATATTTCATTATATATATAGTGTGATGCCCCATCATAAAAAAGGAAAAAAAAAAATATATGGAACTCATTCATTTGTCATAAATATTGATGGATTATTCTTCCTTTAATCATGAAGTTGCTATTTCTCAGTTGTATGATCTCATCATGTATGTTTGTGTTATTCCACATGTTGACATCCAAGTCTCGAATTAAAGTTACAAAGAATGTGAGCTAAACACAACAAATTTCTCTCTTGGATTAATATGCGAAACAATATCTTCTTTATAATAAATTTCTTCATAGCAGCCAAAAGGATCCATACATATATATTTTGGTTAACCAAACATATGACAAAATTCTAACATAAATTATTAATGAATGGCACCTTGATACCAAATTGTTTGTGTATAAAGCAACTATACCAAAATTATAATATTATATGATAAATATGAATATTATATAATATAATGGCATGACAACTTCATTAATTAATATTTAGTAATATATATTTTCTAAAACATGATGTGATAATACTAGACCAATTATAAATGATTATAATTAACTAAGCATATAATATAATTATTTTATAGTATCAATTATCGATAAAATTATACTAAAATTATAATATTATACTTATGTGATATATGAATGACATATAATGTAATGCTATAGTAACTACATCATCACTATAATATTTAGTAATATATGTAAGAAATATAGATATTAATATGAAAAGTAATATCATTGTGACAATGATTATGTAATAATAGTTGATTAAACATAACCATGGAATTATGATAAAAATGTTATGATTGTAAAGAAAACCCCTTGTTTTTATTGCTATTAAGTTAATTAAACAAAGTTATAGTGATTTATCAACTAAATATAGTAATAATTATTTATACCTTATTACAATACTAATTCATTATCTGGTTATTGTTAATTTCATTAAGCCAAATGAAGGCAATATTTAAGTTCATAGTAACTCCATAAACTTTCTATTTGTTTTATCTTTTTGTTACGAGTTTGACATCTTATTTTCATTGTTTTCAATAAATGTTTGTCAAGAAACAAATACAAATAAAAAACATACATTTTTACTTATAAACAGACTAGACAGACTAAACAGATAAGACATAGGTAAGTTTGTTTGGTTGTCTTTTTTCAGTAGATATATACACTTTTCAAACTTTTTTATAACAAATTATTTATCAAGAAATAGATATAGATAAAAAAGTTAGTAGTTTTCATGAAAAGATCAAACAGATCAAATATAAATAAAATATAAATGTAGATCGTACATATTACACATAATGTTTCAATATAGATACAACTATATATGAAAAATAGACCATCCAAACAGACCCGCAGATGCGGATTAGACAATTAATACGGACCTTTTAATGAGTAGGTTTTTGGTCTAACTTTTGCAAAGAATTATCAATAGTTGTATTCCATATCTGTGTGCATTCCTGGTATAAGTTTCAATCATCTCCCTTTTGGACAACAATAAAACTCTTGGCATCAATCTACCATAGGAATAAATCCAATCCAAAGTAATTCAATAAGTACAGGGGAGCAACAATATAAATGAGAGATAATATAAGAAACTGCAAAGATGAAAGCACGACTTAGTACCGTTTTAGGGTTTGGTCAATCATTTTAATGCTCGTCCAATTGAATCATCAATACCATATTGGTCGATTGTTCTTCCTTAAATAATTAAGTGGCTTCTACTCTTTTATAGAAATCTCATCAAAATTGCCTCTTTCGCAATAAAATCACTGATATCCATCTTTTGAATCCAAATCATTAAATGTTTGAGTTTACATAACTGTTAGTTATAGAAATGAGTTGATTACTTTGATTGTTGAAATATATTTGAAGTTATATGAAAAATTACAAACAATATACGTGTGTGTGTGTGCGCGCCAGCAATGGGATAAATTTTTTTCTTTCTTTTGGCCAGTTAGATTCGATGAAGATAGAAACACCAATGATCTATATGTGAACATGACCTTCCAACATATCTAGTGATATTAGCTAAATTTCCATGAAAGTATCTTGGATGTTGACTATAATATTTTGACACAATTGATACCTATTTTAATACTTATTCGATATAAAATAGAATTGTTGGGGGTAAATAAGGATAATAAAAATATAACATATATAACTATCATAATTATTTATAGTTATTATCTTATTATAATAGATGAAGTCGGTATAGTCACAATTTAGTTCTGAATTGAAACCGACTGATTTATTTTGTTCCGAAATTGATTAGGAAATTGCTAGTTAGGGGCAATTTCTGAGCATGGAACTGAATAAAATCAATAGTTCAACAAGTTAGTATAGAAATAAATATATTTGAAAAATAAAAAGCAATACTAAATATATAATTTTTAATATTTAAATTATTTCATATGAATATAAATATTTTTGACATATTCATAGCATTTAATATGTGATTATGAACAACATAACAAAATAAATATACCTCAAAGCATTTTTTATTTTGTTTATTAAGACTCCTGAAAATCAAAACCCCCTTCTTGAGTAATGTGGGACCACTTTTTGCCTTTAATATTCTATTCAGCCTTTTCTAATCTCACATTGTAAACATTATAATTGAAATTAATGTATTCATATATCAATAATTGTGTATTTTAAAAAATCTTTAAAAAAAGTATTAGACCTAATTATTATTTCGAGTTTAAAATTTATTGTATTTATAATTTATACTAAATTTTTTAAAATTTTATCTTGAAAAATAAATATTGATGGTCACATGATTATAAAACCGGATTAGAAACCGACCGGAACTGCTTCCCGGTCTCGGTTCGAAATTGGTGATGCTGCCTCCTTTCCTCTCTCTTTTCTTCTTCTTCGTCTTTATTATTATTATTATTATTATTATTATTATTATTATTTTAATGCACTTTAGCCTTTTCTTTTGTCGTATATTTGGAGCAATGGCGGGTCCATGTGAATAAATGACATAATTTTTTCTACTTGGTTAGAAACTCGTCTGGTGGGGACAAACGGACCATTTACATTTTCCCATGCGTGGGAGATTTCAAAGCCACATGTTTCACACCCCTCCCGTCACTTTTTATAAAATAAACCCTTCCTTCTTTTGCATTCGGTAAGCAATGCCCTATTCACTCATCCATTCTAAATCTCAATAATTATACATTGAAAAGACCTTCTTAGTTTATAATGAACTATTAGGAAAGCTTTATGGCTCATCTTTTTTTTCTTAATCGTTTAATCTGATTAGTTATTCAATGATTCAAATTCATGACATAAAAGTTCTCATGCAGTTAATTATTTCACATCAATCATCATAAATGACAAGTAGAAATGAGTCGGAATGAAATTATAATTCCGGCTTCCATTCCCTTTTCCAATGTTTGAAAGCGTTTTTAGAAGCCTTGCGATTCTTTAGAGTCAAATGATTTCGGTTTCTATAATGAATTCGATTCTGCATTCTCAAAGGCGAAGTCAAGCTTCCATTCCACTTTTATATATGATTATTTTTAATTATATTTTTACCAACACATATTTATTATTTACATTTAATATGAAGAGTATTTTTGACAAATTTTATTAAATAATCATTCTATTAGATTTCATTTCTTGAATGTATCCAGATTTATGAGTGAATTTGTCATTTCCTTATTTAATCCATTTTATTCTATTCTTACGATTCCAACCTATTTCATTTTAGAAGCTACTAGTGTACCAAACGCTATATAACTGTAATTATTATTCCTAAATAGCTAATTCCCATGTAGAATTAGGTTAGACTCATTGTTGAGGTTCTTAA
The DNA here is from genome assembly GCA_024138025.1 of Combretum micranthum. Lineage (NCBI taxonomy): Eukaryota > Viridiplantae > Streptophyta > Magnoliopsida > Myrtales > Combretaceae > Combretum > Combretum micranthum. The sequence continues at coordinate 1,697,476 of JAMXBD010000140.1, read as the reverse complement.
TTATAACATAATTGCTATTCTTCTAGTAGTATAGGGTATAGTATAATATGTACATCTATTAGACTGAGTTGGCCGAATAACCTTTGTAAATTTTCTCTTCTGATTGAGGGATTCGGATTCTTATTTTGTGTTTCTATTTATGTATGATGCAATGTAACTACTAAATGAAATATCAGTCAAAGTGGAATATCGTTATTTGTTAGATTTTTATTAAAATGTCGGGGAACATAGTCAGCACTCAGCACTATTACTTCTTTGACGTGCCTTGAAAGGAATTTCACCAACAATTAATAATTTCACATTTCGGGCTCTTGTGTGATGATTAATGACCAATCTAGAAACTTGGGAAATTTAATATGGTACTTTCATTAGGATGGTGCTAATAATGTGCATGTAACAATGATTTGTATATACAGTAAAACTTCCTAAAAGAAATAATTAAATTAAAGCAAGTTTTAGTTTATGGCTTCATGCCAACCTAACTAACTAGACTAGACACAACACTGTCAAGGGAATTATATCAAACTTGAAAAACTAGCAAACCCCCTCTTAGCATTATTACTATTATTACGAGTATGGTAATGGACCAAATGATTTTGAACTTTATAACACCAGGAAAAGTAGATTGAAACTTATTTTTTAAAAATCGAAAACTTTCTACCTTATATAATACTCGTAACTAGGGTTACAAATTGATCAAATTACTCACAAGCTATTCAAACTTGACTTGCTTTAGTCTCAGCTCAAGTTTGATTAGCAAATGGGCTAAACTCGAGCCTAAGATAAAACTTGTTTATCTAAACGAATTGCGCTCGAGTTTTCATTTAGACTTGCGAGTTGATTCTGAAACATACTTGTTTTAGACTCATGGATAAACTCGCGAATAGGTTCGTTAACAAACTTGTTAGCAATTTATAATTTTTATATTTATGATATATTAATATATAATTAAAACAACAAAATTAATTTCTACTCAATATATATGTGTATATATTTAGCAACTTTTATACGTTATTTTTAGGTTTAAATAAATGGAAAATAAACTATTTAAACAAGTCAAGCTCAAGCTCAAGATTGATATTTTTAAATGAGCCAAGCTCAAGCCTAGAAAAACTCCGCTTAGCTTAAGTTGATTCATCTCGTTTCGTTTATAGCCCTTCTTGTAACTAAAATGCTAGTTGCACCTTATAAAACTATAGCTTGTTACGTAAAATATTAAACAAGGCTATTGTTTGTACTTATCTAAGTGTTTGTTTACTTTTCAAAATGAATAATATTGTAATGAAATTGCTATTACGGATGAATGGAATGGAGATATAATAAGACTTTCATTTGTTAATTTTTTATTTAAATGAAATATTTTGGGAAAAAAAATCAATTACAACATTAAATTACTATTTATAAATTTGAGCAATGAAGACTAATATTCCTACATATATATTTTTTACAATAAGAATTCTTATGAAATACTATTACGCTAAACTAAACACTGTATAGCTGTTTATATGTTTATAAATAGAATTGTTCTATATCGAAGCTAAAGAATAGGTGTTGAATAGACATAATGCAAATATAGGACATACTAACATGATCCCACTTAATCACATTTTAAAACACATTTTGTTAAGATTAGACATGCGGAATGTTTGAATGAAGTGGATCAAATGGCTGAGAAAACGCGTTCACTAAACAAAGTTGGGGTGTGTCATATGTGCTGCTTTTGTGAACAAGAAAAATGCAATCCTTTGGGCGCATAATGATGTAACGATTGAAGAAAACATCTATTGGAGTCAAGATTGTTTTGTTCGGATAATAAAGTCTAGGGATAAGAAGCCTGGAAACTAGAAAGTTTATTAATATTTAGAATTAGACTTAATTGTCCTTTCTAGTTTAACATGTGTATTATATGAACATAGTATTGTATAACACATTGTATGAATATTTATACTCAGATTGGCTTGTGAAGCTAGGTCTTGTACGATTGCATTTTGCATGAAGAACGTAAATTTGCCGTTAAACAATTAGAATGAAACAAACACTAATATTCTATCATATCAATGTATTGGCAAAACTCAATATGAAACAAACTAAACATGTTTTTGAATTACACATATTTTGAAGAAAAATTCTATGCCTCATCATATTTTTTTAACGGGAATGGTTTCCTTCGACTATTTAGCGACTAAAATTTATACAACACTTAAATACTTAATATATATCAAATATTGTGCATAAATATATTTAAATGAAAAATAATCTAAAAATTGAATGTTATTTAATTTTTTTTGTATTTCTTTTTATTTGATGTTTATTTTCATTTCTTTCAAGTATTGATTTTTCTATCTCTTTCTTTTTTTTTTCTTTTTTACCATTTTTTTAAATATTTCCTTGAACCAGATGGACTTGTTGGGTTTTTGGTTCATGGCTGACGATTTAGCCTAAATTGGGGATCCTATAGGTCATTTGTTGATTTAGACCCAATCTTCATGCATTGAGTCTAGGTCAAAAATACATTGGGCATGTTGGGACCAGTTGCGAATAGTTATAATCCTATATCTATCGATTCAAATTTGATATAAAAAGAAATTAATTTCTTCACTCAGTGAGATTCTAGTTGATTGGCCATTTATAATTCATTAAAGAAAGGAAAAAAAAAAAAAAAGGAAGAGGAAGAGGAATTATTCATATAAATACATATGGTTGACTAAGAAAAGCAATTCTTTATCATAACTATGGATAGATGCCTAAAGACCTTTTTCTTTATATATAATTTTATAAAAATGTTAAACATATAGTAATTTTAGTGATCCATCCTATCTCTTAAATGACAGGGAATTGCATTCTTTTGTCTGCCTACTTTTTTTATCATATCGTTGCCCTTTTTATCGTACCTGCAATTGCAAATTTCCTTTATTCCATTGAAAACAGACACCATAAATTTTTTGGGGGTGGTATGATTGATAAGATAGTGAAACTTGCATTGCATGTCAATATGTAAAAAATGACAAATGATATGTCTTTCCTTAAATAACTCCAAGTATAGTGACAACTTCATAGGGAAATTAAAACATTAACATAAATTATAATTAAAATTTAGGTAAAGTAATAGATTTTTTTCCTATTTATTGTAATTTTTTTGGTGGGAGAAACAAAACTTCTTATTAACACAAATTAGGCATCATGTTCCAAGAAGTCTATTAACTTATTACATACATGGTTAACTAAAACACTAGATAGTCTAGCACCAAAAGCTACATCATGTCTAACCATCCAATCGAGTTAGTTCAATTAATACTCTAGTTTATTTGAATATTTTATCAAAGTTCAGGTGCATAATTATATATTTTGTTAAAGTTAAAGCATTATTTCACAAAGCAGTGCATATATATGGTGACATTATGATTCTATTGTAATGTTGCCAAATTTCAAATGATTTGGCACATTAAATGCAAAAAATATCAATCCTCTAGCTTACCATTTTTTCATCCTCTCTTTGAAGATAAGGCTATCATCTATTTACAGTACCATGATAATGCTTATTTACTATTTGTACCATTGTACATTTATCCTCTGTTAAAATTTAATTTCCAACGTTCATCCTTTAATTTTAATTTTCTTTTTTTTCCTCTTTCGAAAGATGTCAAAGATTTACATTCTTATTTATAAAGAGGTAAATATTTTTTTCCACCGAAATAAGTGTCGACAATGGATATGGTGTGGGATCAGAGTATTGGGCTTGGCATAAGATGATCCCCATTTAATAAGCCTAACAAGTCCACAAAAAATTGGAGGCCCATTTTGATGACATAAGTTGGCCCAAGTCCATAACAGAAGTTCAACTTTTGATGAACTTCCATCTTTTGGATTGCAGCTTTGGAGCAAAAAGTTGCTCCCATTATCTGGCCCAAAATACACACATGATAATCCAAATAACAGCAGCGGTAGCGGTCCATTAACAAAAAATTGACTGCGGACTTCACTATACCACCGAAAGATAGCAAGTCCATATGAATAGCATTCAAAAGTTGATCGTTGGAGGATTAAAGTTTTTTCTTCTTCCTCCATGATTTCAGCCTCTTCGGCAACATATCAGCAATGGAGTTTCCTCTCCATGGCAATGACGAATTTGGTCTCCTAAAGCTTCAATAAGCCTTCCTTGCAAGAAGAAATCAAATTTAAAAGGGATAATGATACAATTGTATCTAAATTTTTACAAAAAAAATAATTAAGTACATGAAGTTTGATTTTACACAATTTGGTAACTAAATTAAGTTTTCGTTTTTTTCACACATGAAGTTTAATTTTGATACTTGAACAAACTTTTAATGGACTTTTTTCATACCGTATTTGGAAAAAGTCAACAAAAACTTTTATTTAAGTACGGTTAAAAAAAACTTCAAATATCCTTTTTTTTTTTTAGAAAATTCAGGTATCATTTTCATCATAGCAAACTTTCGAATAAAGTTTCTTCGTCTTTTGTGCTTGTATGCTTTCATAATCATATATTATCATCTTTATTCCAAAATCAATAGTGGGTTTATTTTCTCCTTTGGTTGTATTTTATACTTGCACATGAAGAACTCTTTTCTTAAGTCTCTATCATTAATATCGATTTTTTTTTTTAAACTTTTATGATACAACTGATATGATAGCATCTTCAGATAGGGAGTGGATTGGATTTTAGAAAATGGATATTGTGAAGTTGGTCTACTTACCCTATCAATATCAGAACCCTCTATAAAAATGATACAAAAGATACAAGTTACAATCAATCAATAATAAAATCATTTTGGGCATTTATCATCTTAATTCTATCCACATTGCGAATTCATGATCACTCATGTTTCTTTGTTATTACTTTTATTTTCTCTCAATCTTGGATAATATTAGATCTATTACTAATTGTCATCTATTTTTTTCCAAAGCTCATTGTTTGAGTCCTAAAATAGGCCTAGCAAATCTTTAAAAAGTATTATGATCTTTTGGGCCGTCCAAATGTTCCGGAGGATGAGTCCTTAGTCAGGCCCACTTGTCGCCAATGAATCCATTTGCAGTCTCTTTGGAAGAGGTCACGTTTAAGTGTTTAATGGGAAAAAAAATTCTATATTTATTTATAATTTCAAAAGATTTGATTCCATAAATCTTTTTCTCACCACCAATTAACTTTCATGAGAATTTATCTAGTACACCTAAATTATTATATTTTATATGAATAGATATTATGGTATAATTGATAATTTATCAAGTATAAATTGTATTTTAAATCAATAACCACTTACGGTTCGGGCTTTATCTAGTTCAGAATGCAAATTAGAAAAAATATTTCCCTTATGAATATTTTTTTTAATAAAAAATAATTTTCTTATCATATTTTAAATTGTCCAATAATACATAATATACATCAAATGCATAAGGATCATGCAGGTCCTCCCTCATTTTATCTTGGAAGGAGCATGTACAGAATTGTGGGCTGAAAAATTGTGTGCCTCATAATTTTACTCTTTTTTAAAACACCATGTGATTTCATCATAAGGAAAAGCTTCGCATATCCTATTTGCTTTCCACTCGCTCATTCGTGATCAAGTATGATCCCTCACTTTTTAACATTTTCCTCAGTTTTCATGAGGTATAATATCTTGACTAAAACTAATTATTAACATCCATACGATTATTATTCATTTATGTAGTGGGGTGGATCTAATCCAACTGGTCATATGCATATAGTGTGCGTCTTGCACTATAAGTAGTCTTATAGGAGTGGTGTGGAAGCACATGTAAGAAATGACTAATAATGAGATCATAGAGAGGAGAATTAGATAGTCTTAGAGTTCGAACATACTAGTAACAAATAGGAGAATTATATAGTACAAATCCTACTATTCTAGAGAAGAGGTGGTGTGTTTTTTACTCTGAGCTCTATTTGATCTCTTATAAGAATATTTCGGCAGCATGATAGCATTTTTCTTAAATTTTGAATCCCTCAAATGAGAAAGACCTCTGGGTATTTATGAAGCTTGTGATGTAGGATGGTGGAAGCAGAAAATAAAGAGATAAAGGGAATATATATATATATATATATATATGCAAATTGCACTAAAAATAATAAGAAGATAATTTGGTAGTCTTACATTACTGTTAAAAATTTTGATGATGACCTCACATCATCAGTGAGAAACGTTCTTTTATTTAAAATCTTAGTAACTCATCATAACGTCTATTATAACTTTACCTATATATATACATATATAATAAAACAATATCTTAAGTAAAGGATTGATAACTAAAGAAAATACCTGTAAGCCTCTAAATTTTATGCTACGGTTTATACCAAAAACCCTAAATCGAGGTCAATTGGAAACTCTAAAGTTAACAATTCTATAACAAATTCTAGTAGGTTTAGATCCGGTATCCTGTACCCTTAATCTCTAAATAACAAAATTGAGATAGTTATAGATTATAGTTTGTAATAATATATGAGAGCTTAAAAATATCAGATCTGTTAAAATTTAGTTTGTTTCAGATTCGAAGGAAATCAGATTTCAAAAAACATGCCCTGGTACATCGAAAGGTAAAATATTCTGATAGTAGCGTTAGACTCGTAAAAATACAAGAATTTAAAAAATATTAGTTTTATAATTCTTTGGTATCTAAAAATATCAGATATAGTTTAATTATGCATATTTTCTTTACTACCGATATTAACTTATCTTATCTACTATACATTATTATTCCTTTATTTCTACTTTTCTACCACCTATTCTTACACTCTACCATACCTATTTCTTATTTTTATTTTTCCTATACAACTTTATTCACATCGTATCTTACAAATTATTACTTTTAATTAACAAATATACAAAACAAAATAAACTCTCTCTCCTTTGTCTCTCTTGATTTACGCCGACCACCGTATGCACACACACAATTATCTTTTTTTTTTTTGTCTTTTCATTTTTTTTATTCATACAATTTTACCTCCTCAAAACTCTATAAATGTCACCTCTCTATCCATTTCCTTCACACACTCTTTACCTTACTAAAACTCTATCAAAATCACCTCTCAACTTTTCTTTCTACAATCTCTTCTCATCTTCTCACATTTCTACCATTTTCATACCAAAACAACTTCTTTTTTCTACCTTCCATATCTCTAATTGAGGTAAAACTTTTACATATACCTTTTACCATGCCATGTAACTTAACATGACCATGGTATGTTTTTCCTAAACATCTAAGTGTTATGTAAGCAACACTATGTTCATGTTTTGTTCTTGTTCATTAATAAAAATCATTTTATTATTATGTTGTTTTACTATTATTATATTGTTACATGTTATTATTATTGTTCTAATCTAACTTTTATATATTAGTAACTATATTTATGCGTATATATATATATATATTTCTTAGAGCATACGAGCTCACTACATAACCATTATTTATTTATTATGCTTTGCAATTATTTATTTATTTATTTCATACTTTTATATTAAGACCAGTCTTTCTAGTCTTAGACTTATCCTCATCAAGATAAAACAATTTTTCTTATTTCTTTTGTTTTTCTTTTGGATTTGCCCATATCTAAGTTCGAAAGCCTTGACCCAAACTAAAACTTCTAATACTGGATTTTTTTTTTTTTTTTTTTTTTTTTTGCTTATCTCTATATTTTCCATCTTTCTTATTAAGTATTTTTGTCATGTTACTTAACTATAAACTCATGTCATGTATGATCATGTTGAATATTGTCTTAATAAAAACAAAAGTTCTTTCTTAAGTAAAAGAAAATAAGCTCAACTTACTTTAAAAATGGAATTTTATCACTTTGAAAAAGTTTCATTAATGTTTAAAAACTTTATATCAACAAAATGCTTTTCAAAGAATTTTAGACAAAGGTCACCATATATTTTAGTATTGTTAAAAGACAATGACTTTTCAAAAGTTAACTAAGAAATTATTTACTCTTTTTAAACTACCATTAAATCCTTAATGTTGATAATACTTTGTTATGATAATTTTTTTTAAAAAACTTGGTTATGAAATCCTCACTAATATTTTAATAAATACAAAGACCAAAACAAGCTTTTCAAAACAAGTTAAAATTAACTCACCAAATAAAATCTACTTAGGAAATAAAATTTGTAGATAACTTGGAAAGACTAAAATTTTTAAAACCAAATTATCTTTTAGGATTTAAGGAAAAATAATCATATTACTGATTTAGTGACTCAAAAATATTTAGTTTTATTCCCAAACAACTTAAAATAATTTTGTCAACTTCACTTTTTCAACTAGTAAGACCAGTTATTTTATGAAAAATCATTGATTAAGACAACATCATTAGAATCATATATATAATATGAGTTACATACGTATTAAAAGGATTTTTCAACTATATATAATATATATATGTTTGCTATGGGATTTTTGGTTGATAAAATGTTTGGAAAAATCATGTTGTAAGGGCTGGGATTTTCGTGTCGATTTTGTAACTTTTTTTTTGGAACATAAATGACCTTTTTTGATAAAAATAATCTTAGAAATAGATATATCTTTTCAAGTAGGTAGAAAACAATATATAATATGCGAAATTCTGAGTTAAAATGAGCAAAATATGGTCATTTTAAGTTGGAATTTCACCGCACACAAATTTTGATGAACTTAGTAAAATAAAATTTGTAAGTTTAAGTAGAACTTCCAAGAAATACTCATTTGGGTATTTCTCTTGTTTAGGTAACGAAGAGCCCGAGTTTCCTTATCCCGAAGACTATTTCAATTAGAAGTTTTTTGCTTCCATAGCTGAGTGAGTTTAATTTCCTATATTCTTGTACTTATGTTTTTGCTTGATGATTGGCGACATTAGAAATAGGAAAAGATGAAAACATGAAAGCTCATGTGCCTTACGTATATGGTTGAAATAGTGTTAAGCATATCGAGGCGAGAATTGTTAAATAAATAATATTTGATATAGTATAAAAATGATATGTCTGCAAACTCTATGATCACTATTAAAACATCTAATGTTATGCCATGATTATTTTAATAAAACGATTCATACATAACACGTAGTGAGTCGCATTGTATGCATCACTATACCCTTGGTGGGATAAGGGCATAATAGTGAGGTCCGTATAACTCAAAATTCTACTTTATGGTGAATGTTTGCTTGATTTAAATAATGAGTAGACACTCAAATTAATTACATTTTAGCAGCTAGTAGTGGCTTGTATAAAAATTACAAAAACTTCATTTGCGAATTATGGCCTTACGGTCCGGAACACCTAACCTCGAATGGAGGGGTAAATTCATTCAACATATAATTTTTGGAAAATCATAAGTGTTGTTTGCTTATGTGTTTGTTGCATTTCATATACTTGTTTAAATAACTTGTTTGAATATTGTTTGTTCGAGTACTTTATTTATGGAAATAATTCTCAATAAGCAAAGAAGATTACCCACTTATATATATTTGTTGCCGCATCCCTACCTTTGATTGATGCCCAGGGGATACTTTTCACAGGTATTACCTTTTGGATTCAAGAATTTTTGGATGAAGTCAAAAACTAGTTATAGACTTAGACTTTTAAGTAAATGTCTAATGTATCTCTTTTGAATAAACTATGATGGACTTTATCTTTTGATAGAGGAATACCCCTTTAATATTTTGTAAGACTTTTATATTTAAGGCGCTTACATTATGATTTCCATTCTTAGCTACTATTATGAATATCTTATTAAACAACTTGTTTTAAAGTTGGTCTTCTATGATTGTGAAATTACGCCTTACACCCGATATCGAAGCTTTTGAGATAACTAAAGTTGTCATACTTAAACTTTAATATTAAATATGGCGGACTGTCGCGTTTAAGGTATTATTTGGGGCGTAACAATAACAATCATATCAAATCCTAAAATAATAAAATAAAATCTAATCAAATAAAATATAATAACTAGATCATATATATCCTAATAAAACAAAAATCTTCCATATTTTCCATGTTCTTTTTCTTCTATATCTACATCATTCCTCCTTTCTTAAACGGATTTTTCCTCGAATCTCTAAGATTTTTTTTGAATCCTCTTGGATTAGACAACACCTTGAAAAACCTAATCTTGAATTCATAATGTAGCAACACTTTATGATTTCCATTAAGTCTTATTGACATAAAAATCTCTAACTCCAATAAATATGCTTTGGTTGCCCTTAAGAATAATACATTAGGCTTTAATATTAAATATGATGTAGGACAACCGAAGCAGAAAATAAAGAGATAAAGGAAAAATATATAAAGTAGACAATTGCACTAACAATAACAAGAAGATGGTTTGGTAACTTTATACTACCAATGAAAATTTTGATGATGTCCTTACACCGCTATTGAATTATATAGCCTCATAGTACATGATGAATTTTGTGATGGCCTCATACCATCGATGAGAAAAAATGCGTCATACCTTTGAAAAAAAATTCTTTTATCAAAATCTCATTTGCTCATCGTCACGTTTATTACAACTTTACGTCTATACAACAAAATAAAATATTAAGTAAAAGATTCGAAATGTAAAAGATGATACCAATCATCAAATCCTAAAATAATAAAATCAAACCTAATCAAATGAAATATGATCACTAAATCATATCTACCATAATAAAGTAAAAATCTTCTATATTATTCATTTATTTTTTCTGAATCTGCATTAGTTTGGCTCTTGATGATGTCCATTAGATCATACCAACAAGAAATATGAGTCCTCCCAATGATGGACTTCTCCATGGGCTCTCTAGCTTACGAAAAGCCTATTTAAGTGCATGAGTTCCTTGAGAAAAGTTGAGAGTGGACGAGTTAGTCCAGTCTAACTATCCCTACTCCAAACATACTGTTTCAAATTCCCCTTAGTCATGGACTTGACTTTTTGGGCTCCGTCACTCAGCCCAAGAGTCATAACCATATCATTTATAGGGTTTAAAACCTAGAATCTAGATTTAGCTTTCTACAACTTGCTTTACTAATATCAACACAAGGTTATGTTTTTCATTTTTCACTTCGATGTACAATATTATATTAATGGATCCTTTAAGGATTAAGAGTCCATAAAAATTTTACCAACGGTAAATATCATATTTAGTATTAAAACATTGCGTAATCGTGCAATGAACTATTTAAAGTTAAAAATATTAATTTGCTGCTTGGAATTTTTTTGAGATCGTTTTATTATACTTAATTTAAAAAATGAGCAAATTTTGAGTATAAAATGCAAAACTTGATAAAGCTTAGATAATTAATTGGCAAAAAATAGATAAAATTCAATTACTAGATGTGATAATTACCTATTGGATATATTATATAGAAATGTATCAATGTTTGAGGGTAAGTTCATTTAAAATATCAACTTTTTAAGTGGTTTAAAAAAGAGGTATCAACATTTTACAAAATGAGTCAAATAATCTATTAATAATTGACTATTAATGAAAATTTAGGGAACTTTGAAAACTAATTGAAATTGGTAGTTTAAATGAATTTTACAAAATGTTGATACCTCATTTGATTCACTTTGTAAAAATGTTGATATCTTAAATAAACTTATCGTGGTGTAATTTACTCATTTCCTATTACAAACTAAGTTTTCCCCTTGCTTATATTATTTTATTTTATTTTTGTTTCGTTAAGGTATAACATTGCATATGAAAGATAAGAGAGCTAGATCTATATACATCTTTCAACGGAATTTAAATAATAACTTAAGATAATTACAAAAGCCTTCATTGGACGATTAGTTAATTACAAAAGATCTTTTCGTGACAAAAATCTAGATGTCGTGCCATTAAATAATAAAGACAATGAAGATATTTTGATTCAAAGGTTGAAAAATGGGTCCATGTTCGGACTTTCAGTGGAAAAAGTGTTTCACCAATGTTATTTTTTTTTTATCCATTCTCAATTTTGGGGACATGATAAGACGAGATAATTCATTTGTTTCCCCCACCCCCCACGAGCCAAACTAAAGTCTGATGGAAGATCCTGGAAAAGAAGCAGTGGATAAGGAAGAAGCTTTGGATCGGACATAACATGTGCTAAAAGCTTTGCTCATGTGAAAGTCGAACCTGCATGCTGAGGAGAGAATAGATTTTTCACATAAAACTCACGTTTTGACTTGTCAGAGTGCTATTGTGTAGCCTATAATGTTTCCATTTGGTGATGTTTTGTCACAATAATTTAACATTTGAAATGACATACGACTGTGGCGGTAAATAAATAGTCTCACACTGATTTCGCAGTAAATATCTCGATTAAAAAAAAAAAAAAGTTATGTGAGCAGAAAAGGAGTGGCGGATTTCTTAAGAGTTAAAAGGAGAAGAGTAGTACAAAAGAATGTTTTGCAGATTATTTTTAGGTAAAATAGCAATAGCCTTTCAATTTAGATATATGGTAATGTTATGTGGAAGCTTCAAAACTATAAGAGTAAATCATATCAGAGAGTCCCAACGTTTAAGGATTAAATTTGTTTAAAATATCAACGTTTTAAACGGTTAGAAAAGAAATCAATATTCGTAAAGTGAGTCTAATGAAGTATTAATCCTTTGTAAAGTTTATTTAAAGTATCAAAATCTTTGGATTACTTTTCAATTAGTTTTCATAAATTTTCTTCAATGGTCGATTATAGATATCTTGTTTATTGTCTCACTTTATAAACGTCGATTGTTCTTTTTAATTATTTGAAATGTTTATACCTTAAATGAATTTACTTTCAAATCTCGATTTCACCTTTTACCTACTTAAAATGCTGGTATGTTAAATGAATTTATTCATAAACATTGATACTTTTGGATACAATTTATCCAAAACTATAATAATAACTTTACATTCTAATAATTTATTGTTGTGTTATATTTAATGTTACAATCAATATTAAGACTTTATAATCCATTTGATGTGGATACTATCCACATATAAAGATGGTATAGATTAGAATATATCTTTTATTGCATAGGAAAAAGAAGAAAATAAAAACAAGCAAAGAGAAAAAACCAATAGGCACTCATACATATGCGAGGCAGCAATTGGTGAAGATAAAAGGAAACTTGAGAGGGTTGAAGATAAGATAACACTAGAGCAATTGGTGTAGGTCTTCGGAAATGTGTTCAGACATAAGAAGTACAAGCTTTATCCTGCTCTTATCGGATAGAGGTCGTACATTGCTTGGTCTTAAAGACTCCTGAGTGCTTCATATAACGTAGCGTCGATCCATCGGCTAGCCAGGACATTATTCACGTGGACTGGTCTCCTATGTGGTGGTGTTGTAACCAGTGGATAAAAGGTGAATGGTGGGTTTGTACTAAATAATAGCCTGAATGATACCTACCCTATTTGTGTTCTTTATATATTACCCTACCGTTGTGCCAAGCCTTCTTCATCTAATGATTTCAACCCTTTATTTGAAAGTTTTTTTTTATCAAAGTTTCTTAATAAACTTTATAAGATTAATTTTTTTCCCTCACTGAAGCTATTCTAATAAATAAAAATTAAAAAGAAAAACTAACTTTTTTAAGGACCCGTTGTCTATATTTATAAAACCCAAAAAAGGTTTTTAGTGGATAAATTTTTGCTAAGAAACTTGTGCTGTTCATGGTCTAATAGATACATGCTCTATGCATTCACATATTTTATACTTGTATTTGTATATTATTAATTTGGTTCATTGTTCATGTACTTAATAAATAGATTTTAACACTTGGATGATAGTGTTACGGACATACAACAAAGGAACAGAACAAAGCCAGCCTGGATGATAGATTACTATGTCTAACAGCTTTCGGTTACAATCACAGATGGAATAGAACATAGATCTCAACAGTATAGCATAGATCTCAACAGAATAGTATTGAAAATAGCAAGTAGTCACTCAATATGTAACAAATAGGGGTATGGAAAACTTTCCCCAGAAATCAGGTGTCTTGGAGCGTGATTTGGCTTGAACAGATCAAGTGTACCTACAAAACAATAAACCATAGTCATTAATAGCATCAAAAAGAGAAATCATAAAAGTACGAGAGGAAATACAGAGAGTAAGAGAAGTTAGGGTTTCGGATTGTACCAGAGAGGAGTGTCGATAAAATACAAGAGTGGGATTTATATACTTAGGGTTAAGGAGTGGGTAAAGTTACTTAAAGGTCCCTAACAAATTGGTGCTCTCGTTCTATGGCTCCTTCAACCGGATTAGGAACAATGGAAGAAAATTTTGCAGAATTGGCTAATCAACTACAGACTACTTTATTACAAGCTTTAAGGCTTGAAATGGATAAAAAATTCGAGGAATTATCCAAGAATTTGAGTCAGAATCAAAACCCTGTACACAATCATTACATAGATCAACATTTGAGTTCATCATTTTCCAATAATGGGGGTAGTATGGCTGAGAATTTGTTAAAAGGAATCAAACTGGAAATTCCTAAATTTACAGGGGATAATGCCCAGGGATGGATCTTCAAAGCTGATCAGTTCTTCGCATTTCATGCAATTTCTGATGAACAACGTATTACCATTACTTCTTTTGCAATGGAAGAACGCGCTTTGGATCGGTATAAATGGATGTACAACAATAAACAGCTAAGTTCTTGGACAAATTTCAAGAAGTCCATTGAAGTTTGTTTTGGCCCCTCTAAATATGAAGATATTCAAGGTATCCTGTCTAAACTCACTCAAGTCAGATCTGTAGAGGAATATCATACTTAATTTGAATCTTTATCAAATAGAGTTGTTGGTTTACCCGAATCATTTCTTCTCAGTTGTTTTGTATCGGATTTTAAACCCTATATAAAACGAGAAGTTCAAATTGCTCGACCATTGACTCTTATGCATGCTATTTGACTTGCCAAAATGCATGAGAGTAAACACAACGACCAATCTTCTTTTCACTAACCATACATAACACCTCACAATTCCAAATACATACTACCTTTACAGTTTTCTAGACCATACACTTCCCATTCTACCACAGTAAACAATACCCAAAACACTAATTCAAACCCCACAAATACCCTTCCACATACACAGAAACCAACTCTTCCAATTAAAAGAATGACTCTAGCAGAAATGTTAGCTAGATGTGAGCAGGGCCTTTGCTATGATTGTGATGAAAAATATCATCGAAATCATAAATGCAAATCTAAATTTCTTTTATTATTGCATGATGTTGATGAGGAATCTGAGGGGAGGTTAGAGTCATCTGATATGGACAATACTGACTCCGAGACAAGGTCTATCAGTTATTATGCTTTTTCAGGCACTCTGAAACCATGTACATTGAAATTCAAGGGTTATATAAATGGTTAGGAGGTTTTGATTTTGGTAGACATGGGCAGCACGCACAATTTTGTGCAAGCGAGACTGGTACATCACTTGGGTTTGCTTGTCCATCCAGGGCCAAAATTTTCAGTAATGGTTGGCAATTTTTGAGGGGATATGTTCTGATGTTGATGTTCCATTCAATCTTGGGCTTTCACAGATTCTTTTTATGTTCTACCAATACAGGATGCAGAGGTGGTCTTGGGAATTCAATGGTTGAATAAGTTAGGACCAGTAACGATGGACTATACCAAGCTTACAATGGAATTTTTCTCTAAAGGGAAAACAATTATGCTGATAGGTGATAGGTTTGACTTAACTGAGGAAATTTCTCATCATCAATTACGCAAACTGGTTTATACAGATGCCATTGCTACTTGTATCATTTGGTAGCTTAGAACGTAGAAGAGAAGACATCATCGAGTACCACCAACAACGACACTATTAAAGCATTATTAGGCAAATTCTCTAGTGTCTTTGAGGCACCCTCATCATTGCCACCACTTCGCACTATTCAACATTAGATTTATTTACTTCCAAATACTTCTCCAATTAATGTCAAACCCTATCGCTATCCACATTTTCAAAAAACTGAGATCGAAAGGCAAGTGGAGGACATGTTGACTCAAGGTGTTATATAAAGAAGTACCAGTGTCTTTTCATCTCCAGTTTCACTGGTAAAAAAGGAAGATGGGAGTTAGCGATTTTGTGTGGACTATCGAGCATTAAGTCAAGTCATTGTTCGGGACAATTTTCCCATACCAACAGTTGATGAATTGATAGATGAACTATGGAATGCATGTTTATTTTCTAAGTTGGATCTTAGAGCAGGGTATCACCAGATCAGAATGGATCCTAAGGATATGGAAAAAACAGCTTTTCGAACTCACCAAGGACTAATTTCTTGTCTTGCCTTTTGGCTTAAGCCATGCTCCTTTCACTTTTCAATCCATAATGAATACTATGTTTTAGTCATATTTAAGAAATTTTGTGATCATTTTCTTCGATGATATTCTGATATATAGCAGCACAATGAAGGACCATTTGCAGCACAATGGAGGACCATTTGCAGCATTTGACTATGGTATTACAAATTTTATTGGATAATCATTTCTATTTGAAGGAGAGCAAGTGCTTTTTTGCTCAAACTACCATTGAATATTTGGGCCATGTGGTTTCTTACAATGAACTCAAACCAGACCCTTCTAAAGTTGAGGCAGTATCAAAATGGGAAACTCCTCTAAATGTGAAACAATTAAGAGCCTTTTTAGGCCTTTTGGGATACTATAGGAAATTCATTAAGGGTTATGCCACTATTGCTGGCCCTTTGACAGATTTGTTGAAAAATGATGGTTTTCATTGGTCAGCCAAAGCTGATTAAGCTTTTCAACAGCTTAAAGAAGCATTGATTCATGCTTCTGTTTTGGCGTTGCTAGATTTTAGCCAACCATTTGTGGTAGAAATAGATGCCTCAGGTGTTGGGATAGGAGTAGTGTTGCTACAACAGTCTTACCCAATTGCATATTTTAGTAAGAAACTTCCTAATCATTTAATGAAAGCTTCTACATATATCAGGGAATTGTATGCAGTAGTTGAGTCAGTAAGGAAAATGGAGGCAATATTTGTTGGGCAATCATTTTCAAATTCAAACTAATCATCGCAGTTTGAAAGAACTTCTTTCTCAAGTGATTCAAACACCTGAACAACATCGCTATGTGACCAAATTGTTGGGCTATGATTATGAGATAGTCTATAAGAAAGGAGTGGAAAATGTGTTGGCTGATGGATTATCTAGACAGTACAGTGATGCCTCTTTCTTGGCAATTTCTATGCCAATTTTCAATTGTATTGATGATCTTAAGGAGTATCAGACATTACCAGCATTTCAACATCTGATTTCTCAGTTGCAAGCAGGAAAATTTTCCAAGCAGAAGATTGAATGGAGACATGGTTTGTTATATTGTGGGACTCGATTATTTTTGGTGCCTGAATCCTTATTAATTCCTAAAATTTTGGAGGAATTTCATGGTTCACTGATGGCAGGACATTTTGGGGTTACTAAGACATTCAAGCGCATTGCCAGTCAACTTTATTGGCCTAAGATGAGACCATAGATTGAAGCTTATGTTTGAAATTGTCACATCTATCAATAGATTAAGTATGTGACTCTAACACCAGCTGGATTATTAGCCCCACTACCCAATCCTACTAGAATTTGGGAAGATATTGCCATGGATTTCATTACACATCTTCCAAATTCTAAGGGCTATACTGTAATATTCGTAGTAGTGGATAGATTATCAAAATATTGCCATTTTGGGGCATTGGATAGGCATTTCACAGCTACTAAGGTTGCAAATTTATTTTTGACAATGGTTGTCAAACTTCATGGTTTTCCTAAAACCATTGTTTCTGATAGGGATTCAATTTTTCTCAACCATTTTTGGAAGGAATTGTTTCAGCTAAGTAGGACGAAACTACATATGAGTTTAGTTTACCATCCACAATCGAATGGCCAAACTGAAGTGTTGAATAGAACTATTCAACAGTACCTTCGTTGCTTTGTTATGAATTATCCAGAGAAGTGGATTACATTTTTTCCATGGGCAGAGTATGCTTATAATACATCCTATCATGAGGGGGCTGGAATGACTCCTTTTCAGATTGTATATGGGAGAGAACCCCTGTTCTACAATCTTATTTAAAGGGAGCTTCATCTGTAGCAGCTGTAGATGAGGATATGATTTCTTAGGATCAGGCCTTCAAACTTTTACATGCTAATTTACAGCATGCTTAAGATAAAATGAAGTGTCTAGCTGACAAACATAGATCAGATGTGGTCTATAATGTGGGTGATCAAGTGTATGTGCGGCTTCAGCCCTATAGATAGTTATCATTGGCTTCTCATAAGAGTCATAAATTGTCTAAGTGTTATTATGGGCCATTTGCTGTACTAAAGAGGATTGGCCAATGTGCTTATGAGTTAGAGCTACCAGCTTATTCGAAAATTCATTGGGTTTTTCATGTTTCTCTATTGAAATCAGCACATGGCACAGATTTACACCCTCTCGAGCTACCTTCCGAGTCTTACAATTCCTCTCCACTGCTACAACCTCTTACTATTCTAAGTTCACGCTACGTGGTTCATAATGGTGCCTCTATTCCTCAAGTTTAGTACAGTGGAAGGGATTACCCACTGAAGATTCCACATGGGAAGATTGGAACAGTTTTCGCAAGACTTATGCATACTTTGACCTTGATGACAATGTCATTTTTTCAGATCGAGGGAAACTTGTTATGGACAGACAACAAAGGAATAGAACAAAGCTAGCTTGGATTACAGATTACTATGTCTAACAGCTTTAAGTTACAATTATAGTTGGAATAGAACATAGATCTCAACAGTATAGCATAGATCTCAACAGACCGAAAATAGCCAGTAGTCACTCAATATGTAACAAATATCATCATGTAATCAAGCATTATAAATAGAAGAACAAAATACAAGGGGGGTATGAAAAACTTTCCCCAGAAATCAGGTGCCTTGGAGCATGATTTGGCTCGAACAGATCAAGTGTACTTAACAACACAATAAACCATAGTCATTAGTAGCATCAGAAAGAGAAATCATAAAAGTATGAGAGGAAATACAGGGAGTAAGAGAAGTTAGGGTTTCAGATTGTACCAGAGAGGAGTATCGATAAAATAAAAGAGTGGGATTTATATACTTAGGGTTAAGGAGAGGGTAAAGTTAAAGGTCCCTAACAGATAGACAAGATGATTTTTCTAATAGAACCTTTGGTAGCGGTTAGTTGCTCAATTTTCTATGGTATTAGACCGGATTGGATAAAAGTAATTATACATTTTTGGTACATAAAATGTATTTGGGACTTGATAAGACTCTTTATTATAATGAACAAAATCCAACATTTTTGTTTATTAAATTTGATGAAATGAAAATATTGGAATTAAACAAAAATAAAGTCTCTTACCAAATTAACACAGCCATTACCACTATAATTTCATTTTGGCCACACTAACCTTACTACTACCATTAGCACTAGCACCTCCACCACTACTAGAACTGTGCATGTGGGTTAGGTTATGTAAGCTAGCTACCATAACTCACAAAAAAATACATGTGGGGCTAAAAATTTTAGATCGTTTAAAATGCGGTGTATAACTCGTAAGTTGAAGGGGGCCGACCTGCTATAAGTCGGATTGGCCCGCGAACCCGCACTTAAAAAGCATAAACGAAGAAAGAAATATATATCTTATAAAAAAAGAAACCCTAATACGTTATCCTTTTTCTTTCCTCTTTACTTTACTTTTATATTATTTAGTTATTGAATATAGATTATGTAATTTTTAATGGTGTTATGTTTCAAACGTTCAAACTTATGATATTATGTTCATTATATTCTTAGTCCTTTTTATTAATACTTTCTCTTTTATATCTATTAGATATTTAGATGCTCTATTCAAAATAAGCAATATAATATCAATTGATAATTTTCAGAATGCGCTAAAAGAAAAAAAATTGGAATGGATTGTAATTTCTATTAGTTAGAATAAATCCTTTTATATCGAGATAAAAAATATCAAAATAGAAGTCTATAATTTTTTCACACACGATTACCTTCTAGGATTAGGATGTAGGTAATTGGCAAAATAAAATAAAATATATTATGTATTTAAATTATTAAAAATTTTCAATAAAAAGAAAATATTTGTGAGTTCACAGGTTAGCCCATTTTAATCCACCAACTCTCACATGGGGGTGGGGGTGGTGGTGGTGGTGGGGGTTTAGGCTAAAATTTTTAACCTACATAATAATGCGGGTCAAAGTGGGCTAGTTCGCATAACCCATGGGTTAAAGCGGGGCAGGATGTATTGACCTACATAATCTGTTTGCACAACTCTAACCACTACCATAGTTGTTACCGTTACTACTGTCCTCATCGCTACAAATGCAATACTAACAATAAGTTTTTGTTACTATCATCACAAATCTACTACTAAGTCATCACCATTATGTAGTATACATAAGTGTAATTAAATTATTTTGTGATGATAATACCAAAATACAATTATCAAAATATAACATCTTTTATTATACTTATGTATACTAAACAATTGGTATAAGAATTTTATTAATTATGTGCAACCAAACATAATATAAAAAATTGTATTGTCTAGTATATGTTGTGTTGTGATTGTGTTATCTAATTCTTTTTATCTCATTGGCCTATTCCTGTATCAAAACTCTACCTTAGACTAATAACAATAAGAAATACATCATCCTAACACAAGATTCCAAGTGCTTGATGAGCAAGAATATGCATGGTGTTTTCATGGAAACATGCGAAGTGACCCTTTTGACTTGCCTACCGAAAGAAATAAGACTTTTTGACTTAATGAGATAGTATACTTAAAGGTTGAGATTGAATGCATGTAGGTTTTAGGTGCATGCATGAATATAGAAAAGAGCACGGCACTAACTCATAGTAATGTCTATGAACAATGTATAAATTTCCTCAGGAGAAATGTGTAAAACTCCTCTTTTTTTGTTTTTAAAATTTTTTTTTTTCTTAAGAGCTTATGTACAAGTTGTTTGGTGTTAATTCCAAGGGTGAAGGATCCCATCTGGAGTCATCATGCAATAGAGCCCCGTTCTTAGAAAATTAGATGTTCTTAAAGCTGCCACATCCATCCTTTTTTTCTTCATTTCCTTTTAATGTTTGTTTTGTGTAATTTTCATTTTAAGATCCCATAAATAATATAAGTAAATATTAAACATCTCTTTTTAGGAAATTTAGGGCTAAAGTTAAGAGTTTTTAAGAGAGAAAGTTTCTTAAGATGTTAAGATGATAGTTAGAAACTTCAAATGGAGTCTTTAGAATTGAATTTGATCTAACAATGCTCATCACATAGAAATACAACTGCACATATAAAAAGACAATCCAATCAGTTTGTATTGTACAATAAAAACAACCAAAAATACAAGTTTTGTTCGGCTAACATATTGCTCTAAGGACGAACCAAGAAGGATATAATGTATACAAATCTTTAAACTACTCAGCAATATCTTTCAATGGAGTCATCTTCCTCATCCTTATTGCAAAAGGACGCAGATACGTCATCTTCAAGCAATCCTTAGGGAATCCTAAAGTCCCTACCTACCGTGCAGCCTAGTGGTACTGGAGACCCTTTGTGTGACCCATCAGAATTGGAGAAGGGGCACTTGGATTTGTAGGCCTTTTGTAACCTTGATGACTCAAAATCTATCCAGTTGATATAAAATAATTAATAAATATGATAAATAAAATATTGAAAAAGAAAAAGGTCGGTAAGTATTCTTTTTTTTTTTAAAAAAAAGACACAAATCAGATTAAATAAATATTATACTAATTAATCAAATTAAATATACAAGCCAATTTGATTACGCCATGTGTCTTTTACTAAGGGAAAATATTAACAGTGTTAATAAAAGTCCGAATTTGTAAAACTTTGCAAATATTGAGCATTCAAATAGAAAAACCATCTATTAGCGACATACTAGTCCATCTGTGACAAGTCAAAAAACAATTATTTTACCTAACCTTGTGGAGTAAAGCATGAAATTCTGAAACCCCATCTATGTCAACCTTTCTTCGCATATCGTCTCATCGAATAATAGACAAAAATGATGATGAGAGTAGATATTCATGGTGTTTGTTTTTCAGAATATTATATCAAGAACATCTAGAATCTTACATGGCTCATGAGTGCTCGTGCATTACGTGATGCTTTCTACCGACAATTTTAACTCATTTAGTGCCCCGCTAGACTTGCTCGTGAATATTTAACTATGAAATATCCATGGTAGGGTAGGTGTCACATTTCATACCCGAACATTCCCAATTTGTGTAATTAATTATTTAAATTCTACAAGTTTACATTAATAAACTTTTTGAGTTTATTAATGATACCTAAATATGGTAGTTGATTATAAAAATGAATAAAATTGATGTAGTTTATTGTAAAATTTAATAAAGTTTGACTAGATAATTATAAAAAGTGGGCAAAGATTAGAAGGTAAATTAATACTTTTAAATTTTAATTAATTAATTAATTGTATAAATTGACTGATTTAAACTGGAATTTCAAAAAGCTAACACTAAATCTTGAAGCCAAATTCTCACCAAACGGTCGACCCATCAAACAATCATTTTCCACTACATATTAACATTTCGTTTACGTAGTATTTACTTTCTTTCAAATTTGCGCATGTGTCTATAAATGGATGGAAGATACAATAAAAAGATGGATAATAAAAGCATATAATGCAATAGTATATCCCTTTAGAGCATACAACAGTATTTGAGAAAAAGATTCACTAGATAGACCATTTAAAAATCATGTAGAATAATTACCTTTGTATAAATATTAGTAAAATTCCGAGTTTTATAAATATTATGTACCATTCTCATTATTTATTTAAAACACATCAATACTTTTTTTTGCCGCTTATTCGGTAACATGCCTATTATAGTTATTGAAAGAATATTGACCTTTTTACATATTTTATTATCTTAAAGATTAGCCGTACCGTGTAAAATCATTTTGTTTGCTCTTTTATTACGTCTGAAACAAGATAAAGAACATTCACGAGCCAATTGGTGACTGTTCAAATGGGGAAAACGATGATGTCACACAATCAATTGTAACAAGGGGTATATTTATATTTGTTTCAAAATAATATATAAATATAAATATATCTTATTTATATCTATATTTTATTTATATTTAATGTTTTAATGAGAACTGTCAATTATTTTTTATCCATGTATATTTCTTGATAAACAATTTATTAAAAAAATTAAAAAAAAGTATCTGTATCTATAATCTGCCGACAAATAAATAGACGCAAAAATAAATAATATGCAGAAAGTTGTTTTTAACCCAAAAATATTAAATATTTATATTTTAAATGAATTATTTAAATATAAGTGTAGCTAATCAATAAAGTTGTAATAATGCCCATTTTAATATTTAGTTAACTGTAAGATAGACTTAAGAAATTAATTAGAATAAAACTAACGTTTCTATTATGATAAGAAGATATTTATTACATTTACGACAAATACATATAGTCTAGGGCACTATCAAGAGGCAAGGGTGATTATGTAGGGGTGATTATGAGAAGATGATGCTAATAATTATTTGAAACAATAGTAGTGAATTGCTAATGGATATTCAAAATGTAACAAAACACGTGAACTTCTCATGAAATGAAGAGGATGAAATAACTATGATCATCCAAAGTGAACATATACTAAAATAGTTAGCGTTAAAATGTAGTTTTATGGATAATAATAATTGAAAGTTTAAACATACATTAATGTATGAAAAATTGCAAACATGAAGAGAGATAGATCACTAAAATTATCAACATCATCCTTAATTGAACTACTCTTCACTCAAACAATCAAAAGTGTGAGAATTTTTTGTAATATTGCAATAATTTTTTTTTAAATTATAATTTTTATTTATACAAAAGTAATTTTTTTTTCAAACAAAGGTTTAAATTGCAGTAATAAAAAGAACCAACCCTAAAAAAGTAGGGATCGGCTATTGGTTATTATATAGGATTAATTTTGTAAATTGGAGGATGTAATTTTGCCAGATTAAAGTAATTTTCTTTATTAGTTTATTTGTACTTCTTCATTTGAGCAAATGCTTATGTAAGTGAGAAAGTAAAAACCAAACTAAAGATTGAATTGAAGTTATTAGATGAGAAGCAATGGATAAGGAAGAAGGTTTAAATTGGACATGAGATGTTCTAAAAGCATTTTGAACATGCTAAGCAAAATATTTTCAATTATATGATGCTTTGTCATAATGATTTACCATTTAAAATGATTGATGAGTATGGTGGTAAATAAAAAGTATTACACCTATCTTGTGGAAATATATTTATGAAACGAGTAGGATTATAAGGAAAATAATGTTAAAAAAAAAGAAAATGTAAGAACTATGATAGAAAAATTATGAATCGAAAAATATGATTAGGCTAATATTTAAAAAAAAAAAAATTGAATCATAATCGATTTGAGAGACGGACCAGAATGAATTGTTTTTCAATTTAGCACGACATATAGGAAACGGAAGCATTAGAGCTTCATCTTTGGATCATAACTTTACATTTGTCTAAATTGTTTTTATATTCTTAATCAATGTTATAATTAAGAGAAAACCTTTTAACCTAGTTAAATAATCATGGAACTCATATTAAATAATGATGGTATCAATTCGAAAGAGGACAGTAAGAGTTGAGCTAATACAACACACTAATTATTGGTGTAATGAGATAGTGATTAGTATTTTAATATAGGTTGATTTGTGTTGTATATGTTGGTCGTATATTTTAAAAGGACTTTTGTCCCACATCGCTTTTTTTTTTTTTTAAATTAATTGTCCCACATTGCTAAACCCAAAACATTTCCTCAATTTATTAATCAATTCTATTGTATGAGCTTGTAAAGAGCAAGTGAGAAATGAGCTCGTATGCAGGGGATTTGAGCAAAAAGTTTGAATTTAGTAAAAATCGATGGATTCCCTACTCTCTCCCACATACACTTCTACTCTTCGTCTTTTCTCCTTTTGTTATTTACTATTTTATTGTGTAGGATAAGTTATCCTTAAGGACAACATCCAGTACACCTGGAATACTCAATTTCATTCAACAATTTGTTGGTTGATTATGAAATTATTCACTTTAGTAGTTACTTGTTTGGTTTTATCATTGGTCAATAAGTAATGAGATAATGATTAGTACTAAATTATGGGTACATGTCTTGTGCATGCACAAGCTTCATATGTGCATTTATTCATCTAATCCATCTTTTATATGTACTATAAATGAATTATGACAATTAGATGATAAATTGGAGGAATCAACCGACCTCTATACGCTATATGTTGATAGAAGAATGAAATATGGTCTTGATACAAAATTTCAAGTGCTTGATGACTAAGAATATGCATTGTGTTGACATGGAAACACTCGAGAATTTACTTTCAACGACGACATTCTTCACTTACCTACCGAAAGAAATAAAAACTTCTTGGCTTAATCATTAACTATAATTAAAGTTAAGATTAATTGTATGTAGGTACTAGGTTCATGCATGAATAGAGACATAAGCACAAGACTAAGTTACAATAATATGTCTATGAACAATGGATGTGTCTAAGTGATAATTATACCAATGGTCACTTTCTTAAGAATAAAAACGAATGATGCTGAGGATTTTTCTTTTCTCCCCTTTGGAACAGCTCAACATGATGTTGGGGTTTGTTTTCATTTTGTAATGGTGCGAATAGACATTCATGGAATAACATAGTGCTTTAAGAATAAGAATGCATAGTGTACGATACATTGTTGACTAAGCGTGAAAATCCCTGTGCTATAGGACAAATATTCAATGGGTAGCACATCATGGGTAACTATCATTGGCATTTTAACATATGAATAAAGTGGTGGTAGTTTCTAAATTAATTAATATTCATAGAACTACGTGGTAGAAGATTATTGATAATTATACATCACAAGTATATTACACAAGGTATATAATAACCACCAAAGTGATTTAAAAAAAGAATCTATCATGTAATCTTTTCAAACCTATAATGTAAAATTCAATACTATCATTTAATATATTTTATAAAGTCTATAAGTTGAAATTTGTGATTTTTATAATTTGTTTCTTACATTCATATAATAATGTTGACACCAAGAATGGATTGGAAATATAGAATTGTTAAAATTTTGGGAACTTCTATAGTCTCGTGAACAAAACCATCCAATAAATTATCTTACTGTTAAAATAAATTTGATAATTAATATATTAACTATTTTAATAGTGAGATCATGCTTGGATATGAATCTAAACCATTAAGATTGATGATGAAACCATAAAATTTTCTTAATTTACACTCTCCTAACATGTTGTCTCATGTAACCAATAGATGTTATAGTAATAAAGATAATGTGATAATATTGTAATAAGATATTTAAGGAATAAAAAAAATCTCAATTATTGATTTATAAATTTAAAAAAATCACGAAATAATAAATATAGAGGATCCAAATCAAGAAAATATCTAAGTAGACTTAGTTATCTTATTTTGGCTTTAGTTAGAATGAATAACACAAGCCAATTTGGATGCTCTTGCATATTTGTCAAACCCAATTATGTATTTAGCCATTAACATTATCTACATATCCATTTAAATCTTTTAATATTTTTTTCTTTTCTTATTCTATTGGATTCTTCGAAGTCATCTAGAAAGAGACTTCTATCAACTCTATTAAAAAAAAAAAAAAAAGACTACTAGTGATACGTGTCAGCTTCTAATAAGCCTAGAATAAATAATAATATTAAACATATCAAATTATACAATAAAATTATAATTTACAGAAATAAAATGAGAAGAGGAAAATTTCTAAAACCTAAGCACTCACCACCACTATGGAAGGACGTCGCTCCAAGAGGAAAACGAAAATTCTTTCTTCCTTTTTTCCTTCAATTTCTCTTTCTTTCTTTTTTTTTTCCCCTTCTATTTTCCTTTTTTCTTTAATTATATTTATTGGTAGTGGGTAGGGATATAAAAAAAACTGATGAAATCGAAAAATCAAATTGAAATAAAAAAAAAACCAATACGAAAAATATGGTTAACTAGTCTGTTGGTTTTAGTTTAGGATTACGGTTTTTATTTTTTTCGGTTTTTTGTTTGGTTTAGGTTTGTAACCACAAAAAACTGACGGTTAATTGTTAACCATTTCAATATTTATAAATATATTATATATAATTTACATATACATATAATTTAGATAAGTTCGTATTCCTTGTATTTTGATTAAAGTACTATGTTTTGTCCTATGTTTGATGAGAGTTAATATGGTAATTGATTTGATTTGATTTTATTGATGATGATACATTCAAAGGCTTATTTTTACAATTTTACTTAATTTGATTTTTCTTTTTCTTTTAGCTCTTGTAATATATATAATAATTTAAAGAAAAACTATGTGATAAAGGCTAAAAAATAAGATTTGTTAAAACTATCAATTTGATTTATTAAAACCATTATGTTAAATGGTTAAAACCGAAAAATTTAACAAAATAAAAAAATGTTAATTGTTAAGGCATTTAACAGTTTATAATGGACTAATTAAGAATTAAAATATTAAAAAACCGATCATTATGGTTAGGATAGAAAAATAGAATCATGGATCGATTAACCGAACCATGAACACTCTTAGTAGTAGGTGACATTTAAGGTTGCAGATGAGCTAATTTGAACTAAACTTTTCAGGGTTGGTCTCAACTCATTTAAAATTCTCAAGTTGAGCTTTTTATCGAGCTTGAAATTTAGGCTTAAACATATGCTTTTTATCGGGCTTACCGAACTTTTATCGAGCCTAAAATTTAAGTTCAAGCTTGACTTGTTTATTTAGTTTTCTTTTTTCATTTTTTTACACCTAAAATATTATATGATTATTGCTATAAATATATAAACTTAATTATTAATAGAAATTAGTTTTTATTATTTTAATTATATTGTTATATATAATATATCATAAATATACAATTTATAAATTCATTAACGAACTTGTCTACTTGCGAGTCTAGTTGATTCGCAAGTCTAACTTAAAATTTGAACCTGATTTATTTATTAATCGAGTTCATGTTGAGCCAGGTTGGATGCCCCCTTAACCCATCAACTCTTCCTTTATTGGCCATATTCTTTGTATATTGTTCAATCGAGAAGTGGTTAAAAAAAACAGTAAATTGTTGTCGTATCAAGAAAATTTAGAATATTATATTGGTCCACAAGAGAGCTTGTGTGATGCGTGACACTTTCTACCAAGATTTTTGTTCCATTTAATGCTTCATTAAACTTTCCTCACCAATTTTTAAATATAAAATATCTAAAGCTAACGACTAATCAGTTCAACTTAATTTAAAGTCAAATGATCTTCCTGAACAGTCATTTTGCACTATATAATGACATTTCGTTTACCCGAAATTTACCGCTTTTAAATTGCACATTTGTCAACAAATAGATACAAGACGAAGAAAAAGAAAAGGAAAAAAAGGAAAAAACCCATGAAAGTATAAGCGGATTTCACGGCCTTAAAAAATATATATATAATTCAATAAATATATTATTATCTAAAAGTTGAAAATTAAAGATAATGTTTTGTAAGGGTTTGGAGTTGAATATTTACTATAGTTATGTGAGTATCCATATGGATAGTTTAAAGTTGTTAAGAGGATAAATACGTAAAATTTTATGATCTCATGTACTTATTTACTTAATATAATCTTCTTTCTAATAAAGAACTGTTATAGCTCAGGCGAAACACACACACTCACACACAAAAGAAAAAAAAAAAAAAAACTATTACGACCTCTAGTTGATTGTAATAACGATTTCATATGAATTTTAATTACAAAAAAATATTGAATAATTATTTAGTATTTAAACTTATGAATAATAATTGAATGTTATAATTAATTTTATTTTTAAAAATATCCTTATTTAAACAAAAAATTAATAAATAAAATTTTATTACAACTCTATTCAATTTCTTAATAATGAAAATTATATCACAACCTATTTATTAAGCGAAATACACACATAGCGATATCGGTCATCGGTTATTTAATGATTTACATTCATACTCAACCATAACCGATCATTGAAATATAGAACTCTCAAAATTTCGGAATATATAGTATACATCAAAATTCCAAATGATTTGATTTAAAAATATGAAATTAAAAATACTAAAAGACCATTCACCAGTATAATGAATAGATAGTTCGATAAGATATATCATTGTTAGGACCACGCAACAATATCATCTTTTGACCGATCTTAAAGATCAGTAGTCTTGTGTCAAATTATTTTATTTTCAAAATAAGGTGCATTCAAAAGCAACCGGTAACCACCCAAATAGGAAGAAAGACTGAGTCAAACAATCAATTCAATTATTTTTTTAACAACGTACAATGAAGAGATGCATATCTTGCGTTTAAACCGAATTAATCAGATCAACTTGTGTATACTTTAAACGAAATTAATAAATTCTAAAAGAGATAAAGATACACTAGAATTATTCTACATCCATGTGCTAAATTTCATTTACATTTTCTATATTTTAATGTAGAATTTTTTTTATTGTCAAATTCAATCAAATCATTTATACTTTAAGTGAGTTATCTAAGTCCTTTATGTTGGTAATTTGGTATTACTACACAAAGCAAGTGATCTATCATCAATTATTTTCAATAATGTATGTTTATATACATAGAGAATTAATTTTCTTTGATGCAAATTTAAAGGGACTTCAACTACCCACTTATTTATACAATTTAAGATGAAAATCTTTATTTGTTACACATTTTTATTACATTATTTTATATGATAGTTTTATTAAAATCTCTCGTATTTTTATTTATTCATTTCAATCAGGGAAGCAATCTCATGAAGTGGTAGATGCTGTCACGGTC
Source organism: Combretum micranthum (assembly GCA_024138025.1). NCBI lineage: Eukaryota > Viridiplantae > Streptophyta > Magnoliopsida > Myrtales > Combretaceae > Combretum > Combretum micranthum. Next base: position 1,667,568 of record JAMXBD010000140.1, on the reverse strand, counting down.
CGGTTTGGGTCTAGAATCTTGGTTGAACTGCCGATTCCTAGTATAGAAATTGGTGGAATGAGAACCAAACCTGTAGGAGCCGATTTGATTCCCGGCTCTTGGGAACTATCGGTTTCTACAGTTAGATTCCAATTCCGATTCCTCTAGAACCAGGAACCGTAAAATTTAAAAAAGAATTAATCAAATAACTTTACTTAATTTAAGTATGGAAAAAAAATACAAAACAAGTTAACTTGAAATACCATTAGACTTAATTATTTATAACCCATTAGTTAAAAGAAATTTTATAATTGTGTATTTATTTATAGACAATCATTTGTACTTTTAGTTGCTATGATAGTAATGTGAGACTATAAAATATCCAAAATACAACAAATTTCCATAATTATAAAAACAAATCCAATATTGTTAAAAAACAAAAGTCCACTTAGGTTAGAAGTCTATTTAAACTCAAAACACATGATTTCAAGTATATTTATTATTTGTATTGTTAATAATAATACATTAAATACTAAATGAGAAATAATTTTTACTTTTCAAATGAAAATAGTTTAAATTTTTTTTAATTAAAATTATTTTTTTATTTTGTAGTGTAGAACTGCAGGAACTGCGATTTGGTTGGTTCTTGAACAGTGGTTCCCAAACCGCCTAGTTTGGCTGTTTTGGGGGGTGGAACCACTAAGACCTACTAGAACTGATAGGTATTTAGTCGGTTCAAACTCGCCTTCCATGGGCTGGTTCGTGGTCAAAGAACTATCGATGACAGGTTGGGCCAGTTCCTAGTTTAGAATCAACTTGTGATGATGTCTAGTGGTGTGCAAGTACCTAATCTTAGCTCTTCAACCTCATCCCATATCTATGAAATAAATGTATGAAGGGATATAAAGACCTTACGTATGGTAGGCCTTGCAAGGGGTATTTTGCACTGGAATGGCAGGCTGTTAAAGAAAAGAGATCACTACACAATAATCAAATCTTCATATCCATTTTTTATAAGGTAATTTTTTTAAATTTCTCATATATTATTATCTACTCATCTCAATCGTGTGCTCTAAGTCTCAAAAACTCAACTAATCTAATTTTTGCTTAAGTTGGCCTATTTCGATGGACCACAATCTATGTATTTTAAGCTCTTAGAGTCATCTGTTGAAATCCCCAAATTTCTTGAGAGGACATCCGTACAAGTGACATTAAGTGATGTTAATGGAGAAAAAGCACCTTTTAAGACTCAAAAATTCATCCAATCTTCTTTTTTTTTTCCCTAAAAATAATTGATTTTGATGGACTATGTAACACAAGGATTTTGAACTTTCAAAGATACTAGGTTAGAATCCTTATTTTTCTCGAGAGGACATTTGTACGAGTGTCATTAAGTGATTTTGATGGAAAATTACATGCTTTAATCCTCAAAAAGTTGTTGAATCCAATTTTTGCTGACAATAACTGATTTTAGAAGATTATAAGCCATGCTGCCATGGATTTTGAGCTTCTGAATTCAAGGGTTAAAATTTCTATTTTTCTTAAGAGGATTCTGTACATGTTCCATTAAGTAGTTATGCTGGAAAATCGCACTGTAGGCCTCAACATGTCATTCAATCAAATTTGAGCTTTCAGGTTTACCCAATTAAAATCCCCATTTCTCTTTAGAAGACATCTAAATGGATTCCATTATTTAAGTGATTTTGGTAAAACTTGTGTGCTTTAAGACTCAAAAAGTTGCCCAATCCAATTTTTGGTGAGAAATGACTAATATCGTTGGATTGTATGTCGTGGATTTTGAGCTTCCTGGTCATTGGGTTAAAATCCATATTTTTATTGTGAAAACTTTAGTATAGATGAATTAAGTGATTTTATTGGAAAATAGTGGGTTCTAAGCCTAAAAAAAGCTCCAATCCAAATTTTGCTAAAAATGATCAATTTTGGTAGACTATTATATAGGCCATGAATTTTGAGTTTCTTCGGTTACTAGGTTGAAATTCCTATTTTTCTTGTGAAAACTTTCGTATAGGTGCCATTAAGTGATTTTGTTGGAAAATAGCATGCTTTAGGCCTTAAAAAATTCATCCAATCCAATTTAATTGATTTTGTTGAATCATAGGCCATGAAATTTGCATTTCTTGTATAGGTGCCCTTAGGTGATTTTAGTAGGAAATTATGCGTTTTAAGTCTTAAAGGGTTTCAACCAATCTACTTTTTGCTGAAAATAATCAACTATATGTCATTTATTTTCAACTTCAATGGTTACTTGTTAAAATCCTCATTTCTTTATAGGACATCTTTATAGATGACATTAAGTGATTCTTGCCGAAAATTTCTATACGCTAGGCCTTAAAACGTTAATCAATGAAATTTTTGCCGAATTTGGTCGATTTCAATGATTATTGCCATGCATTTTGAGTTTTTAGGGTTTGCAAGTTAAAATCCAAAATTTTCTTAATAAGATATCCTAAAGGTACCATTAAGTAATTTTAGTGGAAAATTGCATCTTTTAGGTCTCAAAAAAGTTAACCTATCCAATTTTTGTTGGCTGCATTTAGTGGACATTGATTAAAATCTACATTTTTCTTAATACAACATTGTTGCATGTGTGATTAAGTGATTTTTGTGGAAAATTGTGCCCTTTAGACATCACAAGGTTCACTAATCCAAGTTTTTATTGAAAAGGGACATTTCAATGGACTATAGCCAATAAAAATTTGCATTTTTCTAGATGGGGCATGTTCTGAAAACTGAAATTGATGATAGAATACAAAATGGGATAAAAGTTTCCAAAAATCCCATTTGGATCCATGCGATTCAACAAATTTGATAAGAGAGTTAGAACTACAAGCCTTTTTCTGCTACTTAAAAAAAAAAAATGCAAAGAAGGGTTTCAACGTAGATTTGTAAGCTATCTAGTAGGTTTCATTACATTTAAGTGTTGCCTTTTCGCAAAGACTTTTTTATGGTATCTACATGAATGAACTCTTTTGGTACATGAACACTAGTGTGCTAGCACCTTTGATTTCTTAATTGTTGTTTTTTTCTCACTGTTAAAAATCTTGTTTTTAGCTATGAATGTGTGTTTTAGGTTTCTCTCTCTCTCTCTCAATATCCTCATGTATCGCAAGAAAAGAAGAGTGTGTGTGTGTGTGTATAATAGAATAAAAACACGAATTGTTTTGATTTATTAAATCACATCTTTTCCTATTCCTAATAGGAAACTAAGATTTAACATTATTTGTTACCTTCTGTTTTAAAATCAAAATATAAAATAAATCTTTTAATTTAAAATAGAATACTATTATCTTAGTATGCAGTGAATTTTGACGCTTTCCAAATACCTAGTGTAAATCGTGTGTTCGTGTTAGTTTATTCTTTATGAGCAATCCTAGAGGTTCATTTAACGTTGGAAGTGGGCTTAAATCTCATTTTTGCCTCACAAGTCATGAGCAGTCTCTTAGAAGGTATTATGACTACCTAAGTTAAATGAAGGTTGTTAATTTGACACAATCTAATCCATAACCCTTGTCATTGTCCTTTTTTCACATGATATCTAAATTAAACATAAGACATAGATAATGTCACCTTTATATCGTTTACTCTTATCTTCTCTTGATCTCTAAGTGGACTAATAAAATAAATGACATTGATCATACTATCAATTTTTTGAGTATATCCATGCATTTCTCAATCTCATTTGTCAAAGGGCTTAGAGATATCTCTTTCATAGTGAGAGGGATAAATCCTATCTCAATCACTCACCTTCCTTTACATGATTCCGACTATGATTAATCATAACCTTTATAATTATCTAGTTAAAGATAACATTTGATTATGTCAAATTATAATGTTCCTTCTATTAGAATCCATGGTGATTTGAGATCTAAGGATTCAATAACATAGTTATTATGAGAATCACTTTTGTCATTGGTCCATATAGTGATCTCACATCAGGCTTGTCTCGTATTTATTTCTCTAACATGTACCTAGAAGTTTGATTTGTATCTCAATTATAATTAATTGAACCCCATATTAGACTTAATTCATTATTGTTTCCACAATAATGAGCATTTAAGGACATTTAGAATAATAATTAGTCACGGATATTATTATAAAGTAAATATGCAAATAATATAATAATAAATGTCTCTTTATTAATAAAACATAAGGGTGACAATATTCAATGATTGGCTTAGGGCAAAATCACTAACAAGGCATCAGTACTAGTGTTATTAAGTGATTTTGATAGAAAATTACAAGCTCTAGATCTCAAATAGTCAACTAATGTAATTTTTGCTTAGTCGATTTCGATGGATTACGAGCCATAGATTTTAAGCGTCCGGATCTCGTAGTTAAAATCATTATTTTTCTTGAAAAGACATTCATATAGGTGCTATTAATTTATTTTAGTAGAAAATTGCACGCTATGGACCTAAAAAACTTAACCAATTCAGTTTTTGCTGAAAATTACCAATTTTAGTAGGCTATATAAATCATGGATTTTGAGCTTCTAGGATCACTCGATTAAATTCCTTATTTTTCTTGTGAGGACGTTTGTATATGCGAATTGTCTTCTCTTGGAAGAGTTTGTGGATAAATCTTTTGTTTTTTTTTTTTTTATAGATGAAATCAAATTTTTAAGAAATTTTAACAAAGGTGTTGCCAAAATAATGGAACATTAAAATAATCATTGTTTTCTCCTTCTCCTTAAAATATACTAATTTTTATTAGGATTAATTACACTAGAAGGTCTCAACGTTTGTGGGTAAACCCATTTTGGGTCTTAACGTTTCAAGTGGTTAAAAAGAGGTCTCAACGTTTGGGGGTAAGTTCATTTTGAGTCTCAACATTTGGAAAAGTGATTCAATTCAAGTCTCCATGGACATATGTTAATAGGAAAAATATTTAATTAAAACTCACAAGACCTCCTCCTATTGACACGTGTTCATAAAGATCTGAATGGAATTACTTTTCAAAATATTGAGACCCAAAATAAATTTACCCACAAACGTTGAGACTTTTTTTTTACCATTTGAAAGGTTAAGATAAAAAATGAACATACCTTCAAACATTAAGACCCTTTAGTATATATATATTTTTATTTTTATTGCAACATCCATACTTAATGTGCAAAAAATATTCATGTGAGAAATTTTGAATTATAAGGGAGAAAACATTCACGAACTCTTCTTAGAAAAGTTGGGATACAAACGTGAAGAAATTTAAAATCTAATAGTTTTACTCCACTTGAATTTGGATACGTGATAGAAACGTGAAGAATCCATCCAATGACTTAAAAACACACGATCTTATTGGATTTTGGTGGAATGGTATTAGCATACGGACTTTTAAGACTAAAAATATTCGAATCTTGAACTCTTAGTTATATCTGAGAACAAATTTGTGGTCGTCCTGATAATATCTCCAGGAGGGGGGCTTCTAGGAAGCTTCACTCTCTGATCTAGTGAAGTACATAAAATCAAGGTTGATATGGAAAATTTTGACATATAGATAGGAACGACTTCAAAAACATCGTCAAAATCATAGGATTTTTGGGTAGTGGTGCATGTCCTACACAAACCGAGTCCACTTCACATTTTTCATGCGTAAGCGTAGGAATAGAAAAAAATGGAGCAAGAAAAGGATGTTTTAACGTTATAATGCGGTCGGTTTATATGTCTCCTTGTCCATTCTTTTTTTGACTGTGACTTAACAAGTTTTGGGTCTTTGGAGGTCGGTGGAAATGTTGGTTCTCATTTTATATTTTTCTCTCCTTTTCTGGGGATGGTCAAAACACGGCCATATGGGCACGCGTCGCAAAAGGTATGGCGGACGAGAAAAGCAACCGCGTATTTCAGGTGTCGGGATAAAATCCTCTGTGGACATGTCCTGTCGTGACACGAAAGATTTAGTCCTGTGCATGGCGGCAGGCTGTAAACCGTTGGAATGCTTGGTCTTAGATCTTTCTTCTCCTTACTTTTCCCCGCTCCATTATTGTGTGGATCTATCATATTGGTTGGGGACCAAATCTAGTCTAAATTGTTTGGGTTGGATTTGATTGTCATGAAAAGTTTATCAGATTAGATATGCGGTTTATGTCCATTGATATAAGCTGAGAAGGCTGAGTTCACCCGGATTGAGTACATAAAATCGAAATTAATCTTGCCAAAAATTAATATATTAATTTAATAATTAAATAAATATAATCGAGTTTAATTGAATTAAACTCCAACTTGTTCAATTCCCCTTAAATTAATTCAAGTTTTGAATTCTTTTCCTTATAGGTTATGCTCAAGTTTTATCCAATATGCCTGGCTTTGACATGTTAAACCTGTACTTCCGAGAAAATGAAGGGAAAACAATTCCCTTATACATAAGCCCTCGTTGCATGGTAAAGAAAAAAAGTAACATCAATACAAGTTCTTTGGGTCAATTAATAGCAATTTTAAAATTATGTACTCGTTTCATTGTTTGTTTAAAACATATTAGTATTTACTCACTACCCATCTAGACACATAATCTAGACACATAAGTTAATTGGACCTTTTGGCCTATTTCCATTTGTACTCCCAGCTTTATTTCGATTATAACTTTTGTGTTCAAAATTTTCTATCTGTGTAACTAGCAAATATATGGATATACACACATATAACTAAAACAAAACTCATCGAATAATAGGAGGAAATGAAATTAATCTGCTCTTCCAAATTATATTCTCTAACTAACCATTCAAAATAAATTATTGATCGGTGAATCTCCTTCAAATGAATCACTTAATAAGGTTTTAGTCTTATTAATATTTAGCAAATCTAAATGTCAGTTAGATGAACTTACAACTTATTGGATTCAATATGCATGGACAGATGCTAAGGTAATAATAACACATAATATAAAGTAACACTACACCTATAAGATATAGTAGGATGTAATTATAAAGATTCTTATTTGAAACTTATATTGCGTATGCTATTATTGTTTATTTTTCATATGTAAGTTATCATGTACCTAATTATGAAGTATTGCTATAAGATATCATTTGACCAATATGCTGAAAAGCCAACTAAATTCAGCATACCTTATAATCTATTATTTTAGAACAAACAACTAAGAACATAATCAAGCTTATATCTTCTCTTACTTGACTTAGTACATGAAATTAAGCTTTTTTTTTTTAAGCTAATTATTTTCTACTCCAATTTGACAAATATCAATTGCTAATTCCAACCCTAGCTTCCCATTTATCATTAACTAACATGAGATTGTGAAGACTTATACGATCATAGTTGTTACTTGTTAGAGCTACATATTTTGTGGTGAGAATGCACGACAAAGTGGCTATATCATGTGCGTATAAGACGTGATTATAACAAAAATAAATAATTTATTAATTTAAACAACAATATGAATAACAATTATATAATCCATGATGGTATAAATGATTGGCTTATGTTCATCAATGTTTCATGATGGTATAATTGACAATTTTAGATTGATATATAGAGTTTAGGATAAAACACTAGTCAAAATGCTAGCTAGGGATATGAAATTTTGAGGCAAGAATCACCTCTCACTGGTCGAATCGCCTCTCATTGGTCAAAGCAATATTCGACTAGTGAGAGGCGATCTTGCCTCCTACAAGGACCATGAGGTAAGTATCGCCTCATCTACGTCAGCTTGAGGCAAATTTCCTTCTACCATCCTTGTTAGTGGTGTTATTCGCCTCATATAAGGCTCTATAAATAAAGCCCCTTCCCAACTTTGCTTCACGCTCACACACACACACACATTTTATACACGCTTGATTGTTCACTCCTTGCCGCTCCCTTGCCGCTTGTTGCTCACTCACTCACACATACATTCATACACAGCCTAAGTTTACATATACACACATTCACACACTGCACGTGTTGTAATTTTCTTTGCTTGCTTTCATCAGTCAGTATTTTTTCCCATCAATTTTAATTTTTGATCGACAATATATATACATATATATTTTTAATATAGTATTAATTTATTAGTTATATTTTTATTTTTGTATATGTATCTAATAAATTGTTTAGCTTAAATTGATATTTGGAGTACTATAGTAATCATAATGTTAGTTCAATATTTTTTATAATTTAGATAAAATTATTTAAAATTAGTATTTATATATTTAGTATTTATTATATTTATTAATATTAATATTTATTATTTTAGTTATGCATTTCTTGTTCGTATTTCTAAAAATTATATATTTAGAATTTAGCCTTATATATTACTATTTAATACATGTTTATTGTGTTTAACTGCACAACACATATACAACTTTAATATGTTAATTTAGAAGATAGTGTTATGATATGTATTTATATATTTTTTAATTAATTTATATTTACATATTTCCTATTAGTAATTCTAAAAATTATAAATTTAGGATTAGGAATTATATGTTACTATTTAATACATGCTTACAATGTTTAAATGCATGACACATAAATAGCTTAATAATATGCTACTTTAGAAGATAGTGTTCCGATATTAGATGCTTGGACGGTTCTACGAAAATGTCTTATATGAGTAAGATGTGATAATTGATTAAATGGCAATTTAGAACGTCTGAATGAAACTGGTATGTGATGTGTGATTTGATAACTATGCAATACATAATTGGGGTTAGAGAATTTTTGCAAGCTGTTGTAAACTATGGGGGGTAAATGGATTAATTAGATGCCTTCATAGAGATTATCTCAATAATTTATGGCAGTATATTCAGATTATTGAGTATCACCTCCTCATGAGAGGAAGGGCTTGCACCCATTCGAAGTGGATTTTCCATAGTGAGGATTTAGATGAAGACGAGGTAAATGATGGTGTTGTCATGGGTGAAGAGAGTATTGCATCTAAGTACGAACATTTTGAGAATAAAGCAAATCAAGAACTTTTGGAAGACCTTGCTGGTAACATGAGTGATCTCAAGGGGGATAATGTTGATAGTGTAGATGAAAATAGTGCATTTGACGGGCAGTGGTGGACAAGAGTGTTTAACAATGCAAAGAGTTTGGTGTATCCGGTGAAATGACCTAAATTTAATTTCCATTTAATTTCCATGTATATGTTTTATTTGTTTTAATTATTGAACTTTATGACCATGTTAATTGATGAGAGTCATGTGTGGTAATATTAATATTGGAGTAGATGAGTTGGTAATAGGCTAAATGTGTTTAAGTTAGCATATCTTGAATATTACATATGTGTTATTTTGTATGTGTAATAAAATTAATGTTATTGTTATATATATATATATATTAATGTGTGTATAGTATAATTAATGTTTGTGTCTCTTATGAATTTATATATATATATATATATATATTATGTTTAAATTTTCAAAACAACTTTTGAATTGCCTAAGGAATTATTGACAGAAATTTTACAAAAATTAAGCGTATTTTTCAAGCTCAAATTCAACCCAAATAAACTCCAAATTAAGCCAAATTAAACCTAAGTCAAATATACCTCTAAAGTCAAATGTAGGATAAATATAAACCTCAAATATGATTAATTAAGGCCCTTTTTGGCAGCCCTCAATTTTCATACGAATTCCCATATTTCTTTTCTTTCTTTTTTCTTTCTATCTTCAAACTATAAGCCCTAAACCAAATAAAAATTACAAGCTCATGGAATAAAAAATCTCTCCAAGCTAAGGCCTATTCATGTAAGTTAATGCAAGTATAAACTTTTGTTTTATTTCTTTTCTTGTAATCTAGATGTAAAAACTATGATAGAATAAGTTTAATGTCTTTTGAGTTGAGTGGTTTTATGCATTGATATATGTTAAGTTGTATTTTATGGACATGTGAACTTGTTTATGTGATGAAGTTGTGAGAAGTGAAGTTGATTTAAGTAGTTGAAGATGAGGTGAAGAGTAGGATAGAATTTGATGTGAATGAAATGGTATGATGTGTTGTGATGAAGTTCAAAATGGCTAGGATTGGTTATTATGGATAGAAGATAGTGTATGAAGTTAAATATGTGTTTGAAGAATGATTAAAAGTGTTAGAAGTTATAAATTTTCAAAGTGTAAAACAGGGGAAATGAAACATTTTAGAATAGGTTTGTTTTTAAGTGTACACCGGCATCTGGTACTTCAACACCGCTGGCATAGAGGCGGTGTTGAATGTGATCAGAACCGATTTTTCTAAAGCCGCTTAGAACGCCGCCCGCTTTTGTAAGGAAATTGGCCATCGTTTATTTTTCAAATCGTACACCGGCCACTAGGACTTCAACGCTGCCGACGTATAATTCCAACGCTACCGGTGTTCAGTCAAATTTTGCCTGTGTAGAAAGGCTACGTATCCACTGAGTTTTACAAATTCAAACTTATTTAATTGCCATTCTTTACTTCATATATGATCTTCTAATGAATATATAAGCTAAATAAACATGTTTTATGTATGAATTAGATGTTAAAACTATATGTTAAGTTTATCGAATCTCCTTGTATAGTTAACCTAGGATTGTGATATATATATATTCTATGTTTTATTATTGATTTGTTTGATATTCTAATTTTAGTTAAAGATTCTTCAGTTATCCCCCTTCCGAGTGAATATAGTAATACACTGTTGGGTACAGGTACGCAATAGCTTGTTTGTTGTATGCTGGGACTAGGCATTCTTAAATTGATTTAATTCAATTCGGCTTAATGCTTTGATGAACTGGATGTCTATTACGCTGTTTAATCTTGTCACACCCCGCCCCCGCAGGCTACAGCGATGTGATGCCAGGGCAGACAAACCCACCATTGGCCCCCTAGTGATAATGGCTGATACCACCATTGCATTATGTTGACCCCAACCAACGCATGCCCCGTAGGGTATCACGGGCAGTATAGGTATTCTTACCCTTAGGTAGAGTTGAACCCAGTTTGCAGCCTCTAGGATTCGAACCCCAGATCTAAGGCTTTTGCCTGCCCCAAAGGCAGCACCTCTTATCAGTTGAGCTGCGCCTTTTTATGTCACACCCCGCCCCCACAGGCGATGGTGATGTGATGTCAGGGCAGACAAACCCAGCTCAACTGGTAAGAGGTGCTGCCTTTGGGGCAGGCAAAAGCCTCACGTCGTGGCTTCCATCCCTAGAGGCTGTAGCCTAGGGTCAATCCATCCTAAGGGTAACAATACCTATAGTGCCCGTGATACCCTACGGGGCATGCGTTGGTTGGGGTCACCATGATGCAATGGTGGTATCGGCCATTATCACTAGGGGGCCAATGGTGGGTTTGTCTGCCCTGGCATCACATCGCCTTCGCCTGTGGGGGCGGGTGTGACATAAAAAGGCGCCTTTTATGTCACATCCCGCCCCCTCAGGCGACGGCGATGTGATGCCAGGACAGACAAACCCACCACTGGTCCCCCAGTGATCAACTGGTAAGAGCCTTTTAATGTCACACCCCGCCCCCGCAGGCGACGGCGATGTGATGCCAGGGCAGACAAACCCACTACTGGCCCCCCAGTGATCAACTGGTAAGAGATGCTGCCTTTGGGGCAGGTAAAAGCCTCAGGTCATGGGTTCGAATCTTAGAGGCTGCAGACTGGGTTCAACTCATCCTGAGGGTAACAATACCTATAGTGCCTGTGATACCCTGCACGGCATGCGTTGGTTGGGGTCACCATGATGCAATGGTGGTGTCGGCCATTATCACTAGGAGGCCAGTGGTGGGTTTGTCTGAATTGGCAAGAGGTGCTGCCTTTGGGGCAGGCCAAAGCCTCAGGTCATGGGTTTGATCCCTAAAGTCTGCAGATTGGATTCAACTCATCCTGAGGGTAACAATACTATAGTGCCCGTGGTACCCTGCGGGGCATGCGTTGGTTGGGGTCACCATGATGCAATGGTGGTGTCGGCCATTATCACCAGGGGGTCAGTGGTGGGTTTGCCTGCCCTGGCATCGCATCGCCATCTCCTTCGCCTGTGGGAGCGGGGTGTGGCATAAAAAGGCGCCTTTTTTATGTCACACCTTGCCCCCTCAGGCGACGGCGACGCGATGCCAGGGTAGACAACCACCACTGGCCCCTTAGTAGTAATGGCCGACACCACCATTGCATCATGGTGACCCCAACCAACGCATGCCCCGCAGGGTACCACGGGCACTATAGGTATTGTTACCCTTAAGCAGAGTTGAACCCAGTCTGCAGACTCTAAGGATCGAACCCATGACCTGAGGCTTTTGCCTGCCCCAAAGGCAGCACCTCTTACCAATTGAGCTGCAACTTGTCATGATGCAATGACATGTTAGTTAGGCACTTAACCTAAGTCATGATGCAATGATTTTACCATGATGCAATGACTTTACCATGATGCAATGGTACACTATGATGCAATAGCGAATTGTTTTTGGTTAAGTGGGTAGCCGATGGGGAGAATAGTATCCGAGTAACGTTTGCCTAAACTTAGGAGGAAATACCATGGTTTAGTTCAAAGTTTATGAGAACTTGTGAATTAGACTCATGTTGTGGACTGAGTTTAAGTAGAGTCGGACAACGGCTTTTGAAGCCTAAATGAACTTATTTCTTTATGGAATAGATATAAGAGATAGAAGTATTCGGACTGCTTATATCAACCCCCCGAGCAGCTACTGTTACTCAGGACCTCTAAATTCCCAGAGCGTGATCCCGAGGTTTGAATACCCTCTTGTTGTTTTGTAAAAGAAAACTTAATAAGATAATGAATTGATCATTGATGCATTTCATTTGATTTAAGTTTGTTTGATAAATTGTTCTTATGTTTGTCATTGCGTAATGGGCCTTTGGCTCACTTTTGTTGCTTTGCAGGTAATGAAGATGAGTTATATGATGATCTGGGATATGGGTCAGATTTTGAACGATTCATGGACGAGTGGGACGAGTAGGACTCGATTACCCTTGGATTTTGGAGAAGCTTTTGTTTAAAGCAAAATTCTTTGTTTAGATGGCTTGCTAGATAAGCCTAGGTGTAATAGAACTTAAGCTCACTTTAAATTATCTTTTGTACTAAGAAAAACTTGTAATTTTTGTAGTGTCTTGTATTGACACTAAACTTTGTACATATGATGTATATATGTATAGATTGCTTTTATTAGCAATTTTGTTTTGTTAAAGGTTGTTTATAAAGTTTTAGTAGATTTGATAAAACAATTTTCATAAACTGTTAGTTTTAGTACAATCTTACATATAATGTGAAAATGTTATATGTGGTTGGGGACTTAGTACTCTAAATCTCAGGATTTAGTGGGTCGGGCCTTTACATCCGGGCTGGACAAAGTTCTTTGTATTATCAATGGTTATTCAAATGATGAATCTAAAGGTTGATGGTAAACAGTCATTGAAATCATTCAACAATTGGCTTGCTTTAATAAAAAGTTTATCACCGGCCAACAATTTGTTATCATCGTCATATTAAGAAGCATGGAAGTTATTGAAATAGTTGGGCATGGATACATATACGATGCATGTGTGCAAAAATGATTGTGTTCTATTCCGAAAAGAATTTTAAAATCTTAATAGCTGCCCAGTGTGTGGTGAAGGAAGGTGGAAGCTTCATTTGAGGAAGCAGAAAACAATATCGGTTAAGGTTTTATCGCATTTTCCAATAATTCCGAGACTACATCGGCTATTCATGTGCCAAAAGATGGCCCCGGAGATGAGATGACATAAAGAAAATTATGTATCCATGGCGGGTGTGTTGAGGCCTTCCATGGATTCCGAACAACAAAAAGGGATTGGATGAAAAATTCCCTCAATTCGCATTAGACTCCTAGAGTGTATGGCTAAGACTTAACATTGATGGATTCAAGCCCTATGTAAACATGAGAAGAACATACAACATGTGGCCGATTATTATGTTTGTATACAATGTTCCACCATGGAGATACAAGAAGGAGCCATACATGACGATGTCCTTATTAATATCAAGGCTGGGATCTCTAGGTAGAGACATTGATGTATACTTACAATCCTTGTAGAAGAGTTGGAAGAACTATGGGAAAGTGGAAGGAAAACACTGGATGTGGTGGAAGGTTAGACATTTCGAATGCATGCTGTATTGTTGTGGACTATCAATGATTTCCCAGCATATGGTGACATTTTAGGCTGTATGACCAAGGCTTACAAGGCATGTCCTATATGTAACGTTGACTGCACAAGTGGGCATTTAAATAGTAAGTTTTATTATATGGGTTATAGATAGGTTTTACCACGAAGGCATAGTTGGTACCGCAACAGTATGAGTTTTGATGGCACTGTGGAAATGAGACTCTTGCTAAGGGATTTCACTAGGGAAGACATTGCGGACCAGTTGAGTTGGTATGTGCACGTCATATTAGAGAAAATGCAAGAGTGACTATGTCGTCGAAGGAATGAAGATGGATAAACTATCATAAGAAGAGTGTGTTCCTTCGATCACCATATTGGAGTGAACTACGCAAAAGACACAACTCTGACATGATGCATAGAGAAAAGAATATATGTGGCAACCTAGTTGGGACTATTTTTAGTCTCAAGAGTAAGTCAAAGGACACATAAAAGGTGAGACTCACCCTTTAGGAAAAGGGTATTGTTTGGAGCTGTAATTGCAAGAACGTGGCAGTCGCATGTTTAAGCCGCCAGTTGCACATATACTATCGACTCGGAAATGAGAAAGGTTTATAACTTAATTAGGGATGTGAAGATCCCAAATGGAAATACTTCCAAGATATCGTCTTGCCTAGTTGTTGATGAAGTAAGTTTGAAGGTTTTGAAGAGCCACGATTGTCATGTCTTACTACAATGGATCCTTACAATAATCATTTGTGGGTTTCTCAAGAAATGAATTTACGATGTTGTATGTGATATTTCTCATTTCTTTAGGGGATTGGCAGCCAAAGAACTTTGTGTGAATTTACTGGAGTCTTTGGAGAAAACCATAATCCTAACTCTTTGCAAGTTAGAGATGATATTTCCTCTTACTTTTTGTGACATCATGATCCATTTAGTTGTACATCTTCTCAAGGATGCACGCATGTGTGGCCTTGTCTAGTATCATTGGATGTATCTTGTTGAAAGATACATGGGAGTTCTTAAGGGAGACTTGCGGAACAAGGCAATATCAGAGGGTTCCATTATTGAGTCTTATGTTGTGAGAGAGAGCATTCGATTTTGCTTACTATATTTCGAGGACATGGACTCAAGAATAAATAGGCCCCATCGGTAATGGAATGAACCGTTAGAGGAAGTTTCATCCTCGTCATTTTGAATATTCGCACAGCCCGTACATCCGATAGGTGCATGCACTATATTAAGTTCGGATGTTAAACTCAAGAAGATGCATTGGACAATGTTAAACAATTGCGAGGAGATGCAACGATTTATAATGTATGTGGTGTCATTTGCATTCGTTCAAGACCTGATAACACCAGAATTTTACCTTTCCCTAATGTGAACTTTTTATGAAATTATTTCTAGGGATTTCGAGCAAGAACTAAATGTACGAGGAGCACGCAAATATGGGAGTAATACAATGTAAACATATTACATAATGGTTTAGAAATAAGGTAACGACTTACCTACAACATTTGAAACAAAATTTCAATGTGCTAAAGGTTAACTTCATCATTCTCATCATTTGAGGACTATGGAACTCAGGTACGTCTATAGGCAGCAGGTTTAGAAGATCTCGAAGCCTTAGGGTGAGGCCTAGATATTCATCGATATAGCTACAACGCTTGTGTTGTGAACAGGGTTTGATACAACACAGAATCGAAGGAGAGAGGATTAAGATTATAGAACAGCAGTGTGTACGTCATTGGTGCACATGACGGATAATGGATAAACTTTTATGGCATTCTCACTAAAGTTATTCAATTAAATTATGTGCGGTTTTGGCGGGTATATTTATTCAAGTGTAGGTGGTTTGACACAAATTTGGACAAACTGGAAATTATTAATAGAGACCTCATCTCAATTAACACAGTAATGATATGGTACGATAATGACCCATACATTCTTGCGGACCAAGCGCAATGGGTATTTTACCTAAAGGACCCGAGCAAATGATTTGGTGACTAGAGGATTGTATAGAAAGTTCTACATCGCTATATTCATTCGTGGTATCTTCCAATCCAAATCCACAAAAGATGGTAAATCAAATGAGCATCCTCTAATTGAAGAGCCAATGCAATAGAAGGTTAAAAGGCCTTGGAACAATTCTAATCAATCACATATTTTTTACCTAAGAAACCTTACATACCCACCTGACCGATATGAGGGTTGTAGTGGTGTGCGGTATGATGAATTAGACAAATAGATTGTATGTTTGTTTTCATTTGCTTTTCTTTATCACATACGTTTGTTTGTAATGACCTTAAAGAAATGAATCACTAACAATTAGTATTTTTTTAATGTGCAGGATGCAATACTCGAATTTCTACAATTAGCTTATAGAGAAAGCTGAGGAGTATGCTGGTAGCGTTTTTTCCTCGAATGATTTATCTTTTTTTTTTCCCACATTAGACTCTGCCGGGGTAGGTGAACGATTGGGAATAGGGGAGGGTATAGACCAACTTGATGATCTACCTATTGAGATGACTCTTGAGGACCCGAGGCTACTATAGTGGAGCATGATGAGGCCACAATAGCGATTGAGAAGGAGGAGGTTGATATCATGGTACCCGCAAAGCGTTGAGGTATGTATATGAGGACCTGAGTGCTCAAGTCTTGGGATGGTTAGGCTGGAATTCTTACTCTACCATAGAGCGTCAACTAAGTTGTTCGTTCCAAGAGCCAAAGGTAAGGCGTGTTTAGCATTTCCAAAGGCTTACCAGCATGACATTATCCAGAGAGTCTTATGACCATTAAATTAGCTTTGACCATTTACTAACACATGCGGTTTATCTTTAATGTGAAACAAAAGTTCAAACTATTGAAGAACTGGCAGAGGGTGCACAAGTGGTTGGTAATGTCAAACTTTTTGGTGAAAAAATCATAAAGTTAGCTTTGCTATAGGCTGAAGGTATACATCCAGGCTAAAGGTAGAGGTGAGGAACCTACTAGCAAGCCACCACCGGGTTTCAAGCATTGCGCAGATGAGTGGAGGGGGTTCATCTGCTTTATAGAGACTGACAGATTATTAGGTATGATTCTACGTGTGGTAAAATACATAACTAGTTACCTATTTCGTTTCTTTGATGCTTTCAATTGTATAGCATTAATCCTCGGTGAATACGAAAAATAGGAAGAAGAACAAACTGGTGTATATGGGTGGTGCAAAGTCTATGCTTCACCATGCACTTATGAATGCAAGTATTATAATTACATTTTTTGCTATATGTCACAATACCCACATGGTGTGCAAGTTTATGTTTTATTTTTTCTGGTAATTTCACCTATCATGTATTATAAGACTTCGCACTAATAGCAAATTATAAGCACATGCATTTGAGGAGGGAGAAGGGATAGTTGTCTGATCATTGGGAGTTGAATGTGTCTATGTAAAATTATATAAGTATGTCCGATTTTGCATATTCCACAATAATACACCATATCTATCATTTCGTAGCATTATATTAACATTGTTTTTACTTTGTTTGACCTAAGCACGTATGGAGTGTAAGAGGAAAGAGAAGGATGATCTTACTGCTGTAAAAGGTTAGAAACCTAAGTTTGATGAGGTGATTATGGAGGAGGTTTTGGAGCACAGATCTAGCTATCATTGTGGCTTTAGATATGGTATGCTGATGGATTAGCACAGTGTTGACTACTACGAATAGCCACGTGATGAGGGTTTAGTGCACTCTGAATACGATAAGACTACACTGCAGTGTTAAATGGATAAGTTGCAGGAGCAAATTAATATGCTAATGAACCGTGTTCATTCTCCTTTAATGTCTTCCTTCAAGTAGTACCCTCTATACTAGTAGGTTGCACCGCACATGGGTACTCCTTCTAGAGGCCTAGATCTTAACCAGCCTAGCTTTGCAACATTCATACCAACAACACCTCATCCACCTCCCTACTAGGGTTTTTTTGGGATGTCAAGCTAGCCATCAATGTTCACTCTTGCACTGCGCAATCCATCTCACGGGCACTTGGTATCTTTGGATAGTAGAGAGGCCAACCTCCCCATGATTTTCATATCAATTAATTCACAATATTGTAGATAAGGATTTTAATAATATAATTTTTATAACACGTGCAAAATTTATAAAAAACTACTATCAATATATAATATACACATTACATATCAATTAATTTGTAATATTATAGATAACTTATTTAAATAAGAAGGTTATTATAAAGCGTGCAAAATTTACGCTGATGTGTTTAACAACGAGGCAAAATTTGCCTTATTATTAGGATAGTGACGCAAACTTTGTCTCATGTCCACATGAGAACAATTTTCCCATAACTTACCTCTATATATACCACCCTCTTCCATTTTTTGTTCCTTATTTTCTTCGGATCACATCTCTTAATCCTTTCTCTTCAATTTCTTCTCTCTAAATCTGTTCAATTTTTCCTTTCCCTCAAATCATTTATTTTTTCATATTTGATTCTTTTAAACTACTACTTTATGGATCAATTTTGCAGGTTTACATCTCTTATTAGTTTAAAGCTACAAATTCAATGACATCAAAATTGAGGTAATATCTTACTATTACTAAAGTATGGTTTTTTCTTTTTTAATTTGTATTTCCATAGTATTTATTCAATAATTGATAAATTTTATTTAATATTTTAGGTATGTGATGATTTGAAATGTGTTATATTGGCACCAGTATAAACATATTTGTGACAATATAATATTTTCACCTATTTATAAAATTTAAGTAAAAAAAATGTAATTAATTATGATTATTGGTATAATATTTCTAATAAAATATTAATATTTATAATTGATATTAAAAAATTCGTAATATAAATTGTAATAAATTTTAAATATTTAAAATATCGAGTTTTCTTTCGAAAGAATATTTATTATGTTCTAGGATACTAAAATGGGTAAGATAAATGAAGTAACCTCTCACATGAGATCTAAAAAGTAGTACAATTTCGCCTCATATGTCCTACATATGTCAAGTTTCACTTATTTTTAGTACGAGGCGAAATTCGCCTCAATCGAAATCATGAAGTGAATTTCTTCTCATTTTCCCTATCACGATTGCTCATCATAGGTGAAAATCTAAGGCAAAAATTAGACCTACCAAGACGAAAAAGTTCGCCTCATAAGGCTGAATTTTTACCAGTAAGATAAGGGGCAAGTATCTATAAATAGAGTAAAAAAATAATATCCTCCAAAAGAGAAAAAAAATCCACCGAAAACACAATTTTATCTAACTAGTTTTTATTAGAAAGTGCATTCATCTATATTAGAATCTCAATCACAGGCTCTCAAAGTGATCACCAAAAAGTCATATAATATCACGAATAGTTTAGGAACTTTATTGTTGGTTTGGAAACACAATACAATTCTAGAATAAACTACTTTTTGGCTAGATATATATACATATGATGATTGTCAAAGTTGTCATACATGTCGAAGGGCATATTAGATTCTCTATACAATCTGCACATGAACTTGTTTTTGGATTCTCGTGTCAGTTGGAATAACACATTGTCTATGTTCATGCACTTCATGGGTTTCAATAGAAAAAATTAAGATACATAGTTTGCATTTTGAGTTCATATCGCCTGCCAAGAGGGGTGCAGGACCACTCTTTCAATCGACAATAATCTTGTCTTGGTCATCAATTAACATTAATTTGACCGAGGAGAGAATCTTGTTTTAATTGTTTATTACTAGGATAATCGTTAGATGTGTTGGTGGGCTAATATGTTTAATTGCTTACAATTAGGACAATAAGTTTTCTTAAGTCATTTAAAATTCAATAAATAAATTAAAAAAAAAACAATGAAGGGTTAATAACTAGTGACTTGAGAGGTACTTCATATTATACTACATGCAACCAAAATAAAACTCATTTTTTTTCACTATACAAAACCTCGATTTTCTTGATTCAAATTGATTGATTAGCTGGCTTTACTGATGAATACATTTGCATTATTAATATAAAAGATTGAAGAATTTTTTTTTTTTAATAGCGTTAACATTATCTAGGGATATCCTTTTGTTCAACATGAGAAAGTGGTCATAAGAAAAAATTTTTTAGGGGTCTTTTGAAGCTTAAAGAAGTACCCTTACCTTTTAAAAAGAACACTAGATCACTTGACTAGAGTAAATATCTTCATCTTACTTTATCAGTGTCTTGGAAACTACTTATACGTGATTAGGGCTGTTGCCCTTAAAAAATAATAGAATAGAAGAAAAAGAAAAAGAAAAGAAAAAGAAGAAGAAGACTCAATTGATAAAGATTTCTATCATAAAACTTTAGGCAGAGCTCTCTTTAAGTCCTTATTATCTTAAGGTGATAACAAATAGGGATAGAAAAATTTTATGGTCTCGTCATTTTTTTAATGTGATTGATTTCCTTGGTTTTTTAGCGGCTAAAATTCATATTAAATCATAATCAAACTACTAAATTACTTAATACACTAATTATACATTTATTTTAATGGTCAAATAATTGACTAAATAGTCCTGTTAATAAGATCATAGAAGTTCCTCAAAATATCATTTAAATTTAGTAATATCATAGCATAAACCAAATTGATTCTCTCCTTATGCAAGTGCACCTATTGCATACAATAGTGTAGTAACTAATGAAGTGTCGAATTGATAAAGAAACATCTATTATGATTATCAGTAAATTTATTTTCTCTTATTATTTCTCTAAAAATTATTGGTCAATATTTAATGATCCTAACCTAGAAAGCATGCAATTTAATTTGTGTGGATGTAAGGATTTGTGGGGATTCAATTATGACGATCATGTATACTATATGATTATTGCGTTACACGTGACCTAGGAAAATGACATGTGCATTATCTGTAGTCTATGAGATAAGTTGAGAAAAGTCGGAATTGGTAGGCCGATTCTAATAAGCTATACTTCAAGCCTACCATGCAAAATCTCCCTTGATTATCCCAATAGTATATGTGTCTAATTCTCTAAGCCTTGTCTCCTTAGCTTAAAAAGTCAAATCCAAATCAAAATTAGGCTGAAAGCCTTTATAATCAAATTTAGTCATCTACAATTTGTTATCAAGGTTTAGAAGACAATACCTACACCAATGAATCACCACATGAATTACTTATATGACTTAAACAACAAGCTTCAATCTCTTTATTGATTTCTTAACCCATGAAAAATCCTAATTAAATTAATGTCTCTTGTGATAAGAAATCTCTAACCTAAGGTTGATTAATTAGAATGAGATTGTGTTACCTTTAATATGATTTTGCTCTGTGAATTTCACTATTAGGTTTAACTATAATCCTATAGATTTATGTCATTTTATCTTTAACATTTCATGCAATTCTCTTTAATCATGTTGTCTCTAAATCTTTATGAATGAAATTAAACATTAGATCTTTTTGTACACAAATAAAGACTTATAGCATTCAAAATAATATGATTAGATTCAAGAAATACGACAATTTAAATGCAGACATAATAAATCTCTTACAAAAATAGTTCTTCTAGGGTTCATCAATGTTTATATATTAAAAAATTATTCCTTCATAACAAAATTCAATAAAGCACAAGGAGAAGTAATGAAAACCATATTCTAAATAAAAAGGAAGGAAAGAAAAAAAACTACCTTGAATATAATAGATTCAAGAATTCTTTCTAAAATTCTCTAAATGTTCTCCAATAAAACTCCTTAAGGCTCTCTAAGATTTCTCTTTGGTCCTTTAGTCACCCTTCATAGATCTCTCTCTCTCTCTATGTATATATTTTCATGGAGAACTAGGGGTACACAATTTTCCACAGAGAACATATCTATGTACCATAGGTATGTTTCTCTTATGTGCACAAAATCAACAAGTAAGCCTTCTATGTAGTACATGGTTGCATTGCATGGGCGTGTAACTTATTAATTCTTTACTTTTCAACTCTCCAATATCTCATCAGGTGTAATTTCACTCTTACGAATTCTTCAAACTTCAAAAATTCTTTTAAGAGTTCTCAAAATCCATTGAAACCTAAATAATTTCTCCAATTTAGCCATTTAAATCCTAAAATGAAAATATATACAAATTAAGTATCAAATTCTATCAAAATACCCTCAAAATATTCAAAAGTAATCTAAAATCTACCTACAAAATAGGTACAATTATGCATGGTTAAAAATCATCAAATTTGAAAAACCAACTTTAATTAAGTAAATAAATGAACAGGAAGCCAATAAAATATTTTAACAAATGATATAAGGAAAAACTACATACTAAAGATTAATCTTTAGCTTTAAGTTAAACAGCATGGTAAAACATCTTAAAAAATTAAAAGGATAAATACTAGTAAAAATGGTGACAATAAAAGATTAAATTGCAATCCATATTGACACTTAACTTATCACATGTAGATGTATAACACAGATCATCATCAATTAGTATGCATCATTTTTAATAATAATGTTCATCTCTTCTATACTGTAATAAAATCTTTCATCTTATTTTTGATTTTGGACCCATTCATCTTTTCTTATATACTTTTTCAAAAAGATATGATACAGGACGTTAAATAACTAAGTAGAAACTTTGATTTGTGAATTGATCCTTATCGATCCTTCTTATTTGGAATGTCGTGTAAACCTATACATTGTTGGCTTTATTTTATATTTTTAAATCAAGTTGCATTTTGAAAGATAATTAATTTCATATAAGGGCAATAATTATATATAATGTAGCTGTCATTTGTGAATGCTCAAGAACATGCAACAAAACATTAAAAGATGAAAGATGAAGGAGAAATTTAATACAAACCCGTGACAGTTGTCTATTTTCTGTTCATTGAATAGTTAGCAAATAAGCAACCAATAGCATAGATAGGGCGTAAGATGTCTCTTTGAAATGTCTCTACACAACAATCTGTCAAACTTGGATATCCTAGACATAGATTTGTTGTGTCAAGGTTTCTTCACGGTCGACGAGAGTCCTAATACGTCTTGACAAGAGTAACATGAGGGCCTTTGTAATGGCTTCTTCGAGTGTAGCCAATTATTAACAATTTAAAACATGAGATAATGTGGGAACATTACGACGTTTTCCCAAATGCAGAGTTACAACACCTCCGAAAAATGATCAAAACTAAATGTTTAAGGCGGAAAAATATTCGATAGGTGAATTACATATATATATATATATTATGGATAACTATTGATTATACTTTGGCATATAAAATAAATAGTTGGGAGTTTTCAAAATAACTATCATTTATAATTTAGAGTACTGCTATATATCAAATAATAATTAACACTTACTCACTAAGTATATATTACACATGAAGTGTGTTGCTCATTACATATACTTTCTCATTTAACACCGTTTGTAATATTATTATTAAACTGATTATAGAAAATTAGCATAGGATAGATTGGAATAGACTTCTCTTAGGGTCGGGTTTGAACTGGGACCCGACCTGGACAGCTACCAACGGTTTGGGAGTGGGAACCGCCCTAATGGGGCGGTTCTGAATCGGCGGTAGGACCTGCCGGTCCGTTTAACCAAAAAAAAAAAAAAAAGCAAACAAAGTCAAATGTATTCATATATTTTTTTAGTGACTAATTAATAATTTTTTCCTTAAAAAATAAGTGTAATATATAAACTTTTTTTCAACACATTGTAGTTGCATTAGGTAACTAAAATTTTGTAGCGGGGATTTGAAAAAAATTGGATCGATTCGGAACCATGGGACCTGCCGTGTGCATCGGTGGGTCCATGGTTCATACTTGTCCCGTACTGTAGATGGGATGGTTCCGGGTCCATAAAAATTGGAACTAGAATCACGAGATGTTTAGATCGGAACCATTTAATGATGCAGTAAGACTGGTCCTGTCATAACCACCACAGATTGTAAAATTTTCCTTTCTTTTAATATGAAGCAAAATCATTTTTTTTTCTTAAAAGATATAACTCTGGGCATTAGTCACTAATAAACACGCACTCTGTTTTGAGTCCTACTGAATTGATCGTATGTATCAATTCTTCTTATTAGAAAAATCAAATGTTACATGGTGAATAGGGTTGCAAACAAACCGAGCTACTCAAACTCGATTCGAGCTTGATCAATCAACGAGCTAAGGTTAAGTCTAAAGTAAAGCTCGTTTATCTAAACAAGTCAAGCTCGAGTTTTGATTTAGGCTCGCAAGCCGGCTAGTGAACAAGCTTATTTAGGCTCTTAAATAAGCTTGTGACTAGGCTCGTTAATGGAGTCAGTGACATTTTATGTATGTTATATTATATCAACTACATAATTAAAACAATAAAAACTAATTTCTATTTAATAATTACATATATTTATTTATATCAACACTTATATATTATTTTAGATTTAAAAAAAGTGGAAAGCATACTATCTAAATAAGTTGACATCGAGCTTAAATTCAAAGCTTGATAAAAAGCTTCGCTTGGCTTGGCTTGGCTTGGCTTGAGCTTATTTCATAAACCAACTGAGTTGGAGCCTCAATTTTAGACTTGATAAAGAGCTTGGCTCGACATCGAACTAGTTAAATTTTAAACAAGTCGAGCCTAAGCATTTAAAAGTTTGGTTTGGCTTGGCTTAGCTCGACTTAGCTCGGCTCGTTTACGGTTCTAATTGTGGAAGGTAATTATTTTCATATATGCACAATAAAATTATATTTAATGTAGTTGTCCTTTGTGATCGCTTTCATGCCTCTTGTGCAAGTTCAATTGAACACTCAAGAACAGATGTCAGTTGCCAAAAAACATTAAAGATGAAGGAGAATTGGGAACTAACCCTGACAGTTTCTGTCTATTTTCTGTTCATTGACTAGATAGCAAGCAAGCAGCGACAGCATATATCGGGCTTAAGATGTCTCTACACAACAATCTGCAAAGCATCCTGTACTTTTTGTTTATTTGATTGAAATGGCACAAAATTTGGATATTCTCCAACATCCATACACATATATACATATAAATTGTGTAATCGTTTCTTCAGGGTCCATAGTCTTAATAATTCTAGATGAGGGCCTTTGTGATGCCTTCTTCAATGTAGGTAGTATTAATAATTCGAAACAAGAGATTACTCTAGGAGCACCATGATATTTTTCGGAGGCAGAATCACCATGCCTCTTAGAAATTATAAAATTTATGGAAAAATTATGAATTTTTGAATTACTCCACTTATATATCATGGAAAAATGTTTAACACCCGAAAATTATTTTCCCTTACTATGATATGAAATCAATTTTTACATAAAAATATACCCATAATTGCATTTTAGGCTAATTCATCATTTAATTTGATGATTTTTTTTGAAAAAATTAATATATTATCTTTCGATGTAAGTTAAATCAGGTAATAAATGGCATAAAAAATTAATGAAATAATAAAAAAAATTGGCTTGATATATACTAGATTGGGGGAAAAATTTTCTAGTGTTAACATAGTTCAAGAAAGAATGTATGGTATTTTTAGGAATTTGGGATTTTCAGTTATTTTAATATAATATGAAAAGACTACTACACTTACTCATAGACGTTTCTACTGGTTTTGGCTGACAAAGGAATGTATTTCGATCATGTATGTATTTTATTTGATCTGACCAAAAAGGAAACCAAAAACATACCCAAAAATATTATGCATATGCCTTTTCAAGGGTGTAACAAGTGTGTACCTACTTAAAAAAGGAAAATTACTTAATTACAAGACCATATAGCTTTAATTACTAAAATACATATACAAAATCGTATCCAATACATGCGATTTTGGTTTTAATAAAAAAATCGCATGTTCAACATTCATAACATGCTATTTTATAACTTTTATACATTGCAAAATTGCAAGTTTAACATGCGATGTACTATAAATAAAAAGTAAAATCGACATCTCTCTAACATGTGATTTACTATGGATGGAAAAGTTTCACTATTTTTGTAAAAATGACAAATATCGCATGTAAGATATGTGACATTTATAGATTATACAAAATCGCATCTTATACATGCGATTTTGTATAAGTATTTTACTAATTATTTTGAAATTATTGGTATTTTTGTAAATAAGTTTTCAATAGATGGTAAATCCACAATTTTCTCCCTTATGGCATTTGTGCCATTTGCTAAAACATCCCTGTCTTAATATCTCCAAATATTATGGTGATTATATTGAATTTTATCTATTTTCTCAATCAACCACCTAAAAATTAATATTGTATATTTTAGTAATTTTTATAACCAAATATCTAAGTTTGATTAAATTCTGCAATCAACTCCTCTAACTTTAACTATTTTTGTATTTAATTACTTCACTTAAATATTGTAAATAATAAAAAAATTTATAAAGAATAAATTAACATATTTGAATTTTAAATAATAAATTATACAAATAGATAAGAGTTTAAATATTAAATATGATAATTACTCCAAATATCATTATCATTGTTATCATGGAGATCATCATCATACACCTATACACATTTCTTATCTATATAATTACTAAATTTCGATAGCAATGTTTCTGGAAATGAAATTTGAATATAAGTAGTGTAGTCTAGTCTAGCTCTTGGATGTAAAAGGACAAGAAAACACCTCATGCATGGCATAATTGAGCGCACCAAGACCAGAAGGTTGGACCATGGGTCACGCCTGAGACCTCGTCAATTGGTCCTTGGAGCCGCAACCTTGTCAGTGTCAGAGAGGAGTCCCGTGCCAAGTATATCCATAAAAAAAAATCCGCGAGATGGTTAGATTCTATGTTGTAATGTTAACTTACATGTGCAGCTTAATTAGATTTACTTGATATGGATTACGATTAATAAAGTGAATTAATAGAGGAGTTGTTTGATATTGAATCCATGTGGATGTTTTTTAGTTAAGCAACTTAAAAAGTAAATTTTACTTATTTTTATATATTTTTATTGATAGAATATCACACGTAGCAATTAAATTTTTTTTAAAGAATTATTAAGTAACTCTCTTTAAGAATTCACCAATAAAGAGAGAAAGTTGCTTGATATGGGAATCAGTATTAGATATGGCGATATGATATATTAAACAACTCCTTAAGCAACTTATGGATAAAATTGCTTTAATATGTAATTTTTTATATATATTTTTTAACTTTTAAAAAAAAATTTTACGGATTCTTTGATTTTTGAAAACCTAGTGTCTAGATGTAGAAACCTAATACAATTTATTCTAAATAATAGTTTAGATTTTAAGGAAATAAGTGCTAACTTTTTTAATTAGTAGAAAGTCTGTATAATTTTAAAAAATTTTAGGGATTTTAGTGCGTTTTAATCTATTCTAAATAACTTTCAACTTAAACTGCTTTCTATATTATATATAGTTTGTTCTACAAAATTTTATAGTATTTTCTTTTATATTTTTATGAGACCATATTAAGCGCAGACCCTCAGTGATGTTTGAAACAGAGCTTATAAAAAAAAAAAATGGACGATTTCAATTTTTTTCTTTTAATTTACAAATAAATACTTCAAATTATTTAAATCCTTTATATATTTCATGATGTTACCTGTTATAGCATGTATTAAAAGGATAGATTGAGAAAATTAATTGAAAAGAGCTATTGCTTTGTAAAAGCTTCTTCGGGGAGTTATATGTATGCCCATAGGATGAACACTGAAATTTAATAATGGAAATGGATAGAAATAGGCCAAGAGAAAAAACAAAAGGAATCAAAGGAAAGGAGAAGTGGTTTTGATTTCTTGTTTGAATTTATACACTGCAAATGGAAGGAAATGGTAGAAAATACTTCTTTTTCATTATTAAATGAAAAAGATACCAAAACTCTATAAATTTAATTATTGCATTTACGGCTATTTTTATCATTTAACTTAATTTCTGCTCACTTTCACCTGTTTCTCTTCAAAAAATGGAGAGAAGCTTATTCTTTAAATGCGAAATATTTTCTCTTTTTTTTTTAATTTTTTGTTATCTTTACTTTTTCACACTAAATTTTAATATCCAAACATAATATTTCCACCTATTTTCTTGTTTTTCCAAGTTTTCCACCAATTTATTCCTACCATACATAGTGTATATTAGTAATATTATAATATTTTTATGTTAAAAGCATGCTTGGTAAGTCTATTATATATTTGGGTTCACTATTTTGGATTAGATGACAGGATAAATATGTCTATATTTGAGATTACTTAGAATAATTTGCTTGGGTAGACTATAAATAGAAATTGTTAAGTAGTGATGTCCATTCCAGTCATTTTTAGATAAGTTCATGTACTCATAAGGCATATTACTATCTTTGATTTCATAGCAAACTTGTCAAGATAACTTAAAGTGATAAATCTTAATCTTATTCGTCAGTTATCAAGATGATATGTTGAATATCATCAATTCCAGGAGCTTTTGGATACTAGTCATATCTATTGTTTTGACACTTTTAAAGAGATGGGAAAGTTAAACAAGTAAGATTGAACCCGTAAATTCTTTTATCAGTTACTTGTGGATTTGATGTTATAAGATAGGTTGTTCTTCTTTCCTACCATATTCCTCATTCATTCCTCCTAATGTCAACACCCTATAGTATGCTGTGTATTATATTCTTCATGTCATTCCTCCATGTATCTAACATAGTGGATCAAAGAGCTTACGTAGAGTATGTACTTAAACAAAGACAATTATTCCCACCAACGCTTGACCAAACCAAGTTACACTTCTCTTTTTATTTTCTTATCTTATATAGATAATGATGGGTGGATTAAACCCTAAAAGGGGAAAAAAAAAAAACTAGGTAAAAAATATAGAACATAGGACAGTGTTATAATACCACAATTATAGTGCATTATATATATATATATATATATATAAAGACCTTTTCAAATATTTAGGACAAAATTCATTTTTTTTTTTTGAAAAATTCCTTTTTTTTTTATACAAAAAGATAACAAATGTGATGTGGGATACTCAATAATCCATAATGTCGTTTTCCTAAAAAACCATTCCGCTCATCTAATTGTAATATTGACTCTAAATAAACCCGTTTGATTTAATTAGAATAAAAACTATGAGAAAGAAAAATATGGTACCAAACCGTGTTCGAGTGGTTTAAGTAAAGTGACTGAATTTTTAAGATTGCTTATGGTGGCATAATTATGAGTTTTGGCTTAAGACGTTACCACATACTACTTTGGTTTCTATATTTATGTCAATACTAGTTTTCAGTCTACATGTGAAAAGAATGTATATTTTTCTATTAGAAGATAAGCATTGAGAGAAAAATATGTGTCTCATTAATATATATACATATACATGTACATATACATATATATCCATAAGAGATGAGGAGTTGGGCGTGGATTGAACATAGTAAATGCTTAGTGATGATTTTGCAAGAATAAAAGAAATAGAAAAGAAAAGAGAAAAGAAAGGAAAACTAGAAACACACTCTTTTATTCATTTCATGTGTGCTTAAGCGCTTTATATTTGAGGTGTTTGCACTCTCAAATCTTTAAGAAAATTGTATTTGAAATATTACATTACCATTTCAACATTTGCTTTATATATTCTTCATTTTAATATTTAATTATTTCATTGAAGGGCGAAGACATAAAAAAGAGTTTAGAAGCAAGCTCATTCAAAAAGTTTAAGAGTCAAAATGCTCTGCTTCAAAATAATGGAATAAGTGCACATGAAACAAATTGTTAGTATGTTTATATAATTTTCCTATTAAGCGATGAATTTTTTCCCCTTCCCTATATAGGGCTCTTTGGAAAGCCATGTTGTGACAACAAGTCTGGTATATAAAAAAAAAAATTATTAATTATTATACATCACATGTTATTATATAAGTGTAACGTATAAATACCAATAAAAATTAGGTGAATGTGATATTTGCTACTTGAAATTTGTCAATTTGTGGAATAAATTACTCGAAGTTTAAAGTGTCCATTTAATGTCTAGTTAATCTTTGTCCCTCTTTACAATTAATTGCCTGAATTTAAAATATTCTAATTACTTGCATGAATTTGATCCATTTTTGCTATTAACTATATCGTCTAGGTATTGTAAATGAATTCGAAAAGGTTGGCCATATGTGAATATATTAAATGTATAATGGTGGGATATTAATGAAAAAAATTTTATTATTGTTATCTCACTAAATGTAATGTCTCCTCCCAGTAGTAAATTGATATTTTTACGATTTGGATAGTTTTTATATACTTTAGTAAAGTTTAGGTACAAAATGCGACATTTATCCCGTGGAAGTGTTTGCATAATGTTTACAGAACAGTTTTGAGCTACACAGACAAACGTGCTTTGAAGTTATAGGCCGAAAGTAATGCGGTGGCAATGAAATAGTGTTCTATGATTCCACAGAAAATCCTTGAGCATAACAAGCAATACCTAAGTTTGTTATTACACTCACAGTCTCTACAGGAGATAGTAATATATCTTACATGTTTTTAAGGAATTATATGGATGTTCGCAACAAATTACATTGCTTTGGGATTCGTTATTGGTTATTATTTTTGTTATTGCGGATGATGCCCACAATAAACTTTGCTATATTACACAAAATGATTTAATTTATATCTAAAGGTTATAAATTATAATCATCTTATGAAACCTTTTCGCGGGTTAGATTTAGATATGACCGATATTGATTGGTTCCAATAATTTATCAAAACAACATATGCAGCCAGGACAAGGACGCACACAAGATCATCATCACATAGACACCTACGGCTACGGCCAAATTTTTAGTGTGTGTCAATTCAGAAAGAAGCCAATAAACAGATTATAGTGCGTCCGTGTCCTCCCCCTTTAAGTGGGATAGACATTATTTTTGGTAGACAAATTCTGTCTGACGACCAAGTGGCATGTGTCGACACGTGACACCTACCCTCCCCATGAAATTTCCATGTAAGCTTGTCGAAATTGGACGTAACATCCAAGTCCATGCACGACAAGTCGGCATATTACCATGTATTCTCTTTCTCTATCCCCATCATCATAATCATTTTAGGTTTCCATCAATCAAATGTTATTTTTTTTTCCTCTCTCAAGAAAGATAATTACACTAGGTATCAACGGTTCATTTCGTTCCAATTGGAGCTTGTAGCTAGCCATATACATACTAGATCTTGTTTTTTTCGTTCATGCATATCTAAGAAGTTTCGACTAAATAGGTTTACGTTGTTGTTCGTGAATTTCTAGGAAACCCACTGGAATATATCTTTAGTTTTTTGACCAAGATAGGCTTATTGATGACGGGCATGATCATCCATCTCAACAGCCTAGTAACTTTCGGTTCAGTCCACGATACCATAAAATACAATTAATGATGTGTGGAGGTATGTGAGACAATATCCGGAGGAGGTCGTATCCATGTTGTCTAGCCAAGGTGGGAAAAAACTACACAACCACCTATGAAGTGTCCCTAATGCATGCATGCCCGTGTTTGCTCACATAGAGCATATTTTACCGATAAATTTGATATGCAAAAATCGTGTCACCACCTATCATACATGATACATCTAAGCATGTATTTCGTCTAACGAATTCGCAAAATGCAAGATTTTACTTAGAGAAATTGCAGTAATACACAGCTATTTAATTCTTGTTCAATTGTACATACATGAAACTCATGAACTGCCAAGATGCATTTTTTATCTCTCCGTAACTGTTGAAAATATGCACGTTTCGTTTAAAACTATTACTAAATTCTTACTGTCATAACTATTTTCGCTTCTTAAACGTTTTAACCACAATCTAAGGACAAAAGATTCACTAGCAGTGCCATGT
The DNA here is from genome assembly GCA_024138025.1 of Combretum micranthum. Classification (NCBI taxonomy): domain Eukaryota; kingdom Viridiplantae; phylum Streptophyta; class Magnoliopsida; order Myrtales; family Combretaceae; genus Combretum; species Combretum micranthum. Next base: position 1,635,723 of record JAMXBD010000140.1, on the reverse strand, counting down.
GTATAAATACATAATCCATGTATCAATAAAATGTTGTTAAGATATATAGTAATTGGATAAATAGTTAAAAACCAAATATTTGAACATGTTACATATATTATATATGTATGTATGTATGGATTTGTTTTTTTTAGTATTTACACAACATGTATATATAACACTTAGTGTGTAAATAATCAATTTGAGAGATATGTTGTGCAATTTAAAAACTTAAAAAAGGAAGTGATCCATTAGGAATAAGTATTTTTGGGTATATCTACACTTGTATATTGAAGTTACATTATTTAGACCTTTTATTATATATACAAAAATTAATTAGGATTAAAAATAATTATGTGATTATCAATAATAAGTCAATCAATTTATCTAATTTTTACAACCACTAATTCCATATGAGCTCCAGTTAAGTTAAATAAGAGATTGTTTATGCTATAAGGCCTAACTTATTGAAAGTGTTTCAAGACTCATCTCATTTCCCGAACTTGTCCTGTGGCACTGCAGGCAATTTCTGCTTTTGTCCAAAACTTTTCTGCCTTTTGTCTTCTAGTGTCCGCCTTTATATATTGCAAATTCATGTATGGAGAAGAAAATTCACAACCCCACATCTTGTTTAAGATATACAATTCCTTTACGTTTCCATGTGCTTCCATCTTTTGTTCTTTCAATAATGGCCACTTTCCTTGTGATGATGGAATTTATCTATTAAAAACTTTTATTCCTTCCCCTATTCCTAGCTCTAGACGATTAACGAGGAAGGAACATAAAATAAGTGCACATAACATTGTCTTGATTTGTGCCATAAGTCAATAATTTTTTATACTTAAGTGAGTAATTTAAGTCCTTTTCCTTGATGATTGAATTGAATGTACAATCATGCGTAATAAAAAAAAAAGAAAAATAAAAGTGAGTTAAATAAAATACTGAGAAGTAATCCGAATATTGCAATGGTGTGCACATTAAAGGTCCCCACCCTTTTCCCTTAATAGTAAAAGCATAAAACCTAATTTTGCGTTTCTAGGATCAACTGCCTATTCTTAACTGCCACTCGCTTCATCATTTTAATACTCAATAAGGTCCTACTTTGTGTATGTTTAATATGGTTGTTAGACTCATGATTCAATGTAGAATCATCAAAAAGCTTATAAAATTACAACATAAAATCAAAATATAAAATTAAAAACTATTTTTAGAATTTTAAACATAATTACAGCAGGAACAAAAATTTTGAAATATATGGTGGAAATGAGGATATAAATCATAAACATTAGTTAATAATAATATAAGTTTAATTCAAATAATCAAGCATATGAGATCTTGTGGGTGTCGCACTTGTTGAGCCCTTTTATAGGTTATGGTTTACATGACTATGTCAATAATAACTAGATACTTTTAAGTTGAGTGGTTAAAAAAGCTTATTAGTGTTTGTTGGTTTTACTATTGAATACATTTAGCGAGGGCATTTCAATTGGTATTAAAGCCAACTCCCCAATCTAGAAAGTGGACAATCTATACCAAAAAGGAAGAAGATCCAAGTTTAATTCTAAGGTCTTGTGACAAGAGCATCTTGTATTTAAGGAGGAGGATTTTGATGCCTTATGTGCATATAGTTCCACATGGATTGTGGGAGGAATTTATTGGTTTATAACGTTGCTATCTTAGGTAGTGAATACCGCATCAACACTAGATAAAAAATTTAAGTCAAGTGGTAGAAAAATGTTGATATTGTTGTTGGCTTAGCAATTGAATTTTTTTTCCCTTTAGAGTCTTACAATTAAGCCTTTTTATGTAAAAAGGCTTTTTTGTAAGTTTCAACTAGAAAATACCTCATAAATTTCACAATCGCATAATTGTATGAGAAGACTGAAAATTTTGACATCATTCTCCATTTGCATCTTCTCAATAAGTTTGCTTTTTCTTTGCAGGAGACTGTTATTTGTGGTTAAGTGGTCAACTCCATCTCCTTGCATCATCACTATATCACTACTATACAGTATACACTCATTCTTTTTGCTTTAAACCTTGATTTAGGTCTTTCTATTTTTTATTTTTTCCTAATTTTTGTTTGGGTTTCTATTCTTATTGTAGGTTTTTCTCTAGGTAGAGGACTTGCGCTCCTTCTTTTTGATAGAACTTTTGTTTTTTTGGATTAACAAGTATTTAATCCCTTTTTTATCAAAGAAATGGAAACTTTTCATTTGGGGTTATAAACCCTATTTGTTTAATAGTTTTTTTCTTTGGTAATTTATTTGTCTTAATTTATTATTGAAATATATTTCTGCTTTCTCAAAGAAAAGATGAATGAATTAAAGTTTAACATAAATTTAGCAAACTTGAAAAAAGTCAATATATAATGGATTAAGGACTTATAGTAATAGTGCATTTAATCCTCGAGAAATTGAAGGATTCACATGCTTCTTGAATAATTAAATCATTGGGGATGTTAACCTAGATTTTCAGCTAAAATGAAAGGCATCAGACACTATGCATGGTTTTCTCGAACATTGTAGTTGGAGAGCCTTTTTTCTTTTTTCATTAGACGGAAAAGGTAAATTATTATATAAATACTGTATCGATATGTGCATTTGTGTGATTGGACGATTATTATAGACACAGCACGATGTGGTGGAGCAGGTTTGTTGGTATCGGCAGTTGGCAGTTTTTTCAGGTGAGCACGGTTGTTGTTGTCGGCATCAATGTTGTTTAATTAATAAAAATTTAACATGTGCTAGAGTAATGATGTGTCCTGTCATCCCTTTAATTAATAATATAAATAATATATATCTTTTTAGTCGCTGAACAGGAAAATGGATAATTATGGAATTGAATTCATGTATGTTTAGTTGGCGGAAGGAATTAATAAGGTTGGAATAGGATTAGCTTTTCGTGAAAATAGAATAAGACTGAAATTAGGCATAAATGATAACTAATGATGAAATATATACGTAGAATTGTTGCTCTTCCTATGTTCTTTTTTTTTTTTTTTAAATTTTTCTCATCTATTTTTTTGTTTGATTGGCTGAATGGTTTTTAAAAAAAGATTGTAATAAAAACCTAAGCAACATGTTTCCAATGTTAGGTATGACTATTTATTATAAGGTTATTTTAACGAGAAACGGAAGAGAGAGAGAGAGAGAGAGAACCCAGGTAGAAGTCTTTTTTACCTTCTATATAGGAATTAGTATTCATTATTCTATATGATTGCAATGTTTTTTTATTGGTAGGATAAGAAAAACTGTAAAATATGAGAATTTTATGAAAAATAAAAATCGAACCAAACATGTTCTAAGAAAAATTTATTGATAAAATGCATCATGTTTCTATGATATATGAATTTGGAAATTCTTCCCTTCTACTTTATCATCTATGGTTGATTGATCTATATATATATTATCTTTCATAAATTATATATGTATTATTAAAAAGAAAAAAGATATTTTTAAAGCCGAAAGGCAAGTTGTATGTAGACAATGACAAGACTAAAGTGAGGAAAGCGAAAATACAATTATAAAGAAAATAAAAAAGGGTAGATAATCATCGTTCTTTTGCTGTCTGTATGGGCCCTGCTTAACCATTGCTCAAGAAGTTGCTCTTTTGTTTTATTTACACTGTTGATTTTAATAATTAATTTTCAAGATGATTTGTAGAAAATTCTTTTCTTTTTAATTTTTTTTTCAATGTTACTTTAACGGAGCATAGGGTCAAAATTGTACCTTTAATTTCCAGCCTAATAAAGCAGGTGAGAGTGTTCCCAATTTTTCCCAAATTTTGTACGTAAGACAAATACAAGATTTAATTTATGATAAATTATAAATATAGTTTCTGAATTTTATTTTACGTACGAACTTGTTTTTGAAATTGATTGTTTAAATTCAATTTTTTTAAAAAGTCGTTCTATTAAACTAGAAGAAAAAAATTAACCATGCAGAATTAGTTTACACCAATATTTAGAACCCCTAACCTACACAAATTCAAAAAAAATAAAAATAAAATAAAGAAGGGAAAATTTTAGATTTCTCTGTTTTTGATACGTGGCTCCTGCACTATAATATGCTATAAATTAAAGAAAATACACGTATTCTCTATTTTAGATATTTCATTTATATATTTACATGTACATATATATTTTTTACTTGCTAAGATAGCTATAATATATGAAGAAATAAATCATTCTGAAGGGCAAAGTTATATTATGTTGTTAAATAAGAGAGATTTATGGTCCATCCTAATATGAATAATAATGTATTGTTATATAATAGATATATCTGATCAAGTGGAAGTCATTGAAAAAGGACATGAGCACGCAACACTTATGCTGCCGGTTTTGGCATGTACGCTGCCGGGTTTGTCTTCTACACTACCGGTGTTGGAAGCCTGCCTTCTTTGTTCTAGTTTCGCCTTTCGAAGTTTTAAGCCGTCAATGTAACTTTCACAGTGCTAGCCTATGTTGCCAACGTTCATGCACTAATTGTTAAGGTTTTCCATATAATATAAATAGATCCTAGCCTTTTTTTTTTCCTTCTCATAACCTCTCATAAGCTTTGAAAATCCTAAAACCTCTATCAAGACTATAATCTTGTTTCAAGGAAGAACAAGTATCAGTATTAGGTAAGTTGGTTTTATTTCAATCCTTTAGTGAACTAAAAGAATTATATTTCCTGAATTTTCTTATTGGTATTGAAAGGAATAATTTTTCTTAGAGGAGTTTTGGGAAAACCTAAGTTTTGTTGTTAGAAATTCTATAGTTCTACAATCAAAATAAGGAAGGTGTGTATGAATCTAGGGTAATGGTAGGTTTTTTTTTTTTTTTTTTTTTTTTGAGTGAGTATTTTATTGTAATAAGATGTTTTTGGTGAAGTTAGGTTAATTGTTCTAAATAGCGTTTCAGGTATGACTATACTTTGGTTGTTGTTTGTGATTGTAGGCTTAGTATTTGTAAATTGACTTAATGCTATCTAGTTTTAATTGATTTATTGCTTGTGTTTGACTAGATCTAGCAGATCGGGAGTACCATATTACTAAGACAGTGCCCTGATGATCTGTGTGTGGCATTATCTCCAGTGAAGTTGTGCACAGAGCTGATTTTTATAGTTTAGGAGTAGTATGAGTATGGTACCCAAGGTATGTAGGGATTTCCCAACACCTATATATATATATATATATATATATAGAAGTATTTTGTATACATATTTGTTTTCATGGAATTATGAGTTACTCTCAGGTTTTAGACTAGTTGTAAATGGTTCTAAACTATGTTGTTTGCCTAACTAATTAAGGATAATCACTTGTGATTGCTGCATAAGTATTAGGTTGCATTTAAATATATATATTTGTTCATGCACATTTAGTTGTGGTTTGGCGTATTGGGTCTTTTGGCTCACACTTTTTTTTTGTTCCAGAAATAGGTAATAATGCAGTAGTTTTTTATCTGTTAGGCTATGATGTATATCTGGATTATGGGAACATGTGAGCTAACTTCCCAGTTAACTTTTAGATGTGTAGGGTTGAAGATAGCAAAGTTTGAAGACCTTATAAAGTTTTATACAGTTTTATAATACCTTTTTCATACAATGTTTTAAGTTTGAGTAAGTTGGTATTTGGTTTATATCAACATAGTTGCTTAGAAGTTTTATTATTATATAATGTTTTAAAAGTATCCTTATATGTGAGATATTGATATTATATGATATTTATAATTGTAAATTAGTGAAATAATAACGTTAATGTATCCATCTCTAGTGAAGATACGATAGACTACTAATGCTCTTAATTTGAGGCGTTATATTAGATAGCTAATAGTGAGGTACAACAAGTTTTTGTCCTACATATTACTAAAATCGTAAATTGAATATTAATAAATTCTTCGTCTTCAAGACGAGGGTCCATATAGGCCCTAACACTGAAAACATGTTCGTGGTTCACGTTCACGAACATTATTGTAACTAGAAATTAAATATGAAAAGGGTAAACAAATGTCAAAGAAAGGTCAAACTAGATCTGAATCCTAATCCTAGGCTATCGAAGCATTGCATGATTCCCGACCGGAAAATAATATATAATCACTAGAGTTTTCTTCCTGGGATTATAAAACTAGACAACCATATATATATATATATATATATATACACTATTTCTAACATACTTTTTTTTATGTCTTCACCATTAAATATTTGACATGTCTAATAAATTAAAAAAATATAAAAATTCTTAAAATAAAAATGCATTTCTTAACATGTTAGATATTTATTTGCAGAAACACAATAAGATAGCAAGCTCGAGACAAAATTTTTTTTTTTTTCTTATGAGCAATTGTCAATTATATATGAAGACACCGTTTTTTACGTGAATGTTATTATAATGAATACTTGAGTAGCAAGTATATATAATTCGTTTCAATCATTCATTTCTTTGGTGTTGTGACTGCAATTATGTTACCATATGGTCCCATAAATTGACGACTAAAAGATAACTAGAATTATATCATGAGGAGATTCATCGTTTATGGGTGAAAATTAAACGTAGGCGTAATAAGACCAAATACATCTAACGACTTTGATCATTTTCACTAGATCAAAGACTAAACATACTAGTTATACATACGGGTGACATAAAATTGATGCAGAGAGATCAAAGATTTTTGCTCGTAAATATATTAAACATACTAGATACAGATTTAATACAAATACACATTAGATACAGATACATGTGAAAATAACATAATAAAAACAAATAAACCAAGAAAGAATTTAATAAGAATTATATATCACATGTTCTATGTATGTGTCTTATCTATATATATATATATATATATATAATGTGCAAATCATGTCTCTAATTTTTTTAGAAAGTTTCCATTCCATTAACATGCATGTTATAATTAAATGGGTATTTGTAGGGCAACTGTTCACATAAGTGACATGAAATGCCTAATAATTTTTTTTTAAAGAAAAAAAAAACCTTAATATTGTCCAAGGGAGATAGGACCGTTCGAAGTGGGGGAAGGAAAAAAAAAAGCAATAAGAGAAAAAGAAACTTGTGCCCATTGTGCGGAAATTGACTCTCTCAGTGCTTTCACAAAATATATTGTATGCTGATAGCATTTAATGTCACAACTTGTAGACAGCAATTAATGTTCCAACGACCGATCATCTGCCACTGCTAAATAACCATTCCATTACCCAGGTCGTTTTCTCCAGTACAATTGCAGCTATCTCCATCGTCTATATAAATATATATGTATGTAGGAAATATTGTCAAACTCGACCCCTAAATTTTACACAATTTAATTTGCTACTTCACAATTGAAATAGTTAATTTAATATTTAATCAAACCTTTATAGTTATTTTTATCATCTTACTAACACCAATTACTTCTAGAGATAGAGGAAAAAAAATACTAAATGTTGTTAAGAGAAGCGATAAAAATTTAATAATATGCTATCTCTTTTAAGTTAATAAATGAAGTAAACGGTATTATACAGATAATAAAAATAATTATGAAAAATTTGATTGAGTATTAAATATAAGCACTTAAAAGTTTAGGTACTAAAATTGAAATTTTATTGAAGGTATCAAATTTAACATTTAGAGTATGTATGTATATTTTTCAATTGAAACATAATTCGGACGTTGTCCAATAGACCACGGGATATTAATGTTTATTTTCATTCGTATGGGAAAGCTAATTATTTTGCTTCCCAATCAACTTACACCATTTAATAAGTGTACCCAACCCTTTTCTTTTCCTTTTTTGTTGGTCCTCTCTGAATCAATTAAGTATTGAAGAAAGCATGCGTAGTAGTGTTTTTTTGTGGCATTCATATGCGTGTGTTAATTTTATTGTAAGTTATCCTAAAACAAGGTGCATTTCATGTGCCGATGATTGCAAAAAAAGAGGAAAAAATGGGGGGGCAAACTATGTTATAATATCATGCTAACTCTATCAAATATGATATTTTTGGGTTGTCGTGCGATTCAGCCCCGCATAATGTGTTCCACTTTGGACAATATATATTGGTATTAGTGCTGTTCATGTGAACCGTACTGATTTTTGTGATCTGTCCATCCAAATCCAATTCAATATGTTTATTTGTTAAAAATTATATCTTCTTAACATATAAGTTTTTCAACTATCAATTATTGCACGGCCTCTTCAACCTACTTGCCAATGCTAATTAGTTTCGGTAGTTTGTTCATCTTACTAAAATAACAATTTTATTATAACTTTATTTCTTACCTAGAGTTATTATGATATTAAAAAAATATTAAATAGCCATTTATTACTAAACATATGAATAGCAATTCAATATTAGAAATGATACTTTATTTAAATAAAAAAATAACAAATAAAAATTCTATTATAACTCTATTATATCGGTTAGTGTAACAATTCCATATAATCTTATTCATTTAGCCAAATAAAACAGACAATTAATATTAATAATAAAAGAGGACAATGGTGACAACGAAAATCTTTTGGTGCTTGTTAGCATCTAAAAAATAATAAGAAAAATCATATTACAGCTCTATTTTTCATTAATATTAGTAATTCTATTACAATCTTATTCCTTTAATGAAGTAAATTGACAATTAATATTAATAATAAAAGATGACAATGGTAGCAACCATTTTTTTTTTTTTTTTTGGGTGCTTTTTAGCCTTCGGAAAACAATGAGAAAATCATATTATGATAATATCAAAAATCCACGATAGAGCTTTGATTGTAACAAATATATTCAAATGTTCGAAAAGCATATTCACATGAGAAAGAAGATTCATTTTTTTATTGTATATTATATCAAAACTTTATTAATATTTACTCACCATATATACAAAATAAAACGTGGTTCTTATATCTAATAAGTCTCCTATCTATGCTATATTTTGCACAAACATTATAAAAGAGGAACCTACTTGATCTTTGATACATTGATAATCACGTGGCATGACATAGATGAGGCATTTGGAAAAGCAATTTCATTATCCTCATATAATGCATCCACTCATGTAGATTTTTTCTTGAGATATTTGCCTCCGGTTGTATTGTACATATCAACAATATATTGTTTCAATTTTCATAATCAAGTGAATCGGTTGACTACTAGCTTATAAAAAAAAAAAGAAAAAGAAAAAAGCTGAAATGTATTCCCCTAAATATCATATTCCAAGTCCTAAATTACTGCAAAAAACAGTTTATCTTTGGGGTTCTTTAGGATATATTGATTGATGATTTAGATATGCTTAGTACATACTCAATGAAGATTTAGATATATAAGTATGTAAAATTTTATGGTTTTATTATTATCCAACGGTTCATACCATATCCAATTATAATTGAATCACTAAAATAGTTCATATTTCAATTATATATTCTCTCTCCTAAACTTATTGATTGGGTGGACTTGAAATACACACACACACATATATATATATATATATATATATATTCAAGTAGACCAATTTAGATCTCCAATAACATATGTTAACAGGAGAAAAGTTTTCTCAGTTTTGATTAAATATTCTCTCTTAGTGACACGTGTCATTGGGGATCCAAATTGATCATTTCTTCGAATGTTAGGATCCAAAATAAACTTTTCAAAATATTGATACTCAAAATGAATTTACCCATAAATATTGAGACTTTTTAGTACAATTTACCCTCTAGCAATCCTTGTAATGGTACGTACACGACATAGCAAAAGATAATAGTGGATGGAGCATTTCTTGTAATAATTATATGCAATTTAACTATGCCGGGTGGTTAGGGGTGGGAACATCTTTTAAATATAGAATAAAAACGATGCTAAAGCTATCCTGTGATACATAATAACTAATTTGGATGTATATGATCATGCAATATTCAGTACGTATCTGTGTTTGACAAATTTCGATGTTCCATTCGAGAGTTTTGGGTAGTGAGATTGAGGATTTATAAAAATGATTGTACTATTTCAGCAATAATTTGTTGTTTTAATTGGTGGTGCGTCATGTGTGGACCAAAAGTGGCTAAATAACTAACAGATCGAGAATATATAAATATATAACAAAATAATTTTTGAAAAATTACAGCGAGCCAATCCCACTTTATAATTAACATAATAATAATAATTTAATAAAACTTAATGCACAATCTTGCCCTTAATTGGCCTAAGTGGAAAGTGGAAGAGCTCATATAATGATCGGGATTATCGTTTGCTTTTCCGCGTTGATGAAGGAAGACAAAAGGAATATTATCAACTACAAGCCTCCAATAATCACGAAGACAAATCTAGCCAAACAAAGTCCTTGTTCCCAAAAATAAACATACTAACACAGAAAATTCCATTGGGTTGTCATTGTTTTGTAATAGGATCAATTTCATCGGCTATTTAATGCTTAAATCATAGTTGTATCATTAAAATACTTAATATATTATTTATTATACTTTTTTAAATTATTGCACTTATATCATTTATTATATTTATTTAAATGGTTTGATTATTGACTAGATCCTATTAATGGAACCATAGAATTCCCTAATAATACATATTATTTGTTTCTAATTTGTTTTTTGAAAATTTAATATCTTCTCACGTCTCAAAGTCTTTTCTTTGATTAGACTTATTGTTTTTGGTTGCCTTATCAAATACTTGCTTTTTTTTTTTTAAAGTAAAAAATATATATATTTATATTTATTACCTGTTTTTATTTTTTATTTTCCTATAGTCTTATAGGAAAAACCGTTGTACTTTCACTTCAGTCAAAGATCATTTATGGTTGTTAGCAACTTCCTAGGTCTTGTCATCAATATGCTATACAAATAAATAAGTAATATAAAATCATACATAAGATGCAGGATATATACTATTCTTTAAATGAGCATCGCCAATACGAAAGCCATGACACATTCGACGCATTCCTTAGTTCCACTATCTTCAAAAGTGGGGAAAAAAGAAAAAGAAGGGCAATCGTATTGTGAGAGTTAAAAGAGAAAGAAAGAGAGAGAGAGCAAACTTTATTTTATTTATATTTTTCGCTCTTCTGCCTTATCTCAAGGTATAGATAAATTCCATGTGCTCCGCGATAATGAAATGTGGATATTCTTTAAACGAAAATAAATCACACCAATTAATAAAAAAGGTATGCCTACGACAGCCAACTTATTTATATGTATAAAGATATAGTATATGGTTGGACGTTATGTGTATGGGAATGTGATTGTGAAATTCATGAGGAACGAACGAATCATCAATGAATATAAAAATATTGGCGGAGAAGCCCGTGAAGTGTTTTTTGTGAATTTCATTCTTCCTATTGGTTTGGTTAGAATAGAGCAAGTTCTGGAGTTAAGGGTAAAAAGCACCGAATCAAGGAGGCACCTATAGGGCCGATACCTAGAAGGCATGGATAATGTCATAAATAAAACGTAAATTTTGGAAAATTATGATCAATTACCTAAATTTTAAAAATAATCAATTTAGTATTATAATTTTAAAATTGATCAATTTAATACTTGAAAAAAATTTTAAAATTGACAAATTTAGTATCCAAATGAACTTGATGGAAAAAGTTTTTTTGAGGTATTAAATTAGAAGTTCTTTCATGTATTAAATTCGTCAATTTTAATGTTTAGGTAATAAATTCATCAATTTCAAACATCAGGTACCTAATTCTATATTTTGTCAAAGTTCAAGTATCATTAGTGATATTGACCCAACTTAATTATTATAATATATCCAAATGAAAAAAAGAAAAGAATATTTATATATATATATATATATATACTGTAATCTTTGTCTGCTATACTAAGAAGCGAAATAGTGATTGTTTGCCGGTTAACAAATTATCAATTTATTTAATTTTATTTTTGAAGTAAACGCGATAGGTCATTAGCGGGCTTTTTTTTCCTTTTTCTTTTTTTTTTTTCTAAATTTTATGAACATTGTCTCAGGAGGTTGGTGTTACTTCTATTAAAAAAAAAAAAGGTGTTAGAGATAAAATTTTGTTTCTAAAACATAATTTTTATTCAAAATCATTATTGCTGATTGATTTTATAGAAAATAACTTATTTTATCGATTTTTTATAATAGAATTTATATTCCTAAAAGTCAATTTGTCTATAGTGTTCTCTTCTTTCTATTAGGTATTTTATTTATTTTTTATAGCTTTTCTTATTATGATGACGAAAATGTAATAGTGTTGTTGTATGTTTTTTTTCTTCTTATCTAATTCCAAATATAATATTGTGGTATGAAGTCTTTACGTTGCTGTTGTGTCAAATTTAGTTGTTTTTTTTTAGTATAATATTATGTTGCAAATAATTATTATTGTTGATTATAATTCGTTATGTTAGTATTGGATTATATTAAAAATTATATTAGTGTTAATAATGCACTTCGGTTTATTTTTTATTCTTTGTAGGAAAAAAGCAGGTTTCTTATACTAGAATCTTTATTTTGTAAAAATTGTCATTTATTCTTTTCAACTTAATTTAGATTATTATGAATGTATAGTAATGCTAAAAATCAATACAACTAGAAAAAAAAAAACATGTGGAATACAAGCAATATTTCAATTTCAAATTTCATAGAAAACGTCTTCTCTAAAAAACTATAAATAACAATTTTTGAAAAAAAAATTATTTTATTTTATTTAAATAATCTAAGTTTATAAATTGGGCAAGACATAACGAGGGTACTAAAACCCCTATTGTTGCTCAAGATTTTTGGCCCTAAACTAGCAACTTCAATCATGAGTCAGGTCGGGAGCTTCTATGGTCTCATCGACAAAATCATCCAATCAATCATATAACCATTAAAATAAATATAGTAATTGAAATATTAACTATTTAGTGGTTCGATCACAATTAAATATAGTGTGAGCTGTTAGACAATCGACAAAACCATAGAATTTCCTGTCAAGGTCAAACTTAATAGTGCCATAATTCTAACAAATATAACTTCTTAAAGATTTTGATTTCTAGGTTACAAATCAAAACCATACTTTGCATACTAGCTGTTAAACTTTTGAACTCTTAATGCTAGTTTCAATTAGCAAATAACATAGCATTATTTTTTTCATAGCAAAAGATATTAAGTAAAGATGTAACTAACTTAAATCAAGATGATGTAGTTTTAAGCTCTAGCTCGAATTTTGAGTTTGACTATCCTAGTGTTTGTAAGTGTAGGCACGACTTAATTAAATAAATTCCTTCGCCTTTAAAAGATAATATGTCTTTGAATTTAACCTGATTTTGAATTCATATATGAAAAAATTGATTTAGCTTGTTCCGTGGCTATTGAAATCACATTAGGATGCTTGCATTGATTAGGTAACCTAATGCTTTATTTGGTTCAACAAAATCTTAACATCAAAACAAGCTTGACTAGTAAGTCAATTAATCCATAAAATAGAGGTGGTCACATTGGCCATGGTTGCCGCACCCCTCCCCCCCCCCCCCCCCTTCTTAAATGTTTTTGTTTTCTTTATCATCTTTATTCATATTAGTATTTATAGATCTACCACTTTGATTTTAAAATTTTTTGTTTTCAACCATCATTCCCACCATCATTGACTAGCAGCATCACGGTTCTACTACTATAAGTCTACTTTTCAATAGATTTTATTAGATTGAAGATTATGATGTTGATTGATATTAGTAATCAGCATTTTTAAGTAAGTGAATTTTTTTCTTATATTTGTTGTTTTTCTTTTTCCTTTTGTTTTCATCGCCTATGTGGGATTGTGCTATCCCCTTTATGGGATTTTACACTATCACCAATAAGATGAGTTTTGTTCTTGGAGAATTATCATTGGTAAGGGACATTTTGATGCCTGAACGGATGTGCCTGATTACTCGAATAGGTTTTCATACCACTAACTTTTCATTTATCAATCATGTTTAGTTCGTGAATATGATTGATGTAACTCAATTGCATGAAATTAATCTGTTTTGGAAAAAAAAAAAAAACAAACAAACTATTAGGTTACTAGACACCATTAGAGCCATATTATTTATTTGATATATCTTATTCATGATTGGCTACATGGTTTTGTCACTCAACAATTTAGAAATTACAAATTGTCCTAGAAAGTACATATAAGTATTGTCATTCGAACTAATGTTATGTTGTATTTAGATTAACTACTATCAACTTCAAACTTTGTACTAGTTTTTTGTTACACAAACTCCATCTTCAATAATTAATCTAGAAGAGATTAAGTAAATATTTTTTTCCCTACACCTTTCTTAATAGAATAAGGATCACTTATGGGTAAAATAGGGAAGCTTGTAGGATTATACTATTCTTATTTTGTATTTTTATTTAATACACGTGTCATTTATATTTTATCCTTATTTTTATTTGCGTGGTCTATGAGTGTTATTGTTTCTATATACTTCTTATTAAATTTTGTGTTATTCTCATGTATATCTTGTTTAATTCTTATATTAACTGTTTGTTTTGATTATTTTATCTTATTTGTGTATGATTATTCAAATATTATTTAATTTTATATTAACAAACAATTACATAAGGAAACTGACAATAAAGGAGCGTTACAGGTTAAAAGGTATTACTAAAGTATTATAATCTAATTGAGTGAATGATAGATTAAGTTCAATTTTTTTTTACCTGTTGTATATTATGTAAAAGTAATTAGAAAAAAAATTAAAACAAAAAAATAAAATAAAGTTTCAAAGCTATTAAATCAATGAAGATGAAGCATAGTGCATACAAGATAGTAGGGTCAAAAGAAGGAGAAAGAGAAAGATAAAAGGGTACAGAAACACTAAAAAGAAATTCATTTAGTATACCATTTAAGTTCAATTCTTTGTTTGTTATGCAAAAAATAACACTTAAGTCGAAAACATTTGTTTTGCAATGAAAAATAATTTATACTAAAGAGCAAAACTATTTTTATTTTAAGAAAAATGACTTATTCTTTTCAAAACGAAAAGTCATAGTCCGAATTAGCTTCGCAAGTATTATAATTCTAGGAACGCGATATTTATTTGATTTTTATTGTGCTTAACCAATAAATTATATTGTAAACATGAAAATAATTTAATGAAAAAAAAAGAAAAAGCCATTAAAAATTATAAATATCAACTGATTTGTAAATAAATATTGTAAAATAATATATATTTTATACTTTCACTTTAAAAAAAATTATTTGACATAGTATACTTATATAGTAACTTGCTAATAATAAATTATTTACACATGATAACGTATTACATAGTATTGGTGGGTCTAATATTGGAAATTTTTTTTTTGATATATTTCTATAAATAGAACCAAATACATAAAAACATATTATTTTTAAAACAAATGGGGTAGTAGAATGAGTGATAAGCATATATACTGATAAATTATTTTCACCTCGACAATCATGAAATATCTATATATCATTTTTAATGTTTGATTAAAACGTAGGTACTCACCCATATCTCTTTCCAATTCTTAGTGTATTAGACTAATTTAATTTTTTTCGGTGGGACACCGGATGCGACCATGAATTTCCCGGTGATGAAGCAAAGAGGAGTAGCCACGTGTGGTGGTTCTGGTCTCGATAGCGGGAAGGACGCGGGGTTGCTTTCCTTAGTAGGGAGTAGGGACCATTCAACTTTTTACTAGTCCCCAATTCTTGCCAATAAGGACACTTATCTTCCTAACTTTCCTCTTTAAATTAAAATTTGGAACTTTCTCTCATAATCCGAGGGAATATTTTATTAACATTCACTATAATATTATTATTGTGATGATATGGATATGCATCACACCATACTAAATTTAATTATTAAGGATATATTTATTCTGTTAGCTTCAATCCTATGGGTTTCTCAATTTGATTTCATGATTGTGATTTCAGTTCTTAAAACTAAATTAAATCAAGTAATGAATAAATAAGCGGGTCATTTTCAAATGTTTGGCTAGTATTTGTAGTAATATGTTGGTTTGAACACGGTTGACATAACAAAAGGATAATTTTATAATAGTTTAAAGGGATATGGTTTTATTTGAAAATTTTATGGTCTTATTATTAATTTTAATAGGATCGGTCCGTCATTATCTAACGGCTCACACCATATTTAACCGTGATCAAACCATTAAATAGTTAATATTTCGAATAATATATTTATTTTAATGGTCGGATGGTTGACTGGATAGTCTTGCAAATGAGAACGTAGAAGTTCCGTGGTTTTACTATTCTCAAATGGTGAATTCTTGTTCTTTTGTTGATACTCGTTCAAATAAGTAAAAAAAGTAAAAAAAAAAAAAAGAAGTTATGAACTAGTAGATTATTAAAAAGAGACAAACAAAAACATACTTTGAAATTGTTTAGGTTCTATTGAGTTTATTATCTCAATTCCCCTTAATTCATGTTCAATTATTTTTTTCCTTAAATTCTATAGTCGCATCATTCATTTTAATGGGACCGATCTCATCACTATCTAACAATTAACATTATCTCTAATTGTGATCAAACTACTAAAATAGTTAATATTCCAATTACTATATTTATTATAATAGTTTAATGGTTGATTGGACTATCTGGTCGATTGGGCCATAGAAGCTCCCAAAAGGATGTGGTCAAAGCATGATTTATTCCACTTTGGAAACTGGTGTAATGCCACTAAACTATATGATTATTTGTAATGATTCAAAATTTTTAAAAAATCATTTAACATTATGATATCATCTTAATTTCAACATTAATTAGTATCAGCATCTTAAGATTTTTATTTTTATTTTTATTATTTTTCTATTATCACTACTATAATAAAAAAAAAAAAATCAAATCTGAACTATTTTGTGAGGATCAAGGAGATTGATATTTATGCTATTGAATTATAAGGTAAATTTCAATTTTGTACCTCAACTTTTTATAAAAATTTAATTTGATACTTAAATTATAAAGTAGTTAATTTAATACGTAATTAAACTTTTTATTGTTACTTTATTACCTCTTTTACAATATTTACTTGATTATTAACTTGAAAAATGAAGCAAATGAAAGAATCTGTACCACTTATCCTGAAATTGTCTAATACTGGTAGGTTGCTTTTTCCATGTAAAAAAAAAAAAAAACAAAGTAAACAGTATCCGATGGATGTAAAAATAGCTATGAAAGTTTGATTGAATATTAAATTAACAATTTCAAAATTTAGATACAAATCGAATTTTTGTGCAAAGTTTATATACCAAATTTAACAATCCTTCCTACCTTGACGACATGTACTTTTTAAAACATGGGGATAACTTCTTTTGCTTTTCATTTTTGTTTATTGTTTGGAAAAGGAGAAAAAAGAATGAATGAGAAAGAAACTCGTGTAGGAAAAATATTTGTTGTTCCGAAAAATGCTGTCCTCACCCGGTCCTAGCTAATAAACACTTGACATGTGTTAAATAAGTTTAAAAAATAAAAAAATCCATAAAATAAAATAAACAATTATTATCATTCTATATATACATGTCGCATTATTATTACCTAGGACATGATTGAGACACAATAACTGGAACAATAAAACTTTTTCCGTGTCATGGTACCAAAAAACCATGCCCCTCAATTTCGTCCTCTCTACCTTGTTGGAATTTTTTATCCCTAATTCCCAATCCAACGATTCCCTTTTGTTTAATCTAACACGTGGACTTCTCTTGCACGTTTAAAAGTTGTTCTCCATGTCCCTCTCCTTTCCTTATATACACCCATCTCTTCTTTCTCTCTCCCCCATTCTCCAACTACCTATTCTATTCTATTCCTCTCTTCTCTAATCTTAAGCTTCCATCCTTTTCCTCTCATTCACTCAATCACACCGAAATCACACATAAGGAAAAAAAAAAAAAAAAATTCCCCAACACCTATCCACTAAAATTCCAACATTCTAATAACTTTTTTAGTCAAAATAGAGAAGTATACATGGCTTCACACCCAGCAACATCGGCCGCTACGAGGAGCACTTGTTTAAAGCCTAGAATTGCAATTCCTTCACAGAACTCATCGTCCAGGTTAGACGTGGGCTCTATTTCATTGAAAAGGCCTACAACTACACAAAAGCCCAACATCAAACTTGTGCTCTTCAAAACTCCTTCCATCCTTAATTTCCCCAAAACAACAACGACATTCCCAACACCCATCAGACAACTTCAGTCCTAAACTCAACACCACCACCATCACCAATCCTAGTGAATCTCCCCTGACACCACCACATAATTGGAACATCATTCAAGATTGGCAGCAACTTTCCTAGACAGCTTGGAAACGGTCATGGTCTCACATGAGAACCAGCACCCACTTCCTAAAACGGCCGACCCGAATGTCCAAATTTCAGGAAATTTTTCCCCTGTCCCCGAGCACCCGGTTAGCCACTCTCTTCCTGTTTCTGGAAAAATCCCGGAATGCATTCAAGGAGTGTATGTCAGGAATGGAGCCAATCCACTCCACCAGCCAACCGCAGGACATCACTTGTTTGATGGTGATGGCATGATACACGCTGTCAGGTTTCAGGGTGGTTCCGCGAGCTATGCCTGCAGGTTTACAGAAACTAACCGACTGGTTCAGGAAAGGGACTTAGGCCGTGCAGTCTTCCCCAAGGCCATTGGGGAGCTACATGGCCATTCGGGAATTGCCAGGCTAATGCTCTTCTTCGCACGAGGCCTTTTCGGGTTGCTTGATCCTACCAAGGGTCTAGGAGTTGCCAACGCTGGCCTGGTGTACTTCAACAACCGCTTATTGGCGATGTCCGAGGATGATTTACCATACCAAGTGAGGATCGCACCTTCAGGGGATCTTAAAACTGTCGGCCGTTACGATTTCCAGGGACAGTTGAAATCAGCCATGATTGCGCACCCTAAAGTCGACCCTGTCAGTGGAGAAATGTTTGCACTCAGCTATGATGTTGTCCAAAAGCCTTATCTCAAGTACTTCAAGTTCTTTCCTGATGGAACCAAGCATCCTGACGTTGAGATTCCCTTGGAGCAGCCAACAATGATGCACGACTTCGCGATCACTGAACGTTTCGTGGTGGTTCCTGATCAGCAAGTGGTGTTTAAGCTCCAGGAATTGATCCGTGGTGGTTCACCTGTGATTTATGACAAGGAGAAGATGTCCAGGTTCGGCGTGTTGGATAAGAATGCGCGCGATGCTCGGGGGATTAGATGGATTGATGTGCCTGATTGCTTCTGTTTCCATCTCTGGAATGCATGGGAAGAGCCCGAAACCGATGAAGTGGTCGTGATTGGGTCATGTATGACTCCTGCTGATTCCATTTTCAATGAAAGTGATGAGAGCTTGAAGAGTGTCCTGTCTGAAATCAGGCTTAACCTTAAAACAGGTAAGTCCACGCGCCGCCCTATCATAGCAGAATCTGAACAGGTCAATTTGGAGGCAGGGATGGTGAATAGAAACATGCTCGGGAGGAAAACCCGATATGCGTATTTAGCCCTAGCCGAGCCGTGGCCTAAGGTTTCGGGTTTTGCCAAGGTTGATCTATTTACTGGAGAAGTGAGAAAGTATATCTATGGGGATGAAAGGTATGGCGGTGAGCCCCTGTTCATGCCTTCGGGTTTCAATAAGGAAGGAGAAGAAAAGGAAGAGGATGATGGGTACATTTTGGCGTTTGTTCATGATGAAAAGGAATGGAAGTCGGAATTGCAGATCGTGAATGCTTCAAATTTGAAATTAGAAGCAGCCATCAAGCTTCCTTCCAGGGTTCCTTATGGTTTCCATGGCACCTTTATAAATGCCAAGGACTTAGCTGGACAGGCTTAATTAATTTCACATATATATTACCTTGGTGTATATACCAAAATACATATATATAACTATAATGAAATAAAAAAGAGGAAATATACCAGAGGGATGATTGCAGATACGTCCCCGGGATTTCCCTTTTTTTATTTTTATTTTTTTATTTTCCTGAGGTTTAGACTAAGAGTAACATCACTTTTTGTGTGTTATTCTAAGTTTATTTTTACTTCCCTTCTCATATGATTCTGGGATTGTAAGTAGTGATGAAGTAGGAGGTTTTGAGGACGAGCTTGTAGCTTTGGGATGTAGTTAGAATGTGAAGCTCAGCTGGTTTCTTCTTATTCTCATGCTTCTCTGTTATAACAATGAAAAATGTATGAATACAAGACCTGTGCGAGTATATTTGGTTCTCTTCCAATTTTCCTGTTCAATTTCATGCAATTTTCACCTGTTCACATGTTTTTCCAATTTTCAATCGGTCTGACTTGTATATATTCATACAGTTTTTCTTGTAAGATTTAAATGTGTGTTTGGTTCGTTCGTTTGGTATCAGTTTAAAATCTGTTTCATATATATGTTAATCAAACTATATATAAAAACTATATAGATATGAAGAATGTATTTTTACTCGTAAACAGATAAGATAAGATAGAGATAAAAAAATAAACTATCAAAACAGACTCTTAATTTGTATCTTATTTATGTGTGTACATGTGGTGAAAGCGATATTAAAGTAGGACATTAATTTATTTTCACTGGTGTTGATTTTCTGAGAAGTTAACATCACCCCTTTACCGGAAAAATCGGGTTGTGCCATTCGTAATGCTGCTTTTGGTGATGTTATTAGCATCTTTTGCTTGATAGAGGGGTTAGCATTGGCCTGTAGACTCTCTTTTTTATCTTAATTTGCCAACCCAAAACACTAGATTTGAATAAGTGTGACTAGACTAGGAAAAGAGCCAATAAGTGAAGCACTTGGAGATGTAAAGTTAGAGTACATAGATCATATTCCATATACATAGTAAAGGTCTAGTCTAATCAAGGACTACATGACAGTTAGTCAATTTTTATATTGTAATTAATGAAATGTGTAGAAACGTTTGTTGTGGGGATGTTGAATCACTAAAGCATTATAGTAAAATTAGATCAAGATATAAAATAACAAAGCAAGCATTATGGGAGTTCTTTGAATGTTCTACTTATATTTAATAGCATGAGATTTTGCTGTTGTACATTTGTGATTGGTGGCTTTTTTTCTAGAGTTAGGTCCATTATGTAGCCAATTGTAATGCGCAACATCATAGGAAAAAAATGGATCTTCTTTATTCAATTGCTTCCCAATCAAAAGTAGTGAAGTAAGTTAAATGGATTTACAAAGATTTTAAAATTAAAATGTATGATTTTGACACTATAACTGTCTTATCCCAACTTCAAATTGTATATAACTATATATAATTTAGAGGGCAAAAAATTACTATTTAGAATTGACTTGTTGAGCTAAGTAACAGACCAAATCTTTGTTGGGATGATTAAGGAAGATTTAATATGGTGAGATATGATTAGGACCCATTGGAGTGGCCTGTTCATCATCCAATCTTTTTTAATATGACTCATGCACTAAAAAGACTTATCTCGACAGTCTAATACTAGCGCGAATTGATAGATGATATTGTTAGATCTATAAATACCTTCGGTTCTTCCTCCTTCGAAGGATCCTAAAAATTTAATAGAAATATTGACTTGCTATCAAGTTTTTGTCTCGATAAATCTAATACTTGTTCATCATTACTAGTTGAATATGACGCTTGAGAATATCTAATCTTCTTCCCTATGCCACTTCTCTCTCAATCACTCGTTCAATATCACTCTATGCCACTCCTTGCAAGCTATGTGTACTATGAGATTTATGCATCATGAACACGACTACTTTACTTGAATATGTAAATCTATATTTTGGCGAATCCTACCGGATTAAATAAGGTCACATTCCAGGATTTGTGGTAAACTTTCTTGTCATTTCATGCGTGGTGTAACTGATACAAGCACCCGTTAATATAATTAGCTAATGGAGTCAAATATTACGCATAAATAGTAAAATAATAGTGGGCATTGAGAAACAAAATTTGATTCAATGACTTTGTGAAGAAAAATTTCCTTATACGTAGAGCATCTTTTGAAAGTCAATGGAAGAGTTGCTTTGTGTGTGTACATATAAAATATGTGCAAGTGTGTGCTTTTTTTGAAAAAAGGAAAAAATAGAAAGATAAAGGGGGAGAAATTATATATATATATATATATATATGCGTGTGTGTGTGTATTGCGCTAGGGGAAAAAATTATTTTAGCAAGCTTGAAGTGACACGTGAAACTAAATGATACTGCAAAACTATGCAATAAAGTTTATGTGTATATGCGTAATAAATAAATGTGCAACCCATGCACTTGGCTCATATACTTCGTATTTGATTAATACGATGATCTTGTTAGCTATGTGAACATGCTTGGCGGTAACAAGACTATATCACAAAGTGTGCATGTACCTTCAGCGACCTAGCTATTCAAATATGCAATCAATGTCCAAAACGCTTGAATTTTGTCTAAAGAATTTTGGATAGGAGACTAAACATAGAGGGCTAAAAATTATTAGTTGGATTTGATTGCTTGGGTTGGGCGAGAGGGTCTAAGAATTCCAATCCTTAATTGGGATAATCAAGGACGATTTGGTATGATAGACTTAGAGTAGAGTTTGTTAGATCAGTTTATCCATCATCAAATCTTTTCAATGTGGCTTATGCACTTAAAATGATTCATTTTGATCGTTTATTATCAACGTGATCTGGTAGATGATATTGATGGTTAAGATCTATAAATACTCAAAGTTCAAGATTTGGAAATTTTGATAGAGATATTAATGTGCTTTGTCTCAAGAAATTAAACATTTGTTCATCATTATTAATGGAATTTGATGTTTGATACCCCTTCATAAGTGCATTTGAGACAATTAAGATTGCCTCATCCTCCTCCCCATTTCACTTTTCTCTCCATCACCCTTTTAGTGCCATTTCACATCATGTCACTTTCACCAAAAGTATTATTTGAATCATTTTTCATCCCTTCTATAATTAACTTTTAGAATGATATTGTACTATTGATCTTAAAGAAATAGCAATAACTGACTTTTAATAGTAAGCGATAATAAAATGCAGAGAGAGAAGCTAATAGCTGGTGGTATTGATTGAACATTATACAAAATAGTTGATGGAAACTAAGGAAAGCAATTTACATTTAAAAAAAATAATAATCCATTGCTATTTTTGGCTGTTTTTATTCACCACCGAAGGCTAATTACTATGTTGAAAACTATATCCATTCATGCTAGAAGTCCACTATACCTGCTACCTCTTGATCAATGTAATAATGTATCCGACAACTATAGTGTTTTGACTATGATGAATGTAAAAGTATTAGAAAAAAAAAGTTGAAGAAAGTTAAATTTTGAAACTGGTTGGAGGAGCTTTGAATCTATCTTTTTTGTAAGCAAATTGATGTTCCAGTTTCTGATTTTTCCCATCAATTTCATGCCCTTTATTTATTTATTTTTCTCTTCTTTCACTGAAGAGTGATACTTAGTGAAATGGACATGTCTTCTTTGAGAATAGGAATGATTAAAGGCCACAAAAAGAAATTCCTTATGTTTTCTGTTATTGGTTGTGTACTTTATGGAAAAAAAAAAAAACAAATATATCAAAATATAAATGGTTTTTTTTTTTCTTTCAACTTCTCGTATATAAATTACTACGTGATATTGTCCGTTTAATAAATATTGATTACATATATAGTGGACAAAGTGCATAGGTTCACTAATAAGCACATTAAAACAATCTCATTTGTTGTGAAGAATTGACCCTTTTCATCTTATTATTTGATGCTTGGAAGAAATATCAATTCAGATTTCCATTAAGCTCTTATCATTTATGAGAGTCAACTATATAGTGCTTTGGACCTTGAAATTTTGGTAATTATTTCAAGCAATAAATCTCATTTTCTCAACTACACATGGGTATGGTATTGTCAATCCTTCAAATTGTTTCCTAACATAAAAAAACATCATCATTTCGTCTACAAAGAATGGACCTCTCTAACCAACAATTAGCTCGATCAAATAGGATTCCGTCTATTAAATCTAGTTGGTTTAATCACGATGCAAGCTGACTGGTGAGTTTTGTCCTTATTTGGGAAAGCATTGAGAAAAAAATTCATTAAATACCATACACCATATAAAATAAGTAATATCATATAAAAATTGATATTTTTTTTCATGAAGATAATTTTATAAAAACTATACTATTCATGTTTCCACTGCTTGCTTAAAATACTTTGGTATATGCCTATCACTTACTTGAACACGTGATATGTCACGATCATAGAATGGTTTTTTCAAAAGGATATGGTGGAGATTTAAGAGGCTGAAATTGATATAAAGTAATAGCTCTTGGCTGCTTTAGAATCAACTTGCACAATTTGCACACCATCTCCCATGTGCAACGATCGCACTATAGTTGGAGTTTGCTAACCAATAGCGAGAACGACCTCTGGGCTAGGTTTTTACGCAAATGAAACCACAAACTGCTGGTCTAGACAACTATGGACATGTACCTTTGTTACATTGTTGATATTGAAATGTGATATTGATAGCATTAGGTTCAAAGTGTAAGAACATAGAAAAGGTG
The DNA here is from genome assembly GCA_024138025.1 of Combretum micranthum. Taxonomy (NCBI): domain Eukaryota; kingdom Viridiplantae; phylum Streptophyta; class Magnoliopsida; order Myrtales; family Combretaceae; genus Combretum; species Combretum micranthum. Next base: position 1,611,266 of record JAMXBD010000140.1, on the reverse strand, counting down.
AAAATAGGCTAGACTTGAAGACTAAAGACTAAATACACTATGTGTATGGTTTTACGTTGATTATGAGAAGAAATTCATATTGATTTATGAGATTAAGGTAGTAATTATCAAATTAATACTAATTATAAATTTTTTGCTTGAGTATTTGAATAAAGATCTATTAATGTTTATTAATTTGATTATTGTCTATTTTTAGGGTGAGGTGTTATTGATAATTTTGCAGCCCACTTATATAGATACTTTTGGGGTATTAGTAGAAAAAAGTCATATTTATATCAATTAAATTTAAGTTTTTGCATTTTAATTTAACTTGATTTGATAGTAACCTAACTAATAAAGGTTAATGTAGAGAAGACTTCAAGCTTAATTGGAAGTAACAATTCGTGCTTGAATGTTGTTCTTAATTTATGTCAAATTTGTTTCAATATAAAAGATACCGAAACTAAATAAAGATTATTGATAATTAGTTTCGATAGATGTTTATAATTGATTCACACATTATAGATTTTAAGCTCAACAATTATTCGAACTTAACTCTATGGGTTAATGATAGAATGATGGGCATAGATAGTTAGATCTATAGATTAGAGATTATTATCGGATCAATCCCTTCACTTTAAATCTTTCACTATGAGAGGGTGCTCATGAGTTTGGATCCACGAGGAGGCCATGAATGGATTTATCGAGGAGTCGTATTTTAGGACTAAATAAATATTATACAGGAGGGCACCTAAGTCAATGAAATACTTGGCCGACATTTTGGGATTCACACCTAAGCCAAGGAGGTGTGGTTAGAGTTACGCTTTTGTTCCCGGATAAGAACGAAATGGTTATGAGGGTGGTTGTAACTTCAAATTTGAAGTCTAAATTGGATAACCAAATCTTTAAAAAAGTTGTACCACATCTCTGATGAGGTAGCATCCAATGCGTTTCATGTCTAAGCTAAGACTTTATAGAGGCATAGGTTCTACCCTGGAGAAATAGGAGAAAAGTAAGCCTTAAAGTTAAGGCAGTTTCAAATTCAATATTCTATTTCAACTCATGATAGGATGCAATAAACTCAAACAAAACTTAAACTTGATCATGTTACACTTATGTAGTCTTGATTTATCTAGTTTTTTTTTTTTCTAATTAAATAATACTTGTATCCAAATTTAACTTAATAAACATGAGATCAAGTTTAAGAAGCTCTCGGGTGGGTTTTACCAATTTGTACACCTAATTACTATAATGGATACCAACTGATAAACCTATATGACTAATATTAATACATACCTATACTCAATAAGCACAAACAAATTAAATAACTAAAACATATCATACTTAATAGAATTGCAACGACATAGAAAACTCAAATGTGTAAATTGAAATATTGCAAATCTAACTGAAATTTCAATAAAAAATGGAGAACTTGTGTACTCAATTTGATTTCAAAGCTATTTAATTAAACTCAGTTTTGTCCTAAGCCAGACATCATACAACACTAACTAGGTGCTAATGGTTGGTACCATGGAGAGGGGATATATATATATATATATATATATATATATAATAAGAAAACGATAGAAGCTTTCACTTTCTATGACGTCGCTTGTTGAAACCTAGATTTGTCCGTTTTGAATGTAGAACATGGTCATACAACATGGGATAAAAAGGCATATTTTTCATGTTACTTCAGCCGTAGGACAATGTAAGGTCCATAACTTTGTAAATTGAGCGGCTACTATGGTTTGAAAGCTCACGATACGAAGTTAAAAGACATTACACTGAGCGGTGGAGCAATCTCTTTCACTTTCCAATCATGTATGTAATTTATGTTTTGTCCAATTGCCTATACAAGGCGAGATCACAGTACTCAATTGGTTGTGCAAATGGATTTAATGAAATCAAACTAAAATATATATAATAAGATGGTGACTCTACATTATTTTATGCATTGTAAACATAAAATTACCATCAATTAATATGGTCTAATTAATTCCACATTAAACCCCCAACCAAAAACAAAAAATTTAGAATCAACAAAGTTGCAACAATAGGTATGGAGTCTAAATTTAACTAACCCCCAAGTTGCTAATTGGACTGGAAGGGGAGTATAAGATATTAAATGACAGACTAACTAAAATATAAATAGTAAGGTAGTAAGTTTAGAGTGGCCCCCAAGTCACAATTGGATTAGGGTAGTTGACTTAGGGGGAGTATTAGATATTAAGGGAATGGACTAACTAAAATATAAGTGATAAGATAATAAATTTAGATTATCTTGGGCATTTTAGACATAAAGTTATTCTCAATTATTATGATTCAATTTGACATCAACTCACCCATGCAAATCCAGGCCACACACTTCCAACAATAATGTTTAACTTAATTAACTTGCAAGCTAAATTAAGTTCTAGCCAATATAGACATTAATTGAGTTTCAATATTATCATAATTTGAAGGGGAAAAAATTTTGAATAAGCTGAGTATAAATATAGTTATTCAAGTCCATTCCAAGTCTGTTAATTGTCTTTTCATATCAATCTTAAATTTTAAATTTTGAGTCTAATTGAGTTTTGAATCCAATCCTAAATTTATAACCTCTAACTCAGCTTAAGTTGATCTTTATTTGTATCATTTCGATTGGACTTGTTGAGCAGGCCTACCATTTAATGATTGCAGTGTGTTCAGTATGTTTATTTTCCTGTATTCAATTAATTTGTTCGACTGGGGACAATGAAATTTCGGCTAACGGCATGCTTGCTTTCACGTGTGGTTACGCTGTGCTTGTCCATAGAAACTGGGGCCTTAGCTAGGGTAAATAGTGACCTTTTAGGTTGTTAGCATCATTTATTTGGAATTTAGTCTCTGCACAAGGCTATTGATCTCATTACATGCTCTCTAGTTCCTTCAATGGCAGTTGAATGAGTCGAGGGGGCGGCTTAGGACTTCACTTCATGCCGATAGTGATTTATTAGTCGTGACTTATCCTAAAAAAATCATTTCTATAATGACATGATTCGATATTCTGCAATATAATATTTCATATCAGTTGTATTGGCATTTTTCTCAATTGGCAAATATCTCAATATAAGGGTATAAACGAATTAAACCAACTGTCCATAATCGATATTTGCTCAATTTAATTATGATTATGCTTGATTTAAGTTTTATCTTGAGAGCATAATTAAGCCCAAATCAAGCGTAAGCACATATCCAACTTAATTTGTTTAAGATAAATTCCAACTCTAATGTAAATACAATTAAAAGGTACATAAGGGTCACCTAAATAGTTAAACCTTAAATAATCCTACAAAATCAACATATCACATGTTAAATCCAATTTACACTATATTGACCAGAGAATGATTTAGGAATTATAGAACTGGGAGTAAATATTATACTTGATACATAATTTTGACAACTTGAATTATCAACAATCACATATAAATCGTATTTTTTATGGTGTTGAATAAGATTTGCTATAGATATTATTAAGAACTTCTATGTTTCTATTTACAGTATGACTCAATTTATTATCCCATTATTAAATTGATTATAATAGTGAAAATAATGGGAATTTTTAATGATTAGTTATACCCTAAGTTTTAATTTGTCCACTACTTTTTCTTAACAAAAAACTAATTGGCTTTTATTGCCGCAAATCACTCTAATAAATTTATACCTACGCATCGAAAACGCACTCTAATTGAATATGAAAAGCAAATAATTAATGAAGCACCCATCAAGGAAAAAGGTCCTTTTCCAATATAGTTAATTGGTTATGTGTAGTCAGCATTATTGTCATGTAAATGTATTTGCTGGACCAATAGAAATCGCCATGGATGCAAAAGAGTCTATAGCCAGAAAGTTCTCCTCGGAAAACAGTAAACATAAAACAACAAAAACCATATTGTATTGGTATTTATCAACGTTTTCATCCTTTTCATTATCTGATCCTTGTGGCTTTTGCTGCATCTCCTTCAAGTCTTTCATGATTGCTTCAAATGCCCATTATTTAGGAGCCTTTACACGTTGATTGGTTAGGGCACGTCTCTATGTCTGCTTCGTGCTTGCAATAATGTAAAATTAAACAAGAAAAAAAGGGGCATAGGATGGCAACAAAAGGATGGAAAGGATAGATCACCATCATTACAACCTAAGTCAAAGTCCATTTAGCTACTAGCTAGTAGTTGTTTCTAGCTAAATTAGTGCAACATGATCACTTTATGCATAAAAAAGGTCTAATATTCATTCATATAATGCAAGAAGAAGTTGCTTACTAATTAGGGAGTTTTGGCTACTTGAACAAGACAGACAGTGGAGAAAGAGGGTTTCGCTCCCAATGTTTGTGCTTTGACTACATGTGCGACCTCTCCGAGGTTGTCCCTATTTAGTGATAGCGAAACGCTCTTTAGCTTTGTCTCCTATTTCTTTTGGTGAAATTCATTATGTATTAGGGTTTAGGTTAGGATCTCTGATTTTTTGACCTATGTATCTGTATCTAAATTTGTATCTGTTTCTTTATATATGTACCTGAAACTCTTAACTCTAAATTCTATGAGAGACTGGAAATGGAAAGCATTATGGTACCTGATGAAACCAAGAGCAATATTCATTGTTAAAAAAAAAAAAAAAGAAGACAAACAGTTTATGAATGATGTTATAAACTTTCTTAAATTGTTTACACATGCCAATCCTGAAATCTAATAAATAATAAGCTAACCTAATTAAATGAAAAGGCTTTAAAATTAATATTTTTTAATAAAAAATTAATACTTGAAAAATATATGAGTTGGGCTTGTACTAACTGCAACTTGATTCTATAATATCAAGTGCTGCAAGTAGAAAATTGCCGATGCAAGTCTAAAGGCCTTTAACTAAAAAGATATCATTGCTAGTGCATCGGGGTGATCTGGAGCATCCATACCAATGCTTAAGTTAGTAATGCGTTGAGAGTAAGTAAATAAGTATGTAAATAACAAGTATGAGTGATATGACATATCCCTTTGCCTTTTAACCTTAGGTTCTATTAATTGATAATGATCATACTAGAATGGAAGCTCATAGCATATTCTTTATTTACATGGTGCACTCCTAAGAAGGGGAAAAAAAGAGGATGGGAATACCCTTGTTCACAATTGACCTGAAAACAAGGTCGTGGAGGTGGTTATCCGAGAAGAATGACTAGGAAAGTGGAGAGCTACTTCTTTGAAGCACCTGGTTTAGAGTACCTCTTAAAAGATTTGAGAAATCGAAAAGATGTTCTCATCAGTGGACGAGGTTGAAAGGGGGAGAACCTCGGTTGGGTTCTCATGTATACCAACGAAATAAGATTGACTTCTAACCTGGCCGACATGGTTTATGGCACTTGATGGGCTTTGAGTATCCTATTTCTCATCCATTTTGCTAGTATTGGATCTATTAGCCAATGATCAAGTAAAATTAATCACCATGCTCAAGTAAGGCGTATTAACATCAAGTTTAGGTCATCGAATAATCAAAACCTTCTTTTATGAAGCTCAATCCATATCCAATCGAAAATAAAAAAAAAAACTAAACCTTTTATTCTAAATATTTTGATAAACTATTTTATGGGATGCACTTAAATTACATATTATATAAAATCGAATGTAATTTATAAATTTGAGCACATAAGGAAAGTCCAAATCAAGATTTTCATAACATAGAAAATTACCCATTTTATTACCATACGCATTACAAATTTTATTATCATCTATGTGGGATATAATTTAGCCCTTTGGTATAGCGCCGGAATAAGTGAAAGCTGTGGGGCATACCTTGGAAAAGACTCCTATTTAAAAGTACGTGCTACGTGTCCCTTATTCTTTTTTAAAAAGTTGAAATAGCAATCGATTATATGATTTGTAGCCAAGCGAAAAAGAATTAAATAATGATGCTCTTAAGTCCTTTTCACTGGAATAATAATGTCCCTACCTGGCATGTTTTTAATGGTTCGCCATTGTCCATGTCACCCTCCTCTCCTTACATCATCCATGATATCACGGTATGGCTCACGGCTCACCCACAACACACTAGCTAATAATTTTCACAGAACAACGGCCAAAAATAATAATAATAATAATTTTCACAGAAGTCTAATTGAAAAATAAATAAATAAATAAAAAGTTCTCCATTATCATCCTTTTCACTAAAAAGGAAAAAGATAAAGTGTTTCTACTAGAATTAGCCATATGAATAAATTGTATTCGTAACTTGTAAGTTATCCGAATTTATAAAAATTAGGTGTGATTTTAGTACGTCTAGTTAAAAGGTTTAATCAAATTATTTTTAAGTTCACATATTAATTGAGCTTAAATTGAGGTTTTTGTATTATTGATATAAATAAATAAATAATTTTTTAAATAGATCGAGTCGAAATAAATTTAATTGAATTGAGTGCAATTTTTTTGTTAATATTTAATGTTACTTTAACTAGAGTCTATGTTACGAAAATTTAAATTAAAATCTAATCTTATTGCATTGTCTACTTATTTATGGGATGCTTCCTTTGGCCAGGTGCCACACTTATGCCTTTATATATTTTTTATTTTATTTATTATTATATTATATTTTAATTTATCTCTTGTATGTTGTGTTGGATATAAATGTTGGACAAATACCTACCCTCGTGTACATAAATTTATATTATTAGATTGAATGTTTATAAAATACAGTTAGATATAATAAAATTCAACGTGGCACATCAATGGCCCTATATTATATCCTACTCAGGACATTCATGCTGCTGTGACATGAAGCAAACGAAAAATGGGAAGACAGCAGAAGGATGGTGGTAGCTAGCAGTCTTTGTAAGAAACAGGACAGCCTAGGAGAAGTTCCCACAATTATTGGAAGTAAAACGTTCTAGAAATATGTGAAGAGCAGCCAAAATGGATATTTATATATCCTGTTTAGTCTGTCCCTTGTAACAAGGTTGAATAACCCATCTTCCTGCCGAAATTATGGGCAAAAGAACTACAATCTCTTGCAGTAAATTTAATAATATGAGATATTATAAATTAGTGAACTCGAGCTAAATTAGAAATTTCAAAGTTTAAACCCGATCAAAATAAAATCTTTTAAAGATGAGTTTCGATTAGATATATACTTTATTCGTTAGTTCATTTAAATTTGAATTATAAAATAGAATATTTGTCTTGTAATTAAAATAATATATTGCCCACCTCGGTTCAAACTTAATCAACATATCATATAAATTCGGTTTTAGTTTATTAAATTTGCATATAGATTAATTTAAATCTTAAATTAATTTTGAGTTTGGCTGAATTATTGTTGTTTCGATCCAAGTCATATCCACTTTTCCTCAAGCATTTCACATCTTTAATACTAAGATAAGATTTGGGCCAATCCAAGTAAGAGAAAGATTAGACGGGAAAAGCCCATCGCTTCTCCCAACAATTGTATGGTTGGAACTCGCCAGACCTATTTTGACTATTGAGATGGGCTGAATCTCTTTCGGACATAAAATTGGCCCATTTTGTTGCTTGTTTGCAAATTGTCTTTTTATCCGGCAGATTTTGCAAGAATTACATACCGTCATGATTCAAATCTAAATAGAGAATGGATCATCCCAATAGTATAAAGGGAGGATAATGTAAGTGAAAGTTGTATTAATCTGCATCTTATATGCGTTTATATTTTATATGTATTTGATCTGTTTATGAGAAAAAAAAATATTTTATATATATATATCTATTTTTTAACAAACAATTTAAACCGAAACTAGAGGCATACTAATCAACCAAACGGAGCCTACGCGCTCTAGATCAGCATTAGCATTCATTTTATTATTTAACGTGCTGGTTCATCGACATACTACACATCCTCAAATTGCACCACTTTTAGTAGGATTTATCACTTCTTTACATTGCTAAGATCTTTTATTATGTAATTCGATAATATATATATATATATATATTATTTGTGTCCATGTTTATACGAATAAAAAAAATTTTAAATCAAATAAATAATATACACATTACATATTCTATAAAATTGTAACATATGGTTGATAAGAACATAGGATAAACATCATTTAAAGACAATAAATTATTTTATCTACTTACGTTTACTTGGGATTTTAGGGTCTCCATTTTGTGATGCTTTTCATTTCATGATCCATGTTTTCAAAATGGTCATTACAGGAATTAAATTTTCAAAAACGTATCAAAATAAGGTCTCCTTTATTCTTTATTATAAGACGATTAAAACTAGGCCTGAAGTGGAAAATAATAAAAGCATAAGTTTTTTTTTTAAAAAAAAAAATTAAAAAGATAAAAAATTACAAGCCTAAAATTTTCATACATTCTCATTTCAAGACTTATATTATTTGTAGCTTTTCATATTAGAATTTATGTTTTTATATTTTGTTAATTTTAAGATTAGACTCATCAGCTACTCAAGCTTGTTTGGTAAAACAACTGAGATCAAGCGCAAAGTGAAGCTGATTCATCCAAATAGAATGATCTCCAAATTCAATTTAGAATATGAGTTTGTAGGTAGACTCTTTTGGTATTTATTATGTATTTATCAAAAGAGAAATTATTTTACAAAATGGTTGGGGAACTGGATCTTTGGGATTTATGGCAAGCACATTTAGGTCAAAAGTCAAATAGATGTTATCACCATTACAAAGGGACCAAACTGGAAGAGCCGTTTCCGATCATAAAAACTCGGGAATCAAAGCCAAAACTATGGGGACGGTTCCAATCCAGTTCATCAGGACCAGTCATGAACGGTAGGATCAGGTAAATTTTATTTTTTTAAGTCATAATTAAAAGAAAGTTTTAATTTTAAATAAGATAAATCTTAAACACAAAAAAAAGGGTGTAGAAGCATTAAACTTAAACTTTTATCATTGAAATTGTAACATTATGTCCTCAAGTCTTTTGAAATGTGTGATTTTGGTCTCCATATGATCATTTCACCATTGAAAAATAATAAGAAAAAAACCTATAACATTTTTTGATCATTTTATTTAATGAAAAATGATAAAATGGGTTTAAAAGCGCTTTTTATGATGATTCAAAGGTTTAAGTACATAATTTAAAGATGAGTTTAAGCACGGATAGAGTAAATATAAGGAAATACATTTGCATTTTCATGAAAAATTCAGTTGTTGGATGTATTTTTGTGGCAGCTATCACATTGTGTGGAGTGAGGAAAAGTAGTGGTTAGATGGGAAAAGAATGGCCAAACAAAATCCTTCCTACTGGGGAGATCCTTGGAGGGATGAAAAAACCCTAGAAAACCAATAAACTAAAAGAAAAGAAAAAAAAAGAAATAGAAAAATGATATGCAATATATTGGATATAAAAATATCATTTTAATTTTATAAAAAGTATTAAACTATATAAACGTTACAATATAATCAACCGATATTATTATCATTTCAATTTTTAAATTATGGTGAAACCATTATAGTTCAATCATGTGAACAATGATTTTTCAATGGGATTGTTCAACTTCGATTCCCCTGCCATAAGTTGTAATGTGTAATAAAGGAGGAAAAAAATCATATAGAGGTGCAAAAAAATTTTCCAAGATCATTTCACAATTAATATGAGTTGATAGACAAAAAGACAAATATTCTAATTTCTGTTTTCTATTAGATTTGAATTGAATTTTCAATTATTTTTTAATTTTATTATATTTTAACAAGTTGGGGTTTTCCATCGCATCATGATTATGACCCATGACTCGACCTTAAACCATGTAGGACTGTAAAAAAATTTCCAAATCCGACCCTAAACCTTATAGGGTTTTTAGTGGGTTGTGTACCTTATAACGTCTTGTTTGATTGCATACTTGGTTATTCCACTTACTTGATAGCCTGATTTGACAATTAGATGATGTGTGTATTAATTTGCTTATTTAATTGTCTAATTTTTCTAGGTCTTTTTGTTTGCTATTTGACTTGAATAATTTCCTCATTCAATTAGAGCGTCACGTCCGTTAACTTTGTTAAATATTAATCAACACAAAAACTTTAATTAGCTATTGAATTAACAACTTTAAAATTAAGGTAGATAATTGTATATAGACATTTTTGGCGAGGCCTACTAGCTAGACCAATGATCTGCCGAGTCTGACTAGGTCCTATTTAAAAAAAAAACATATATTTTTTATTAACAAAATAAGAAATAAAAATAAATATATTGATTATTATCAAAATAAGAAATGAAAACAAATGTAGATTACAAAATATGGGAAAGGTAAAAAAAACAAATAATATTTAATGTTTAAGCTATTTTTCATATGAATAGGAATTATGTATTATCTATTCACAATATATTATTTGTTATTGAAAACAACACATATGATAAATATGATTCAAAATTACGTTTCATACTTTATATAAAATTTTATTAAGAGAAAATCTCACATCTATACAATGTGGGAGTTCTTTTTCTTTTGTAAATTATAATCTTTTAGAGTGTTACTCTAGTCCAATATTGCTAATATTACAACTCAATAGGGGTGTGCTTGTGTATACATAATTGCACATCCTTGATAGTATTGAATGAATACAAGTTAAAGAGTAGTATATTCTTATATATTTAAAGTTTAAAATTTTACTATTTTAATTTAAGAATTTGTCTTTCTTTAATTTTACTTCTTTTATGGAAAAAAAAAAAAAAGAGGACGGATCGGAACTATTCCGACCCATCTTGGGACCCGGTGAATCCATGATGTCTAATTGTCTATTTAAGAAAGCTCAACTATCAAATACGACGTTTAACTTTTTTTTTTTTTTTTTCCTTTACTCTCCCTATCTAAAAACTAAAATGTATTACTTGGAATGGTAATTTAAAAAAATAATGGGTGGATGAATACAGCCAACCTACTGATAAAATAACCTTTAGATAAAATTCTAGAACAATTCCGTAAAATTATGTGTCATTTTTGCAAAATGTCCGACGAAGCGATGATTCTTTTGGATTTCTGGCCAAGCCACATTTGGGATGAAAGTGAGAATCGCATTGGCTGAAAAATGAATTAATTATGATTATAGAAGGGATTTGGCAAATAAGAGCCAACTCCTTCTAAGGATGATTCCAATTCATAAGAAAATTCCTGTTCCATTTCACAATGATAGACCGGTTTGTGAGTCTCTTATCATAGTTCATTATATCGATGAGGCGTGGCACCCATGTGTCTCCTCTTATGCCTTTCGATCCTTACATGAAAGCCCAATCGAGGTTTTGGGCGGAATACGTTGATAAATAGATGAACAAAACCATCTGCTTCTATTTATTGTGATTTCATGATTATCTTTTTGTTTAGATAAATCAATAAACAAAACCATTCTCAAAGTAGATGTCAAATTTGGCACATAAACTGTGTGCAAAAATTTAATTTGATACATATATTTTAAAGTAGTCAATTTAATAGTTAATCAAACTTACTCTTTGCGGTTATTTTTACTATCTCTTTAAATTTTTACTACATCGAAAATCATCCAATACTGATAAGTTGCTTCTTTCAAATTAGGAAATAGAGTAAATTATGTTAGTGATGAGGTAATTAAAAAAATCTGCAAAAAGTTCGTTTAGGCATTAAATTAATTACTTCAAAGTACGTAATAACCAGTAACTCCACTTATCGAAATATTGTTTGCTTTGGCAAAAAGCGCACAGTTTCATCTTTAGTGCCTATTGCTTCCTAGGTGATCATCCATCTAGGAGTATTCTCCATTGATTACATATAACTTTAAAGTTCTTATGAACTCCAAGTCATTACACCAAAAGACAACTTGATGATTAGGGTTCCATCACCTTATATTTATGGGATATCATATTTTCTCTCACTTACAGAACTGGTGTCCTCATTAATTTCGTTATACAATTTAGAACCATACAAGACAAAGAAGACACCAAAGGTGCTCCCACCTTAAGAAACTTTCCTATATACAACACTTAGTTTCCTCTCTTTAGGTTGATGAATTAATCTGATACTACCTATAACAATTCAGAATGCCACACAAATTTGTCCTTAGTGCCAATTGCTTCCGAAGATATCGCCCATCCTAAGAATGCTCTATAATAGGCACGCTTAACTTTAGAGTTCCAACGAACTCCAAGCATTATGCTAAAAGTCACTTTGAACATTAAAATTACATCACCTTATATTTGAGGAATATCATAGTATAGGTACCAAATTGAATAATTATACCAAATTTATATACCAATTTTGATATTTTTCTTGTTATTTATTAGTTTGAACTTGGATAAATCACCTCAACCACCACTTTAGACTTCATAGAGATGTATTTGGAATTTGTGTTGCTAAATAAACAAACTCCAACCTCCCTCTTTGATGATACATGCCCATTTTTCTAACATAAAACCTGATAAATTCAAAGGAACAACATAGAATAAAAGACTCACGACCATGCACGACAAAGGTGTAAAAAGGTCATCCGTAGTGTTCTTTTGAATTGGCCAATCAAAGATCTATATTAAATTAGTAGTCATTTGATAACAGGTGATTAAAAAATATGTAGGATTTGTCTTGCTACTAAGGGTAAGTATATATTTTATATAAAAAAAAAAAAAATTGAAATATCTACATGATTATAGCAGTTGTCTCTTTGGAGAAATAAGAAAAAAATTGGAACGATACATGATTATAACAAGTTATAGAGATAGATTCGTACATTACCATTAAAACTTTGGGATCATAGGCTATATTTGCTATATGTAATGATGTGTTAGCATTGTAGCTTGGTGTGGCATCTTGTCTGATCTTCTAAGAGAGAGATGCCAGGTTCAACTCCTCTATTCCCATTATGATGGCGAAAAAAAAAAGATGTGTTATATATTATGAGAATTATTCTCCTCTGCTATACGTTGACTAATTTTATTGTGTTGATAATACACAACAATTGTTTTGAGAACATGCCATGTTTAACCATTTAAATAAATTACAATAACACTAAGAAAAATTCTATGGTCCCGTCATTAATTTTGACTAACACTATTTATACACTTGACAATATGTAATTGATGGATAGAGACATATAAATTTACATAAACATGGCAATTGGTATGGTTACCATGAAAATGTAGATATATGATTCAATAAAAAAAAAATTAGACAAAAAAATTAAATGAAAAAGAAGCTACAAAAAAGGAATTTATACAATGCTTGAAGTCAATGGATAGAGGACTTGGAGATGAGCCTTACTTTGGAGGAGAAACATTCGGTTATGTTGACATTGCTCTGACACCTTACCACTGCTAGTTTTATTCATTTGAAACCTTTGGAAACATCAGCGTAGAAAATGAGTGCCCTAAGATCATGGTATGGGTTAAGAGATCCTTACAAAAGGAAAGTGTGTCTAAGTCTCTTGTTGGCTCTAAGAAGGTGTTTGGTTTTTGTTTGGAGCTTAAAAAAAAAAGGTATAGTATTGAGTGAAGATGTCTCAAATAAAAAGATATAAAGCCTATTGTAGGCTAGTGGTATTATCCAATGTTGTCAAATCTGGATCGGAAGCCGACCCAAACATGTGAAGGGGTCAGGAGTCAAAGGGCAGGACCGGATTCAATCGGGGGTCGAACCCGGTTCAATGAAAAATGAAATTTTAAGTTAATGCCTAATTATTAAAAAAATAAATGGAATTTACCTGGTTAAATCCATAAATAAATTGACACCATCAGCATATCTTTTGGAGTCACATGGCACATATTGAAAAAAAAAAAAAACATACTATAAACTAAGGTATTAATTCAAGTCTTAACTAAAGCTGTCATAATCTTCATTTGGTTCAATCATATCCATAAAGTCAACTTGTTCTCTAATTGCATCTAAATCAACCTCTTCATCAATCTCTTTATCATCTAGAAGAAAAGCGGAAAAAAAGAATAGTAAGCCTTATGAAAAATTATATCCAACACACATATACAGCTAATAATTTAGAAATAGATCAGTAACCTTGAGTTAAACCATCAGTTGTGATAGGGGCGGCATCATCTTCATATATAGCTTGTTCAATTATCTCATCAAAATTAAGCTCAAGATGTAAATGTTCTTCTTCTTCTTCAGTTATCCAAAAATCAGTCTTATCAATGCAATCATAATCAATTGGATCGTAGTTTTGCTTCTTATATAGATGCCTACCAAAAAGTAATTAGCAAAGGAAAAAAATTTTAAAAATAATAAAATGTGAAAGTTAAGCAATGCTTATACGAAATAGTTTGCATGCCTATTCTTTAAATGCAAATTATAATTCACATAAACAAGATCATTAAATCTTTGGTGCTCTAATTTATTTTTCTTCTTTGTGTGGTTATGCTCAAAGAAACTCCAATTATACTCACATCCAGAAGCAAAAGTTGTTTGACTTAATATTCGAATAGCAATCTTTTGTAATATAAGAGCTCTATGACTAAAAAACTTCCACCAATCATTTATAATTCAAAAAAGCAAGTCAAATGATTGTGAAATATAAATATTAACATTGATTTTTATTCTAGTATCATTAGTCACTTACCTGTTTATGATGATTTGATAGATTTGATAGCTATTTCTTGACCAAAGCTCTCTCCTTTCGCGATACAATTTGATGTCTCTAATTACTAATGTGTTGTCACGACAAATGCTTTTTCTTTTCTCTAGCACATCATATAAGCCTTGTATAACTTCTGAAGTTTCTTCGAATGTATCATCATATATAAAGGCGGATTCAAGAAACAAGCTGCAGCATGTAAACCATGAAATGCTTGTCCTTTCTCTGATCAACAATTTTGATATAAGGACTATACAATTTTTGTTTATTTTTAAAAACTAATATAATCCCCTTACGAATTCTAGAAACCCCTTCATAAACAATAGAAAGAGAAGGCTTTTCATAAGCATCTACAATATGCAAGAGATTTACAATGAGAGTTGCAACTTTCACCATGAGCAAATAATCTTCCCAAAATTGGCTGTCTAACACAATGGCAACAAAAGCTTTTCCGGTAGCACATTTTGAAAGCCATGACTTGCGAAATGTGTTCTTGTTGTCAATGCTTGCAAGTCATGCTTATGTTCATGGATACTTTTCAAAGTAATGAAAGTAGTGGCAAATTGAGTTACTCCTAGATGAACAATTTCTTTCCAACCATCTCTTTTTCTCAACCAAGACAACAAGTGAATATGGTTATAGACAAATATAGTTACCTTAGAAGCATGCCAATGTCTTTTGACATCAAATTCAAGCAATGTGCTACACAAGGAGACTAATATATATGATTGTACCTTTCTTGTAATAGCCTCCCAATTGCAACATAGTTGCTTCCATTGTCAGTCATTATATGCACCACATTAGAAGGCCCAACCCACTCAATTATTTCAGAATACATATTGCATAAATTATCAGCATCCTTCATAATATTAGATGCATCAATGGACATCACAAACATCACCTCAGCAGAACAATACACTAGAAAATTAATGAAGTTCCTTTGTCTTTGATCATTCTAACCATCAGCCATTATTGTATATCCTGATTTAGCCTAGTTGCTTATGTATGAATCAATAAGTAATAAGCAGTTGACACTCCTTTTACAATCTCCTAGTAAGTGAATATGCATGGCATGATATGATGGTCCCTTATATCCAGCATCAATTGCAGCAACAACATCCAACATAGATTGAAAATAAGGTGACTTTAAATCATCGAAAGGTATACATGCATCAAAAAACCATCTAGCAAAAGCCATGTGTGCTTTTTAAACTGCTTGTTTACCAGCTGATACACTCTTTATACCTAGTTAAGACAATGGAGGGGTGTTCTTAGTGAGATATTTACCTATTCCAACATTTCTTTTTTGTTTTGGTAGCATTGACAGAATTTCTAGCTCTTCTACTTCAACCTCACTTCACCATCTTCCATATGACTATGCTGAACATCAGTAGAGTCTTGATCCTTATATTTGGAATATTTGAGATGAGATAACATTTTTTCTTGAATCTCACTTGGTACTTTTTTACAAGGTGTAATGGTGCCATGAATCCTTGTCAAATGATGTTTCATCCTATTGATCCCTCTATCTTGATACTTAGATCCCTAGTAAAGGCACGTGAAAACTGTCTTTCCTTTCTCATTAGTAGATGAGCTAAAATGCTTTCAAGCAGGACCATTCTTTATATGAATTGAAGAGGACGATTGACTATTCCCCATATCTCTTCTTCAATAACCTATTTGGAAAAAAAAGAGAGCATTTATAATTAGTTAAGGTAACACCATCATCAATACAACTTTTACTCATCAAATTTATTGTCCTACTGTTGTACTTGTACCGGTAGACATTTCAAAGTTTAAGGAAAGTTTAGAAATTAAGCTAAGTTAAATTTAAGTTAAATCTAGTTCATTAACTAGAGCAAGCTTATGCTATATAAGTAATCCCTCAAAAACTCCAAAACTTGTAAGATCAATACCATATTACAAAAACATCAAAACTTGCAACAAAATCAACACCAGTAAAAGCAAAAATTATGTTTCTTTTTTTTTTTTTGTTTTTTGTTTAATGATATTAAGATCAAAACAGAATTACAAAGAAAAGATGATTTGTTTCAACATATCATTCATAAATCAGGCATTATCGTTTATCTAAAACATTTCATGATTAAAGACTTAACAAAGTTAGTTTTTTTGCAAATGGATGCACATCAAAATTAGAGACTTCATAGGTCTCATTTTATATCTACGATGGTCTTAGTCCTAATATTTTTATCCTATGAAGTTGGTAGCTCTTAATTTATCAAATAGTAGACTAGTAAAAGAACTGGAAGGATTGAAGTTAAATCAAGGTACTATGCAAGACATGCATAACTTTGATTCTCTAAAACTACAAAAAACCACAAAATAAATGAATAGAAATGGAGGAAACATAAGAATTATGAAGCTTATGTAGAAATGAAGTTTGTGTATTAACCTTAGTACTTGGTTTCTCAAGTTTACAGATGAACAAAGATTAGCATTGAAGGACATAAGGAGCTGACAAAAGATTTATGATAAAATATTCCAAATTCAATTATGTTTTTTTTTTTTTTTATAATGTTCCAAGGGAATAGAAATGAAAGTAATAAAACATTCCAAATTCAAGCCAATAGAAAGAGTGATACAGCTTTAAAAAAAAAAAAAGAAGACAATGATATGATACTACTATGATATTCAATAATTGCAATTACATTTTTTTTTCAAACCCTAAAAAGGAAAAAAAATTAAGATACTTGGCAACACAGCAAGTCCGGAGTAGCAAACAACCATGGAGGTTGACATATTTGTATTATTCACTATTTACAATTAACAGCAGCTATGTTGTCCAAAGGAAATGCAGAAATTTGCAAAGCAATTAGTAGGTATAAATCAAGCTATAAGTAAGTTCAATAATGGGTATTGGAAACTCACTAGTGGAGAATAGAAAAGATGAGAAATGGTCGTGGGTAACGTCGGTGGCTCGAGACTTTGAGCAGCAGTGGTGGTCGGCAGCTTCTTCACTTTTTATTTATCAGTTTTAGTTTAGCAAAATTTACGTTATTTGTTTTTTACTTTTTAGTTTTTCATTTTTAGCCTGCGTATGGAGCCTTCAAAACTGCAAGGCTTCTTCTTCTTCTTCTTCTCCTTTTTTTTCCTCAGCCTTAGGCATTCTGACCTGAGGGACCCAGTAGGGTCAATCGCTTCCCAATCGAATAAACTGGGTCAACCAGGTTTCATTGGTTTGAAGCGAAAACGAGCCACACGGGAGACTTAGCCTAGCATCAATCTCGATTCTGGTCGAATTGGTCAGTTTTGGCTGGTTTTAATGATATTGGTATCATCACTAGTCTCTTAAATGAGATATACCAGGTTTGATTCCTCTCTTTCTCATTATAATAGCAAAATAAATAAATAAAAGATAAAATAAGAAAGAAAGGAAAAAAGGAAATAATAATTACATTCCAAGGAGAAAATGTTCAAATTGAAATTTATAATAAGAATGAAACAATGAGAGAGAAAAAAAATTTTAAAGTGGTCAAGGTACAAAGGATATTATGTCATACTTGCTAATTTAACACTATCAGATGTTTTTGATGTTCTTCATCATATCAACATACATTTTAGCACTTAATATACTATACTAGTGATTTATAATAGAATTTGCATTATTTTTAATAATGTTTATTTCCTCCCCATGTAATTAAAATCTTTTATCATTTATTTAAATTTAGAGTCAAACATTCATCTTTTTCATTTAGTTTTTTCATTTTTTTTTATTTTAAAAAAAAATGGAATAGGTAGAACCAACAAAAAATAAAGGTTAGTGCTTTTGCTCAACACTTTGTACATATAAATGTTAGCTTTGAGCGTGTTTCCATATTCAATGGTAAGATAAAATTTTAGGTCACGGCCGCTAATACTTCACTCATTTCCTTCTCATATGTTAGCTTTCTAAAAGCTATGATTTAGTTAGTATTTTGTTGTAATTTATATATAATGCGCCAAAACACATTATGACATGCTCACAAACATTATTAATAAAAGGTGAATATTTACTGGATCTATATATATTTTTATCCGTATATATTTTACAATAAAACTCCCTAAGTCATTAGGTCATATGTGACATCTTGATTTTCATTGGATGCAAAATTATTAGTAAATCGATATTAAGGCATCTAATTTGAAAAACCATAAACTAAATTAAGGATATAATTAGAATCATATGGAATAATCAATAAGAAAAGAAAGTACCAAGACTATAATAACCCCAAGAATAAAAGGAAATCATTTAAACAAATGGCTTAATTAATCTAAAACAAGAAAAAATATAGAAACTACTCTAGAATTCAAAATCAATGAAATTCAATTTGGAAAAAAAATTATGGAATTACAATAAATATATATATAAATTATTCATTAAAAAATGAAAAGTAAATAGTAAATAGTAATGATAAAAGGTAAAATAGTAGTAAATGGTTAAGATGGTATGAAAAGTAAATAGTAAATATAAAAAGCAAATATAAAATATAGAGATAGCATATGATACAATAATTAATGTAGATTTTCAAATAAAGTTACTTTAACTTATGAAATTATAAAATGCCCATTTAAATTCACAAAAATTGCAAAACTAACAAAAAAAATAATTTACATGGGAAAAAAATCCTTAAATAATCTAGAAAAATCAGAAACAATTTGGAAAAGACTAGGAAAATTCGAAACATGTAATTAATCGTAGGAAATTTCCGAGAAATTTCTAAAATTCGTGTCTAATTGAATGTAAAATTCACCAAAAATTCGCCGGCTGTCCTAAAAATTTTGAAACCTCTTCAGGACACGTTTTTTAATGCCAAATGACCAGAGAAAAAGTTGCATGGAAAAATTTTGACATTTGGAATTTTTAATACAGGGTAAAAAGATATAAATACCAAGTTCTAACATAAAATTCACATAGCTCGTTTTGAGCATCCTAAAATCACCAAAATTTCAGTTTGTTACTAAAAATTATCCTCTATACTTCCGACAAGTCCATGGTGGTATAAGGTGGCCGGAGATGGTCGTTCTGGCGATGATTGGGTGGACATTGCGGGAATTTTCATGAATTCATTTCGGCTCCTTTCATAAAAATATTTTATAGGTAAATTCATCACAATATTAGGTACCTCTCATAAAAATTTCATAATTTTTCTTTATCATTTACTATTTTTAGTAATTAATCTAAAATTCAACCACTATAAATAATATTAATTAGTGCATATTTTATATGTTAAAATATAATAAAATGATTCTATTATAGATGAAACTTTTTAACCACTTTCTAAATGCTCATTATAAAGCTTAGATATTAACTTTATCAAGTCATAACATATACTACTATTTTTCTATAATTATGCCATTTATTATAAATTAATTATCTTATATATATAGCTATGTGTAGCTTAAATCTATAACTAAACTACCCTAGTTACTAACTGCTTTTAAAATATATTATCAAAGAACTTATAACAAATACTTAAGCAATAATCACCCTTACATTAATTTAAACTAATTATCTCCTTTAAGATTTATTAATCTAGCTAAGCTTAGTATCAAAAAAATGACAAAATTAATTATGTTGTCGATATCAAATATTTATAAAGCTTATATTTAACTATACTTAATCTTTTAACTTTTTTTTTATAGTACATATTAGATAAGGACACTTATACTAAATAATTAGACCCTACAATAGCCTAAAAGAAATTAATATTTAATATTATACAACTCAGTTAATAAATATCTACGTAGTCTCAAATTCTAGTAATTAATAGGGGTATTACGAAAAGAGGTAAAATCTAGATAATTTTATCAATATTCCATAATTTTCCTAGAATTTTCATCACATATTCGTTATTTTTAATAAATTCTCGAACATTCTAAAGTTAAGTAAACTAATCATCATAAAGTTAAATTAGTATAAAATATCTAAAGTTTTTTAGTTCACTTTAAACTTTTTAATAAAATTACTAAGTTTAGATGTTAACCTTACTTGTCTTACTATTTCTCCTACAATATAATAAACCCTCGATTGTAAGTTAATTATTCAATAAAAGTCAATATAAAACTATAATTACTACTTAAATTATGTTTTATTTAAAATACATCATAATATACCCTATAATTGTAATATATTCCCAATTAACCAAATTTAGAATTATTACCCTTGCTAATTATGTCAAGAAAAAGAAGGAAAATGATAAAATAACCAGCTAACCTACGTATGAAACTATAGATACTTATAACTATGCCTTATTGGATATTATTAGGTTTTCGTGGGGAACGCTAGTAAATGGTAATTTCTGTAAGTGTTTCATCTATATGGTAATAGTAAAAAGGGATATTATTTACATTATAATTGTTTATGCTTGTAAGTTAGCTATAAAATGTATGTGGTTGATTAACTTTGTTTAATATTGGATGTTTACTATCCTATTGTATTGGTGTGAGATACTTGTTTGATCGCCTAAGTAAAAATGTATTATTAAGAATATAGTGAAATTAATAATCGATCATGCATAGCATATCGCATTTTACATCCTTGCATCCACAAAACCGGTCGTTCAGGTAAGAATGGAATTTCTTCTTCTAACCTTTATTGAACTAAGTGACAGCAGAGGAGGTCACAATAAAGGCTATAAACTATCAGTGGATAGTCCTAAACGGTTTTTGAAAGGACAACGGTCCATTGCACATTCCCGGTTTATGGAAAATGAATCTATGTTAAACTCCTTGAAACGCAGATTAGAGTGGGATTAATTTCTCTAATCTCGTGATGAACCAGTCAACATCACGTGGATGGCATCTCGATTGACTGCACAATTCACTCTTTTTATATCCACTTACTGAGTTGTGGTTATATATCATACCCTTATAAATCTTTTTACAGAGATACAAGATTCTCTAAGGAGCATCAGAATTGGTTTCAGTAGAATGAAAGATGAGAGTATTAAGGATTATGTATGGAGAGTCGAGATTGTATTGCTATAAAAGTATGGATAAAGTGTATTTCTTCAGATTATTTTTATTTCTGTGTGTTGGCCATCACGTTACAGCTGTTAATAAATTGGTTTAATGAGATAAGCCTTATATATTCTACTTGCTAATGATAGTTAAAGCCACCAATTATCATTTTCACTTATATGGTGGGACTGTCTTTATTAAGCTATTGGGATGTGACATCATATATAGAATGATAATAAAAATGTATCATTAATAGGAGGTCCACAGTATCACTTTATTTGAAAATTTTCTTTTTTGTTAGATAAATGTATCAAGAAGATGTAAATATGTAGACTAATATGTTTTATGTGTTGGTAGAAATCAGAATTGTAAGATTTCAGTGAAGTGGGACATTATAAATGTTAGGGAAACTGAACGGCTAAACAACTCACTCTCTTTAACTCAACTGAGTGATAGAGGTGTTCATAATTCGGTTAACTAGTTTGTAGCCCTATATTTTGAACCTAATTATAATGATCGATTTTTTAATATCTTGATCCGTAACTAGTTCATTATAAATGGTTAATCATTAAAATGGTTAATCATTAAAGTGGTTAACCATTTTTTTCGATTAATCTTTTTAGTTTTTGTTTTTTAACTATTTAACATAATGGTTTCAATAAATCATAGTTTCAACAAACCTTATTTTTTAACCTTTATCGTAGAGTTTTTTCTTATTATATATATTATAAGAGCTTTAAAAAAGGAAAATTAAATTAAGAAAAAGGTAAAAAAAAGAAGCCTTTGGATGTATTGTCATCAACAAAATCAAACCAAATCAATGACCACATTAACTCCTATCAAATATAGGACATAATATAGTACTTCAATCAGAATCCAAGGAATATTAACGTATGTAAATTATATGTATATGTACTTCACATATCAAAATAATTTTACAAAATACTTCGATAATTACATTAGAAATTTACAACTTTGTCTTCAATAAACTTTAACATTACACTTCAACAAAAGATTTTAAAAAGTCTACATAACATTTACTCAAACTATTACAACATTAATCTCCCATAAGCTTAATACAAAACAAACATTCTTCCTTTAATTCATATTTCATTCCTTGGAAGTCTATGCTATCTTCCTTTTCTTACATTTGGTCATTCCTTAAAACCTGTAAACAACAGTCTAAAGGAGCATGAGTATAACAAGCTCAATGAATAACAGAATCTTAACACGGTACAAACATATTCACACAATGTTTGATTAACACTTATATGTAATATAACATTCAACCATACGTATCAAGCATAGTTTAGGTGACTGGAACCTAAACTTATGGAGATTTATGCCCTCTCTTAGGAGTTGAAGGATTAGCATTAGTATTCCACATCTAAGAGACCCAAAGAACTTAAGAATGAGTAATTATCTTAAAAAGCAATTACTGTATATAAATAAATATATACAATACAATCTCAACTTCACTTAGGTTTCAGAGTTTTCACTAGGTATTATCATTTCAAACAAACCCTCATCAGGCGATGTCCTTCAAGCCTACTTAGTTCATGTAGAGTTGATGACCCAATGATAACTTGTACCAGATTTACTAAACATCATGAAGCAATACCACAGAATAGAAAGGATAATACGTAATGTGGATACCATATAAATGCATTTTGTGATGCTATGCAATGCATGTTTGATTTATTTATTGATCAAATAAGACTTAATTCAACTCAATTATTAACCAATCAATTTTAGACAATCAACAACATGCATTAACCAATCAATATCAAACAATTAGTTATCATTTTTGGCATTAAAAATTCTCAATCAATCCAACTATCAGTCAATATGCATTATTCCCCAATCTCCATACATGTATTCAATTGAAGTTGCATTTAAAGTACATGCTACTACATTGCAATCATAAACAAGCAAAAAGATTCAATTAATCACCAGTATATCTTGGCTAGTCGTCATAATAATCAAATAAAATGTTCGAGTCTTGACTTAAGATTCCTACAAAACAATAAGCATGTATTACTAAGTATACAACTAGATAAGAATTTCTTTTAAGGCTTAGGTGTTCTAATTTAATATTATTATAACTTTAGATATCACTCAATTATACAAACTTGACTAATTATTAAGTATAGGTATTATAAACTTAGCATATCATGAGTTTACAATTCCATGATCTAACTTGATTAAAATTTATAAGAAATCTTTAACTAGCATTTGTATATACATAGATTATATATATATATATATATATATTTATTATGTTATTATATTTCTTCCTTTTTCTTTATATATATAAATATATATATATATATATATGAAACAGGGGAAGCATCACGGCCGCAACCCAGGCCGTGATCTTCAACATGATCACCTGCACGCTCATGATTAAGGGCGTCTTATATAATAAAAGAAAACATAGGAGATCATGCTCCTCATAACAACCGTTATCTAGGCTGTATCACAAATTACACCCATGATCCTGCTAAGTAATCACTTGAAGAAAATTCGACCCGAGGAAATCCGAGCTCCATCACGTTTGTGATATGGCAAAACAATGTGATTCGATAAGATCACTCCGTCTATTATGCTCGTTATCTAGTAACCCTAAATTGTATTTTCAATTTTGAAATTTTTACACTTTTCAACTACCTATAATGGCCTTATTTCCATAAAAAATATTTTCCTACATACATATAAGATTTATATTTTACAACTTCAAAATGATTTTACACATATAAACTTACATTACACCAACTATAAACCATATCAACCTTAGACAATCAACCAAAATCTATTATATCTCCATTTTAAGCCTTAAACTATCATTTTCGTCACTTATCTTCGCCTACCGAATACCAATATCTTTAACAACTCCATATACAATGTTTATCAACATAATACTAATTACACTTATTTATTTTACAAAATAAACAAAGTAAAAGATATATAATAGTTACTTACTTGAATCTTGTCATGAAGATGAAGTTTGATATGAATTTTTAGAGAGTTTTAGAAGGAAAATTGATGAAGAAAATATGGAGTGGGGAAGGGGAAAGTGTTGCATGCTCAAAGGAGAAGAAGAAGAAGAAGATATTTTTGTCTAATTTTGTTTGATCATTATCTCTTAATTTTAATAAAGCAGCTTTTGACTTTTGGGGCATTACAAAAGCTATTGTGTGTATGCAAGTATATGTTTGTTATGGTAGAGAAAAGGCTATAGGCTTGCATGGAAAGAATTGAGCTTGGGTTTTCATATGAAAATTAGGCTTCTTGATTCATCAAGGCTAAAGAAATAAGAGATCAAAATCAATACTAAGTTTCAGTCCATTGCATTTAGAAATTTATTTGTATAAAAGTTCCTTAATTTAATTTATAATGAAAATTTTATTATTCAATGTTTGAATTTTAAAAACATTAGTTCATAAGAAAATTTGAAATAACATAAATTTTGAAATAAATTTATTGAGAATCAAGTCTCTACTCTAATTGAACTCATTCTACACATGCTAATATAAATAAAACCCTTAACTATAATATTCATTTTAACTTTTATATTAAACCTATATCGATTTCAATTTTCTAAACTCTATCTTATTTAAGGAACAACTTGAGGATTACGATAATCAAAACCAAAAACTGAAAAAAATGAAAATCATAATCCTAAATTAAAACCAACGAACTGGTAAATCATATTTTTCATATTGGTTTTCTAATTCTAATTTAGTTTTTTGGTTTCATTAGCTTTTTTGCATACTCCTACTAAGCAAGGTGCCTAGTTTGACGAATCCCACAAGTAGCTAACTTGAGCAAATTTGAGAACCAATTTATGAAAATGAAACAAACGGTTAAAGAAACAAATAGTTAATGATATTTGGGCATATGACTATTAACATTTCTATGACTTAAATTCATCATAATATGGTATGATTACAGTAACCTCAATAATTAACTAATCAGGTTAAAGGTTAATGTTACAAATGATATTTAAATTTTGATAAAATATACAATTTGGTATCCGAACTTTGAAATTGATCAATTTAATATTTAAATGAACTTTTCATACATACTAACAGTATTTTTTGTTAGTATACATAAAAAGTAATTTTTATTGTAATTAATTAAATTTTAATTTTAAACTTTAAATACTTAATTACATTTTTTTTAATTCAGACACTATTTACAAAAACTAAATGGGTCTTCTTTTATTTTCTTTTATACGTGGAAATAAATGCTATCCCTATAGAAATTTGTAATCTAGAAGATAGGATCAGCATTGATCCACAAATAAATACAATTAAATACAGCTGTCTTTTTCTAATTGTGCGTCCATTGAGCTACAATGATATGAAAAATGTAATAATACCAAGCATTATCTTTCGTTGTCGGTAGCATTGACGACTAGCTGACCAAATCGTTTTAAAAAGGATTTCGTATCTGACATAAGATAAGAAAATAAAACCTTTATGGTACTTTATTAATTTGATAGATTATCTCATCACTATCAAGCGATTATATTATATTTAGTTATAGTTATATTATTAAAATAATTAATATTAATTATTAGATAGTTAATTGGATAGTTCCATCGAAATCCTTAGAAAAAAGTAAAAAAAAAAAAAATAGCATACGCTCAAAATCAGCTATGAATTCTCAGCTTCTTCTTAAGCATCAACTCGAGCCAAAATCACTTTGGAAATATAAAATAGATCATTTGAGAGTGATTTTGTGTGATATGACTGAAGTTGCTCTTTTA
This sequence comes from Combretum micranthum, assembly GCA_024138025.1. Classification (NCBI taxonomy): domain Eukaryota; kingdom Viridiplantae; phylum Streptophyta; class Magnoliopsida; order Myrtales; family Combretaceae; genus Combretum; species Combretum micranthum. The sequence goes on along the minus strand of JAMXBD010000140.1, from coordinate 1,584,996 downwards.
AATTTCTGGCCAAGTCCACTGGGGATATGAGTGAAAATTGCATTGGCTGAAAGGGGAATTGAGTATGATCTTAGACAAGAGGATTTAACGAACAAGAGCCAACTCCTCTTAAAAATGAACCCGGTTCATAAGAAAATTCTGGTTCTCATTCATAATGGTAAACTGATCTGTGAATCCTTAATTGCAATTCTATACACATATGAGGTTTGGTACTATATAGCCCTCTCATGCCTTCTGATCCTTATAAGAGAGCTCCAACTAGGTTCTGGGCTGACTTTGTAGACATCAAGGTATGTGTTTTCCAGCGTTTTAAGCTCTAATATGACCAACATTTCTAATAATTATATCAATTCATCAGTCAATTATTTATAAGCTATTTGGCAACGCGACTTTGTTTGACGAGTTAGTTTTAACCACATTTTGGTTAAGCAGGAATTTGATTTAAAAACAAATAGTCCTAAATTAACCATTATTCGTTATAAAAGAGGTAAATGAGAAACACTGTCATACAAGATATCCATTTGTACTCAAGGTTATCAAACTAGCGATTCTATCTAAAATATTAAAAGTCGAAACGTAAAAATATGAGTTTCTACAATCTATGCAAAATAATTTTAAAAAGTTATAAATATGCTTATAGAAATCGTAAAAATTTTAAAACATATTATTGATATAGAAAATAAATAATAAATCTGTTTTTCATAATAATTCTTAATCCACAATATAACAAACATTAAAAAAAATCAAATAGAGTAAAAATCAAATTCTTTTCTATTAGTTTGTTTCAAAGAAGTTATCAATTAAAGAAAAATTAAACCTTTTAACTTGTCTTAAATAGATTCTATAAATAATGTAAAATAGGTGAGTTGGGGGGAGGGAAGGAAAGACATAAAGAGAGTGCAAAAAAAAAAAAAATATTAAAATGTGATAAGAAAAATATATCATCCTATTATTTGATGTGTTTGTAAAAACATAATTGAATACTTCATATTTTAGCCTATTTGGCTTATATAGGTAAAATTAGTAAATTCAATTAAAAATTTAAGTTTTACAAAATTTACGTCTACACTAAGTTGAAATTGTAAGGTTTTATAAAAAAAAAAAAAAATCTATGCACGAGTCAATTCAATAGGATTTTCTAAAATTGTAAACTCATAGAATCATATGGATAAAATCACTGTTTGGATAACTATATCTGTACCCTATGTAAAAACTAAGTAACACCTAAGGAATGCGGATTATACACTAATTATTATCTTTTCAAGAACTTAATGCCTAATTATACAAAATAAGAAATTAAACAAGTGCAATAAATAAAGAGTGGGAGTTAGGAAAAATTGTATTGGGATTTAATGTGGAGTTCGGTACACCCCCTATCTCCACAATCCAAAAACAATGCTTCGTTCAAGGAGGACTCTACATACTTTCATTCAATTCAATAGCCAATGTTTGAAGAGGAGTTACACCACAACAACCACCAACACAACAACCCATTTGAGTTGTGCTTTTATAACAAGCTTTCCAAGTAATTAGGCACAATTCAAAATTCTATAATTAATCACTCACAAACTTAAGTGTAAGCCTTACAAGAAATAATAAGCTTAAAAGCTAGTGACACTATACTTATTTTCTCTCACTTACATAAAATAACACAAATTATGATACAAGCTTTGAGAGGCTGTTTGAAAGATTTAAATGCAATTTATAAGCACTGTCAACTCCCTTCAACTACCTGAACATTTGTATTTATAAACCTCTGAAAAAGCCCTATTGCCCTAAAAGCCCTCTTCAATGGTCAAACATTAAATTTCCAATAGTTAGTTGAAAAGTTGCACAATGGTCCAAACTATCTGGACACCTTGTAGTGGCTTGGCATTCTGATGCTCAAAAGGTCCAAACTTTTGGGCCACATGAACCTTCTAGTCATCGTTTGGACCTACTGGTATAACTCGACACCATTTTGTATTTTTGTCATATCTCTCTCATTTAAACTTTGATTGAGGTGATTGAATATGCTATATAAAACTTATAGAGAGTTCTACCATGTTTTGAGTTTTAGGAAATTCTAAAGAAATCAAGGTCTAAAACCTATTTGTATCAAGTTGTAACATACAAGCACAAACCAAAGCACATATATATTGCACATAAAGTTTCAACAGATCACATATAAAAACACAAGGCGCATCATGCACATATTCAACCATCTCAACTTATATATATGTTTTTCTAATTAAATATATCTTATTCAAATCAAGTGGGTAATTGTGCAATCCATTTTCTCATCAATATCCATATTAAACTCACTAGTTCAATACCCTACTCGACAGGGTAGGTTTTAGGTAGGTATTAGGGGTTGAAGGGTAGTGTATGAGTTTAGATTTTATGGAATCTTGTCTCATAGGGTAAGGTACATGAATGGTGTCCTCATACCCCATACCCATCTTAGAACCTATAATTTAATATGTAAAGGGTATAGGTTTCATGGTATCCCATATTTACGCTATTAAATATAATAAAATAATGTTAATATATAAGAAATAATTAATAATACGCCATTTTTTTATTTTACAATCACTTTTTGCTCAAGATAATTATTTGTATACTACCTTTTGAAATATTTCATTATAGAAGAATTTGTACAATTTTATTTATGAAGGAATTGTTATTTTTTATTTTTGAAAAACTACAATTGTATGTATGTATGTATGTAGTTGAATTGTTAAATTATATAGAAAAGCTATTTATCTTGTATAACTAATTAATATAGAAGTAACTCCAAAGTTTTTTATTTTGAAATTTGTTTTTGAGTTCTACAACTTTATCTGATGTCACATATAGGTTCTAAAGGTATTTATTATAGGTTTTAACTTTCATGCATAAACAAATTCTACATACTACAGAGCTTATAATAGTAGCAAACTACTTTTTGAATTCCTCTTCATATGTTATTTATAGTGAATACATGAAAATAAGTTAGATTTATATATCACATGAAACCATATCAAATACTATAAACTTAAAGTTTTAGAAAGAAAGAAAAAAAAATATAGAGATTTCATAAATAAAATCTATAGGTTCCATAGGATATACTGTACCTTGCAGGTTTTACAAGGTATAGATTACCAGGTGGGTATAAAGTGTTACAATATAAGTTCTAGGTACAAAATTTAATACCTAATAGCTAATACCTTATAGGGTAAGATACAAGTACGGCTTCCTGCATTACCCATTCTATAGTCGCTCACTCCTAGATGGTCTTCCAATAAAGGGATTATTTAAAATAAGAAAAATGTTAAATTTAGTCCCGGACTTTTCATGAAAAATTCAATTAGTTAGTTAGATTTTAAAGTTGTTCATTTAATACAAATCAAACTTTTTATTGCTATTTGCTACCTGATCTAAAGCTCATTATTCCTTTTGTATAAATTAGATTTCAGAACTACAATAAGTCATCATACTATTGCTCTCACACATTTAAGAGACATCTATAAAACACATACTTTATCGTGTCATGAATCACTCACTATTGTCATCTAACTACTTGTAGCTTATGATATTTCATTTTTACTTTTTATTTTATTTTATTTTTTGTCATTACATTAGCAAAGGAAATTCGAATATGGTACCTCTCATTTGAGAGATCATAAGTATGTCAATAGGCTATAAAGCCATTGGCTTTTGATATTTCATCTACATGAGGTAGCAATATATATATATATATACACATAATTTTCATCGGCTACTATTACAACTATTGGAGATGGGAATCCAATCCAATCTATTCCATTAGAAGAGTGGTCTTCATGCTATTAAACTATGTACAAGAAGCACACATACTCATGATGCATGTACTAAAAATAAGAAAAGCCTTCAAACAATTTGATTTTTTGCGGTTAAAATTGTAAAACTTTCAATTTTATTAATAAATTTAAAAACAATTTTGAAAATTTTCAACCATATTAAATGTTTAATTTTAGTAGTTAAGTTGTAGAATTTTAGATTGAAAACCAAAAAAAAAAAAAAAAAAGAGCAAGTTGGCAATTAATATATATATATATAATATAGATAGATAAATATATATAGAGAGATATTTATGTATAGAAAATTGATAGATATATGAAAATGTAGGTGTTCATTCACACAAGAAAAATTTGGATGACTAAAGGAGAGGAACAAGAAGCAGCAAAAAATGGATTCATAGAATGCTTGAAGATGATGGAAGGAGACCTTGGAGATAAGCCTTATTTTGGTAGAGACACTTGGTTATGTTGATGTTGCCCTATTTCCCTACTACAACTGGTTCTACTCCTATAAAATATGTGGAAACTTCACTATAGGAAAAGAGTGCCAAAAAATTATGGCATGGGCTAAGAGATGCTTGCAAAAAGAAAGTGTGTCCAAGCCTATTCCTGACCCTAAGAAGTTTTATTATGGAGTTTATTTGGAGCTGAAAAAGAGGTTTAAGGTAGAGTGAAGTTGTATCTATTGTTGTTAAAATCAAAAGTCAATTCATATGTTTCTGTTATATACATATATAATGACTTTGAGTGGAATTATGAGTTTGGTAACTTTTTTTGTATCTTCTAATTAAAGGGAAAAAAAGCTTAAAAATAAGGGAGTTGTTGGTTAGTGTGGAATAATTAAATTTTGAGCTAAAAGTGAATTGAACATCCATTCTTCTCTTTTCCCACAAAAAATTTTTACCTTCATGACTATAAAGCCTTCAATATGCACCTGTTTCATTTATTAAGTGTAGAAAAAGAGAAAAAGTAAAAAATATGTAGTTTTTCTTATTGATTTGTTTGTACATACATAAAGATATATATACAAGTTCTTATGACTGTTGGTTTATCTTCACCTACCTCTATATTAATTACATTACTTAGTAAATATAACACTAATAAATACAATATACAACTCTACACTCCCTCTCAAGCTGAAGCATACAAATCATATGCACCAAGCTTGTTACAAATATATTCAATACGAGAACCCTTTAAGAATTTAGTTAGTATATCAGCAAACTAATCATTTGAATTGACATAGCTAGTGAAGATGCAGCCAAATAAGATCTTTTCTCGGATGAAATAACAATTAATCTCCATGTGCTTAGTTTTTCTCATGGAATATAGGATTGGAAGCTATATGTAATGCAGCCTGGTTATCACAGATTAGCTTTATTTGTGAAGTTTCATACAATTTTAGCTCCTCAAGAAACTATTTTAACCAAATCAATTCACAAGTTGCCAAAGCCATGACACGATATTCTGCTTCTGTACTTGACCTAGCGATAACATCTTGCTTCTTACTTTTCTAAGATACCAGGTTTCCTCCAACAAGAATACAATACCTAGAAGTAAATCGTCTACCAGACGAAGAACCTGCCCAATCAGCATCAGAATATCCAATTACTTTGGAGTGACCATGATCCTCATATAGTATATCTCTACCTGGAGCACTTTTCACATATTTAAGAATTCTAACCATTGCATTCCAATAACTAGTACAAGGAGATTGGAGAAACTGACTGACAACACTAACTGCAAAGGATATATTAAGTCGAGTGATAGTAAGATAATTAAGTCTTCCCACCAAATGACGATATCTCCCTGGATCTGTAAAAGCTTCCCCCCCCAAGTAACAATTTCACATTAGGTTCCATAGGAGAATCCACAGGCTTGTAATTAAGCATACCAGTTTCTTTCAGTATATCTAAAATATAATTTCTTTGAGAGAGTACTATACCAGAACTAGATTGAGCAACTTCTATGACAAGGAAGTATCTCAACAAGCCAAGGTATTTGGTGTGGAAATGTTTGAAAAGATGTGCCTTCAATTAAGTAATGCTATCTTGATCATTACCAGTTATGACAATGTTATCTACATACACTATTAAATAAATACATTGCCCCTTAGGTGTATGCTTATAGAAAAATGAATGATCAGATGTACTGCGAATCATACCAAACTTCATTACAACAGTACTGAACCAACTAAACTAGGCACGTGGAGATTGTTTCAAACCATAAAGGGATTACATGTCTATTTTTACGCTTAGTAACTCCATTTTGTTGAGGTGTATAAGCACAAGAGGACTGATGTAAAATGCCATGAGAGGATAGAAACTCAATAAATTGATTATAAAAGTATTTAGGAGAATTGTCACTGCGCAAAATTTGTATAAATGCATTGAATTGTGTTTTAATTTCAGCACAAAATGACTCAAAATTGAAAATAACTTGGGGCAACTTTTCATTAAATATAATCAAGTACAACGAATAGTCATCAATAAAGGTTACAAAGTATTGAAAACCCAAAAAAAAAAAAAAAGACCCGACTAGGACCCCAAATATCAGAATGAACTATAGCAAAAGGAGAGGCAACCCGATTATTGACCCGCTTAAGAAACAAAGTTCTAGACTATTTCCCAAGTTGACAAGACTTACAATCCAAAGAAGACAATTAAGAAAAATTAGAAACCATCTTTTGAAATTTAGAGAGACTGGGATGGCCTAAACGATCGTGAAGAAGAGTTAAAGAGACTGTAGCAGAACATGTTAAATAAGAAGCTAGAGGGTTGGAGAGGTAGTATAGCCCTTGCGACTCACATTCTGTACTAATCGTCTGTCCCGTACTGAGGTCCTGAAAAACAACAGAATGGGGGTGAAATTTAATAGAGCAATTTAGGGCACGAGTGACTTTATTAATAGAGACAAGATTAAATGGACAATGTGGAATATAAAGAGCACGTTCTAAAGGCATAGATGGTAAGGGTTATACTCAGGTGTATGGTTTGGATTATGGTGACACATTCTCTCCTGTTGCTAAAATGTCCTCCGTTCACTTATTTCTCTCTATTGCAGCTATGTGACATTGGCCCTTATACCAATTGGACATTAAAAATGCCTTTCTACGTGGCATGCAAAGTAGTTATCTCGTCTACCATGGGTAGTTTCAATTATAAGTACCATTGGCATGGTATCAGAGCATGCCATTGCAGCAGTACCAATCGGACATCTAACAAGAGATTTGCCCAGAGGTAAGGGAACTAATCCCAAGTACCATTGGCATGCAAAGCAGTCATCTTGTCTACCACTACTTGTGTCCATATTGAATCTGAAAGAGCTTCACTCACATTTTTGGAAATAGAAATGGAAGATAAGGAGGAGACAACGGTATAATAAGATAGGGATAAATGATGATAGCTAAGGCAATTATAAAGTAGATGATGATTACAAGTAGAACGGCTACCTTTTCTGAGAGCTATAGGAAGGTCCTCTTCAGGTAGATCCTCAGCAGTTAGAGATGTTGGAATAGAAGATGAGTCAGTAGAAGCCTCTGGCATATGCGGGGTGTCTGAGGAAGGCAGGTATTGAAAGCGTCGATGGTAAACCTGTAATGATGGAGGGGAAGGAATAGACTCAACAACAATGGGAATAGATTCAGGAAGAGCTAACTGAAAGGGAATAGGTAAAATCTTCGATAGAGGAGTCTCGGATGAAGAGAGAGAATGAAAAGAGGAAGATTCAAATAATATAACATCAGGAGACAAATAGTAGCGATGAGTAGTGGGTGAATAACACTTGTAACCTTTTTGATGTTTTGAGTAACCAAGGAAAACACACTTAATAGAACGCGCTGATAGTTTATCCTGATCAGAAGACATATTGTGAACAAAACATGTGCAACCAAAGACACGTAGTGGAAGCACATACAAGGGTTGATAAGGAAATAAGATCGTATAAGGAATTTTATGCTGAAGAACAGCAGAAGGCATTTTGTTAATGAGATAACAAGTAGTGAGAATAGCATCAGCCCAAAAAGGAGTAGGCACATGATGATGTAAAAGAAGTGTGCGGGCAGTTTGCCATTCTATGGCTCTGATACCATGTAGAAAAAGAGAAAAGTAAAAAAATATGTATTTCTTCTTATTGATTTGTTTGTACATACATAGAGATATATATACAAGTTCTTGTGACTGTTGGTATATCTTCATCTACCTCTATATTAATTACATTACTTAGTAGATATAATACTAATAAATACAATATACAACTCTACATTAAGTATATTTTTTTATTCGAGGAAATTTTTATTATAATTTAGTATAATTTTTTTAGTGCAATATGTAAATACATTCTTAACATTATTCTCATATGCACTTTAATACTTTATATTTGAAATATGGCATTTAGACTTCGAATTTAAAGAAAAAAAAAGAGAGAATATGATACGTTAGGCATTTAAATCCCTAAATCTGGTAAATGTATTTTTATCAGTGTACAAAACAATAAATCCAAAATTTTTCCCCTTTTGAAGATTTAGGGTTGTAAACATCGACTTTTAAAATAAGGGACTAATGACACATGTCACAACCGTAAAAAGGGGCCTAGAAGGATAACCTGAATTTATCATATCATGTATGCACTGGTAATATGATAATTGTCTTGCAAGTAAGAGTTTGTAAGGCTCTACCTAAATGATTACTTTATAAACATTTAATATGAAATTATATTTGTGATAAATAAAGAAAATCCAATTTCCTATAGTCCACCAAAACCATATAGAATCAGTATCCCCTACCAAATAGTAATATAGAATAAATCATCTACGTTTTACAAACTTGAAACTATAACATTACAAATCTAATCCATAATCTAAACTCTTTTTACAAGAATTGAAAATTAAATAAACTATACTATCTATTTGTTTCTCATATCAAACTCGTCTTCTATCTTGAAGGATTCTCCTCCATATAGACCTATCCCCAAATCACACTACAAGCAAGTGTCAAGTAAGTTTTTATTTAACAAACATATGCAATGCATACTCATCCATATGATATGCATAGCTTGGAAGACTGGAATCCAAACTAATGGAGATTTACGCCCTCTCTTGGGGATTGAAGGACTAAAAATAGGCCATTCATGCTTAGGAGAACTGCGAACTAAGAAAGGGGGTGCATTCTCAACTTTGAGCCTTTAGCTCATATCCTTCTTAGCACAAAAACCATTTCTTTTATATTACAAACATAACCTCTAACTACCCCTTGAGTATATCCAAGAAGGGGGAATTTCATTTTGAAATACCTTTTATTGAAAAATAGACTTAGCTAAGAAGGTAGGATTTTCTTTAAAACTCATTTTATTGAAATATAGCCTCTAACTACACCTTAGAGAAGACTAAGGAGTAAGGACTTCCTTTTGAACTTATTTTGTGCATAAATAAAAACATTTACACAGCCACTCAACCCTCCAATTCCCTTAGAACTACATAACCTCTCTAAGTATTAATTCCTAAAGCCGACTCCAACACGGGCAATGTCCTTCGGTGCCTACTTAGTTCCCGAGAAGCTGACAACCCTACTAGTAGCCTCAAGCAGACCCACTGGTCCTAACAAGTACTACTATAAAATCAAAATATTAATACATGATGTGAACTCCTACCAATGCAAATGTGATGTGATGCCATACATGACCGATTCATTTAAAGGTCAAATAAGAATTATGTCTTATTAGTTAATGTCCATATCATTTTCAGACAATCAACATTATATAAATCACAGTTAACACCGCACAATTGTTTTCACTTATGGTTTAGTGAGTTATCAATCAAATGCAATCATCAAGCAATAAACAGATTCCCGAACCCCATGCATAGTAAATTAGATTTAAATTATTTTCAATACAACTAGATTACAAGCACAAGCAAGATGAAGAGATTGTTATTACCCACCTATCATCCAAGTTAAGCCATAAAAACCCTCTAGGGAAAACCAAAGGATTATCCCCATCCATTATTCCAACCATCATAAACATTACATCATCATCAACATTATCATCAGCGTCAAATCATCATCATCCTTTTATATTGGAATCTAAACAAAAATAGAAGATTGACTAAGGTTATTATATAGAATAAATAACAAAAGTAAATATTTATCCATGAACTTAAACTCATTTTAAGATTCTATTTGAGCAGACATTAAGTAGAAACCCCGCCATGGCTACAAAGATCGCCCCACCAAGATACGGATAGTTCTCCATTGTTTGTCAAAGTATTTCTTTTCACTTTTTTTATAATTTATTATTACAAAAGCATCAACAAGCATCATATACAAAAACATTCATTTCCTAAGCACACACACATTTGAAACAACATATTCCCCATATAAATTATGGTTATCCCAACATTTCATTTTAATCTAATGATTAGCTATTAACCCATTTTAACTTAATCTTAACCAAATTGATTAGAATTAATCATTTAATCCAATTACTAATTTATTTTGATTAAACTTAATCAATCTAATTCATTTTAGTTTACCAAAGCCTATTTAGTTAAGTTGAACCTAAATTGATTAACTAAGTTCATTCTATATTTAAGATTCATGTTAACTTAAGTCTATGTTGGCTTAATATTAACCAAGTTGATTAAAATTAATCAATCTAATTCATTCGAGTTCATTTAGTCAAGTTGAACTTAGGTTCATTAGCTAAGTTCATTTTATACTTAACTACACACATTTAACAAGCAAACACAAGTTTTTAACTTTGTTTGGACTATATAGCAACTGGAATCAATAATAATTTAGGCCTTGATACTTTTAGAATTTGCAAAAACTTAAAACATGAAAATGTTGATCTTTTTTTAAGCTTTCCATAGCATTTTAAATCACCTCAATCCAAGTTTGTATGAAAAAGTTATGATCAAAATACAAAACAACATTGTTACAAGGAAAACTAGAATTGAGGCCAACAAGGTCTTGGTCATGGCCATGATTCACAAAAATTTCATAACTCAAGCCTAGTAAGGGCATAATCACGCTTGTAACTCTTGTCTTTCTTACTGTGTCGTCCCCCCTTGTTTCTTCTACTCTTTTTTTTATCAATTTATACTTATCTTACTTCAAATAAAACATCATGAAAGAAACATACACTTTATATTTATAACTTTCAATACTTCTAAACTCATTTTACTCCATCAAAATATCTCCAACTACATCATCAATCCCTAACTTCACATAGCATCAAAACAAAACTTAATCTCTATCATCCACTATTCACCACCTCAACTTTATTGTTTACAATTTTTTCATCACAAACCCAACTTATTACTAGCTCTAATTCATCATTTTCATGAAACACAAGAGCTTACTTGTTTTGGGAAAAGCTTCAACATCCAAAACTCTATCATCACTACTTTTCCTTAACTTTGGAAGCCATTTCATACATGATTTCCAACTTCTCTCTAGATTTTCATCTTTTATTTCTCTTTTGATCTTTTCAAACTTGAGATCATGCGGTGGACTTGGGAGAAAAAGAAGAGAGGAAAAGGAGGAGGAGATGGAATCGTATAAGAGAAGAAAATGGGAAAGAAGAAGAATAAAGTGGTAGCCAAAAGGAAATAAAATGGTATAAATAGGATAAAGTCAAGGTAATTAAAGTTATTTAGGATTAAGGGTTTTGATTTAAGCTTTTCAAATCATTATCTTAAGTACTAAAAACAATTAGAAGGAAATTTTAGAATATATATATATATAAGTAAAATCAATAACTTGAGTTAGGAATCTAGTTTAGAAATTTAATTATGTAAAACTTGATATTTAGTTGAGTTTGGGCTTAGAAACTGATATTTTTAAATAAGTATGTAAACTCAAAATTCATGGAAATTGAAGGTATATAATTTAGAATAAAAAAGCTACATTTAAGTATCTTAGAAATCTAAGTATTGAACTTAAGAAAATTTTAGATCATTTATAGATTAAAAGAAAAGAGTATTCAAATTAAAATTGACTAATAAAATAGTGAAACTTGATTTGATAAGAAAAATGATCAAAGTAAATAAGTAATTTGAAAGAAATAGAGTTCAAAGTTGATAACTAAAAGGATTTAATAAGTTTGGTTCATGAAATGGATAATTGAAGTAGATAAAAATTGAAAAAGAGTATTTGGAATCTCAATTTCAACTAAGTCTATTTTCTAATTGATTATATCAATCTATTCATTTATGACCTGTAATTCAACTTACTTATTTTAATAAAACTATCTAAACTCAGTTATTAAATTACACTCTAAACAACTTCAAGATTAATTATCCATTGGTAGTTGACATTATATTAGCTTTAATTTTCATAATTCGAAAGCATTCAATCGTTTTAAGATTTTATTCATTTACTCACACTTTCATTATTTTATTCCAATTAACTTTGATTACAATTTAATATTATTTCCAATTCCATTGTAATTTTGAATTATTCAATAATCTACTATCTATTAGGTTAATATATCACACTTCTATATTCATTACCCAATCTATTTGATATTTCTTGTTGTTTTATTCTTTCTCATTATATTAATTTAGGGTCTCTTGCAATATTTTTATTTTTTATAAAATGTCTCAAGATTCAAGTTATGTAAATTTAGTGCTATTCTTTTATAATTATTTATTTACTCATCATTCATTTCTTTGATTACCCAAATATTTTTGGCTTAGCAAATATTTTATATCATCCTATGAACATAGGTCATGGATAGGGCTTCTTAGCTCTAAAATGGTGTTTTCATTTTGATTTCCTTTAATCATGCTCTATCTTACTTAACGTAGATATAAAAAAGTGAAACGCATATCACATATAATCCTATTGTCTTTATGCCTTCCTCAGCTTCTACCCCATATGCATTTTAGAATTTTTGTTATTTTCATACAATTTCACATCTTCTAAGATGTATCTACGAGTGTCAAACTCGAGATTCTACCTAAAATCGTCAGTAGTCCATAGAATAAGAACATAGAGTTGTTAGAATTTACAATCAATATAAATTTACTTGTAAAAATTATAGATTTACTCATTGTGCTAATAAAACTTTAAATAAATAATGAAAAAAAATTCAACATCAATTTTAGTCACAAGTCATAGCTTAATAAAATTTACATACTCATTGCACAAATATCAGTATGCTAAAAACACATATATTATGTAGAATCACGAGTCTACAGTGAGTTTGAAGTGTATCTACCGACTATTATGTGAAATCACAAGTCTACGACTACTCCAAGAACAATTTTGTATATAAGTTGAATCGAAATCACCTCAGTAACTCGTAAACCCATAGAAATGTATGGTTGACTTACGAGTTTGACAACTATAGATGTATCCGTATATCTTGATCCTTTTATGATTTTTAAGCTTTGATAAATCAACTTCAAGAACACTTAAGAGTCTTCTTTGTTGTAGTGCTTCTTCAACATTTATTTTACTTAATCTTAACTTGCTATTTTGCTTTATAACATCCGTCGAATATAGATGATGGAACTTTAATCATAAAGGCATCTTTTGGTGTAATGGCTTGGTGTTCATCGGAACTCCAAAGTTAAGCGTGCTTTGAGCAAAACAATTCTAGAATGGGTGACCTCTTGAAAAGCACTAGCACCAAAGGATAAAACCGTTCGGTATGTGGTCAAAGAGGACAATATCTCAATGGACGGAGTTCTAGAGCATTATAGGTGGTATCAAAGTAGTTCACTAGCGGGAAGTGGAGGAGTATCCTCCTTGCCTAGTGTGGTTTTGGAGCTTTAAAACGAAACTAATAAGGACATCATTTTTATAAGTAGGAGAGTATATACTACCTCTCAAATATAGATGGTAGAACTCTAATCACAGAGGTGCATTTTGGCATAATAGCTTGGAGTTCGTTGGAACTCAAAAGTTAAGTATGCCTTGAATAGAGCAATCCCAAGATGGGTGACCTCCTGGGAAGCACTAGCATCAAAGGATAAAACCATTTAGCATGTGGCCAAAATGGATAATTCCTCGATGGTGGAGTTCCAGGATGTTACATGCTTATAAACAATTGAGATGCTTATGCGATTCTAATTTGTTGAAGCATTTCTGCAAAGTTGCCTTCAGACTTTTTTTGGAACTCCATTAAAGGTTCTCATTTATGCTTGTACAATTGTTTTATTATCATCCATTCACTTGTGTGCCGATTTACTTCTCAAACTTTCATTTATGTAGGGATCTATCTCTTAAAATTTCAAAGTGCACATGGAATATGTTAAATTCATTTAACTATATAAAATGCTGAAAGTTTAAGGGATCAAAAATCACACTTTAAAAATTTAAGGGTGAATCTAAACCTAGATTAAAGTTTGATGGGATAATTTGCAGTTGTCCTTATCTTTTTTACATAGTATATAATTAGACAAAAATATATTATATAAAACTTATAAATACAAAATATAACAAATATACATAATATATTAAGCATATATTACATGATTGATTTCATATTAATATTATATTATTGAAACATCTTAATTTTTTAGAAGTATGTTATATCTTTATATAAAGTATGTAATTAGATATAAGATATTATATAATACTTATTAAAAATTCTAAGATATATATATATAAATATTAAATGTATTATACATAATATAACATATATAAATTAAGATTCACTAAAATAGATATACTAAATCAATATTTTATGCTATTTCTTATGTATTATATATATATATATATATATTATTTTGATACATATTTTGATTAGGTGGTACATTATGATTTTTTAATAATAAGTTATTATGTAAAAAATTTTAAATAATGGACATAGATATAAATTTTACAATATTTAGTTTTTTATAATAAATTTATTTAAGTTATTATTGTTTATTTGAAATATATTTATATAAAATATATTAATAAATAAATGTATTACAAATATAATATAAAATATTATATATTTTAGCTAGATTTTATTGTCTCTAAAAGTCTTTTTTTTTTATAAAGACAAATATGAAATAGAATTAAAAAAAAAATGACACTACAATATCTTATTTACTACCTAAAATTAGAGACAAATTTGCAGTAAATGAAAGTTTATTGCTGTTAGGCTTGTTGTATGTTTTTTTAAGCCTCACTTAGTTGCTAAACTTAGCCTTGCTACTAAAAGCACTTACTTAAATGCTTCTGACTCTTTTTTGGCTTTCTTCTTGCTACTAAGAAAGCATTTACTTAAGTACTTTTGCCTCTTTTTTGACTTTCTCAGTAAGTCGTGCCTCTCTGTCTCTTCTTTCTATTAGTTCAAGATTAGCATTTTACTCTCTACTATATTTCAAGGTTTTCCTGGTTCTTCAAAATGCCAAGTGACACCTTATTTGCTAGGTAAAAGATGCATCATCTCCTCTTTATAGATTGTAGATTGGTTACACATTTGATTTGTTACAAAATCTTAAGTATTACAACCGTATCTTAACTAGATTTGTTAATCCTATTCATTTATTGCTGAAAATATGTTGAATCTAATAATTGTTTATTCCTTGTCCATGTTGCCTGTTGGCATCTTCCAAATCCTTTTTTTATTAATGTTTTTAGGTTGTAACAGTTGTGTTAACAGCGAAATATGAGCTACAGCCCACTCAGCTTACCATTGTCACAATTGGGCCCTGTGGCCCAATTAGCCACTAACCTCGCTCAAGAAAGGCCTACACCGAAGAAGGTCTACACTTAACCAAGTGCAAGAGCCCCCATTGTCACTCATATCAACTAGGAGGTGATCCATAGAAGGCCTTCCATGAGCTCGGGGGCGACTTGCCTCACGAGCTTGAGGTCAAAGGTAAACGCCTTAAACCACCAGCAAACCCTCACAAGGTTTAACTCACCAAGAATAACGACTGCTAGCTTGCCTAGACTCCCAAACCACAAAGTATTTAAGCCCATCTCGAGATGGGGGGTATACAACTAGCCCGGCCAGACTCCCTTCTATAACTATTCCTCAACTTAGTTACCCCTGCTACCTCGGGTACCAAGTCAACTACCAGGTAGAGACTTGTCCTAATGGATTCAATGGGCCCATCTTGATATGACCGTAAACACTATAAATATCCCATTTCCTATTTAGGAAAAGGAGGAAGGAATTCCATAAGTTTCTCCATGTCTTATTGTTCTCAGAAAGAAGAAGAACCTACTGACTAACTTAAGCATCAGAGTGATCACGTTGGGCAACCTCTTGACACACTTCTAGCTACTTTTTTTATGTTTGTAGGAGCTTAATTCTATTAGTAAAATTAGCTTATGCAACAAGTTGCAAATTTTTTTGCAATTAATAGCAGTTTTTGTTAGTAAAACATATATGAATTGTTAAATTTATCATAATTTTTAATGTCATAAATATATTTATCGTATATTTGTCATTGATTCATTTTTTTTTAGAAATAAAATTTTTTTGTTGCAAAACTTTTGTCACTAAACACTGGTTTCTTGTTGTGCTGAAATCGACAAAACGATTTTTTTTTCCTTTTTTTTTTATAAACACTAGTTAATACTTCCAAGTTCCAACAATCAATTAATTAACTCGGTTGTTTACTGAATCCAAGTATTCTATATATTAAAATATCAATGCAATATGTATCTGAAATTAAGCACACAACAACCTCTACCTATATGGTAAGGTGGTTCTACACAGAAAAAGTGTTCAACATCCTTCCACAAAGGAAAGAAATAGAGTAGTGCTGCGAAACACGTGGAAAGTTCATCAGGTACATTGCACATGAAAGAAAAATTCGTCCCAAGATGAAGATTTTGGTGAGAGTTCGAATTTTATGTAAATGTAATAATGATATGATGTTTCATTTTGGACGGTTCTCAATTATACAAGACCAGCACTTATAAGAAGTTGACTCGAGGATTGCACGTTGCCACTTGAGCCACCGCTGCGTCAATAATGTGTGTCGTGTTGACATATGGGTAATGGGTGTTTGTATTTTTAATTTTTGGTAATTTAAAATATATATTTTTTAATTTTAATAAATTAGTATATGTATTTTAAAGTATGTGTAATTTGATTATTTTTATTAAATAATATTTAATGAGTATTCATTTTAATAACAAATTAATGACACATATTTGAAAAAAAATTATCTGAATCTATATATGAGATATTAAACTGCTAAAAAATTACTAAAAATTGATAATATAGGCCCCTTTTTTCTGTCATTATCTTGTCATCGAAATAAATGTCCGTCAGATTTTATTAAATAAAGATATTGAATTGGATATACTTAGAAATTATAAGCACTGATTTGTCTAATCTAAAAATAAAACACTATTTTGCTAAAAATTGAAAGTATTCATGGCCTAAGTTTCTATGTCAATGTCAATCTTATAGGATCCCTTAATAATAATAATATGCTACAAGAAAACCAACTGATACATAGCATCTATTAATCGTAGCAAAATTATATCGGGATACTAATAACAATAAAGGATAGATATTATTCCAATAAAGCCTTTACAAAATTAATGAAAAAAAAAAAGACTTTGATATTAAGTTTATGTTGGACTCATTGAACTAGTATAAATTACAAGTGGGGTCCGTGAGGAATGATATATATCAGATTGTTTTTGGGTAGGCCAGCGAAATTAGCATGCTCCTAATATATGGGTTATTATGATAATAGATGGAATGTATATATGCAAAAAGCGTAAATAGAAGGGTTCAAGGATACAATAAACGGTTCATATCAAAGTGAAAGTTGCAATAAAAAGAAGGGTTTAATCACGCACAAGGCCTACGTACTCCGACGATATAACTTTAGTTTTATAAGGGAGGTGATTTAATTATGTAAAAATATCTTGATTTGATTCTTAGGTTAGGTGATAAGTCTAAGGAGTTCTATCCATGTTTGGAATGATTTTGTTATGTTATAAATATAATACCCACTATATCTATATGCTTAAACTTTTAGATGAGATGGTTGTTGTGCTGATATTAATATAGTATTAGAGGGGAATATCATGAGTTTGAATCCTTATGCAGTCCTTGTGATTCCATTAAAGTAAAATTGTCCACTTGATGGGTTTCAAACAAAGTCTTGCCCACAAGCGAGGAAGAGTGTTATGTGAAAAATACAATAGTCATAATATCTACAAGTTTAAGTTTTTAGATCACATGGTTGTGATATTAACCTGTTAACATAAGAAAGATTTGATACGACAAGTCTAACATAGGATTTATCCATCCAATTTTCAGCATCTCCCATAGAAACTCAAATAGTTAAAGAGTCTTACACTTAGACTCGAGATAACCCCTTTCAGTATCTCCCATAGAAGATCAAACATTTAAAGAGTAACAAACAAGTTGAATATGAAATTGTGTTTTCACATATATTAATCTCTTTACAAAGAAAGGGTTTATATACAAGTGCTTGTATTCTAACTTAGGAAATAAATCAACAAAATTGATCTAATTACAATGAATCTTTTAATCACAATAAATTAGCAAATCACCTATAATTGCCAAATAAAGTGGTAGACTAAATTTCCTATAATTAAGCACTAATCATGCTAACACTCTCCCTCAAGTTGGTGCATAGATATCTTGCATGCCTAACTTTTCTAGTGATTTGTAGAATACTTGACTTGAGACAGCCTTGGTTAGGATATTAATTAATTGGTTTTTAGACTTTATAAATGGCACTTCAATAATTTAAGCTTCCAATTTTTCTTTAATAAAGTGTCTATCAACTTCTATATTCTTGGTGTGATCATGTTGCACGGGGTTATGGGCTATTACAAACGCAGCTTTATTATCTCAATAGAGTGGCATAGCATATGTAGGTTACAGACCAAAATCTTACATTATTAACTTATCCATGATAACTCACATATTCCTTGAGCCATTGCTCTGTACTCTGCTTCAACACTTGATCTAGATACAATTTTATACTTTTTACTTCTCCAAGTGACAGGATTATTACCAACAAAGTGAAATAACCTGAAGTAGAGCGTCTATCTGTATTATCTCCTACCCAATCATAATCAGTATACCCTTTGATATTCAAGTGATCATTCTTAGCAAACATAATTCCTTTCCTTCATCAATCTCCCCTTGAAGAGGAGAGTGATCAGTTGAGAAATATACAAAATCCTTATTGAAAGTAACATTCATAGTGATGGACATCTTTCGAGTAGGTAGGTGATAACATCCATCTCCCTTTTGGTAAGAAGCATATCCTACAAACATGCATTTAATAGATCGTGGTGATGGTTTATCTCGTTGGTGAGAATATAGATGGACATATACAACACAGTTGAACACTTTAGAAGGAGGATTAGAAATCGAAGGCATGTCATTTATCTTTTTAGTGAGAACCTGAAGTAGAGTTGTAAATGCTTTGGCATTTGAAGGTATACAATTAATGACATACATAGCAGATAGCAAGGCATTACCCCACATATATTTGGGAACATTTTGTTCCAACTAGAAAGCTCAAGTAATCTCTAGAAGTTGGTGATTGCGTTGTTCAACAATACCATTCTCCTATGCTGTGTTAGCACACAAAGTGTGATGAATTATCCTTTGTGATTAAAAGAAATTAGGAAGATCATTATTCAGGTATTCACCAATTTGAATGTAATACTTTGGTTGTTGTAGAGAATTGATTTTGGACCATAGTACAAAACTGTTTAATAACTTGGTTCACATCACTCTTATGCTTGAGCAAATAAACCCATGTAATTTGAGTATAGTCATCAATAAAGGTAATAAACCATCTCATACCACTTGAAATAGAATGTAGAGAGGGACCCCATAAATTTGAGTGAATTAAAGTAAATGGCATCGAGGATTTATTATCACTTTTTAGAATTACACTACGATGGCTTGTAACTAAGACACAAGTCTCACAAGTAGAACATTTGAACTCAGTTGTACAACACTCAAACAAACTAGGCAGAATATGCTTTAAATGACCAAATGGTAGATGTCTTAAGCATTGATGCCATAAGCAAATCTGTTTTCATTTCTTAATGCCATTTTACTTGTGTGATTTGTTGCAACATTTGTCTTTAAGTCATTATGAAAGTACTGCAAATCCTCTCTCTTAAAACCACATCCAATCTCCTCCCGAGTATAAAGATCCTAAATAATACAAGTGTATGGAAAAAAAATGACAAGAATATGCTACAGTGAATATGCTACAGTAAGTTTAGATATGGATAATAAATTAGTTTGCAAAGTAGAAACCAAAAGAACATCAAGTAGTTGATGTTAGGTGTCAACTGAATAGTACCAATACCACTAGTAGGAATTTTTTAACCATTAGTAGTGCTAACAAAGTGTTTGGAGTTGTTTTCTATGAAGGTTTTGAATTTTCTTAGATCGTTAGCTAGATGATCTGTAGCTCCAATGTCAATTATCCATGCATTATCATAAGCAGAAATAGAAGTGCATAAAGCATAACTAAACTTACCTAAGTAGGCCTCATCTTTCTACTCAATGATAGATGTGGTAGCTAGTGATGCTCGACTTTCTTGTTTGATGATAACATATCTGTGTGTTAACTCATATACTTTAGAGGAATTATTACTCACAGTATATGTTTTTTCTACAGCACGCCAAATGGCTGTTGCAGTAGGTAGACGATCAAATAGTACTCTCACATGTTTTTCCATTGAATTCAAAAGCCATGTTTGAATAGTATAATTTTCTTCTTCCAATGTTTCACAAGTATCAAAATCTATTTTCTTAGGAGCGTATTTGGTACCAATAATATAGCTAAGTTTTTTCTTACTTGCTATGGACATGAGAGACATACGAGCCTAAGAATCACAATTAGCACGGTCAGTTAGTTTTTCAGGAGCAATTTTGAAGTTATCAAATGAATCACCAACCATTTTCAAGTTTAGATAGTAGAAGAAGTAGTGGTTTTTTAAGGTAGTGACAATAGTTTGTAGATTAAAAGAAAATGACAGGTTTATAGTTTATGAATTTTAGAATTAGATATATCAATTATACCTGCTCTCATACCATGAAAAACAAGTTGAATATGAAATTGTGTTTTCACATATATTCATCTCTTTACAAAGAAAGGGTTTATATTCAAGTGCTTGTATTCTAACATAGGAAATAAATCAACAAAATTGATCTAATTACAAGAAATCTTTTAATTACAATAAATTAGCATTAATTACAATAAATTAGCAAATCACCTATAATTACCAAATAAAGTGATATACTAAATCTCCTATAATTAAGACTATATCTCCTATAAGTAAGCACAAATCATGCTAATAAAGAGTTCCCTAGAGATAGACTCAAGATAAGCCTATGAAAAGATCCATCAATAGAAGGGTTTATCTTAATAATTGACACTCTCCAAGATTTAGACAGATACAATTAATAGCCAAAATCCATAAATACCGCATGTGCCAAAAAAAAAAAAAAGTCACTTGTTTCTATTACTTTTTTGGTCATTACAACAGGAAAAGGAAGGATTTGAATCTTGTACTTCTCACTTGAAAGATTAAGGGAGATGCCATTAGTTAAAGACCATTAATTTTATTTATATTACTTTATATAATGTTAATTCCCTTTTGTTTACTCATCTAAAAGGTTAATCTCATATTTGTGTCACCATGTAAAATATTCATTTTTTTAATTACTTAAAATGTTGATATATTATTTGAATTTATTCTCAAACTTTAATATTTTCTAATAAAATTTATCCCTATGTTCTGCAGGTATTCATGAGCAAAACGAAGTTGTGGATTTTTTTTTTTTTTTTCTAAAGTGCGTTTTGAGGAATGGAATTGCTTGTGTTCTAGTTGATATGGAAAATAAACAAAAAGTTCAGGAAAAAAATGGTATATAATTTGTTTATTAATATTCCAATATTGCCTTTACAAAAGTAATGAAAAACCATAAACATTATTGGGCTCATTGAACTTGTACAAATTAAAGGTAGAAAATGATATATAATGGCCGTAATTGCTATTAAGTGTAAATAGAGGATTCATGTAAAGTGGCATCAATTGAAAATAAATTCTACATACAACATATGCTTTATATTAATAAAATATTGTTAAATCTATATGCTTTATATTAATAATACATTGTTAGCTCTCTATTATAAATGCAAAACTTGCAAAACTTCGTAGTAAGTATACCTTCTATTTATACCTGTCAGGGAAATAAAAAAATCGTAACTACTAAAATAAATATAATAAAAATTTTAATTATTTTAATAATTCAATCATTGTTGGATATGAACCGTTCAATAACTAATTATGAAACCATAAAATTTTCCCTATATACATTTAAGGCATTATAGAATGTAACTCTTATCCTCAATTTAAATCACCTAATAATACGTACACCTATTTGTACTGAAAGGCCAATATATGGTAATGTAGGTCAGATATGGCTCAAGAAGCTACCATATTCGGCCCATGAATTTTAGGGTTTAATGATATAAATACGTCTTTATTATTATTTTATTTTATTTTTGTGTGTAATTTGTGTTTTACCAATGGATAGTAAAAAGAATATGAACAAAATTAATACAATAGTGAATAGAAACCCAAAAAATTAAAATAGAAATGGGTTTTATATAAATCAAGAATCAATACGTTCAATGACTTGTGAATCTTTTAAAACGTTAAAAAAATTAAGGATTCAATATAATCAATCAATAACAATAATCGTGAATAAAAATCAATGATGATCGATGTTTAGTCCTTGAAACAAGTCTCACAAGTCTTTCAAATAATATAAATAGGCTAGCAAAATAACCTATACTCACCTATTTTAAAATAGACCACTAACTAAACAACATGATATATTAAGAAATTAAAATACCTAAAAATATCTAAAATAACTGAAAAATAAACCAGGACGATGAAATAAAACACAATTCCTAATATAACTAAGGGAAATAAAAATAGAAAATAACCTAACAATAAAAATACGAAAATAACTCATCATTTCAAACAACAACAAACTAGAAGTGAGCGGGTAATCTTGCTGTACAGGATAGCTACCCAGATCCTATTCAATCGAGTAGATTTTAGGTGGATACTAAGAGTCAATGGGTAGGTTTCAAGTATAAAATTTTCGAAACCTACTCCTGCAAAATAAGGTATGGGTATGGGTTTTTCATACCCTACACCCACCTTAGAATCTGTACTATAGTAAATATAGGGTGTAGGTTTCTAGATATCCTATACCAACCTTATAAAAATTAGATAAAATAATATTAAGTTATTAACAATAAATAGTATTATTCATTTTTTACTAATAACATAAACATTATTTAAGGAAGTGACACTTCTTCGGTGTCTTTATTATTCATTGTTAATAACTTAATGTTACATTCATTTAATTACCCTTAATGACTTAACGTACAAAATATTTTATTAATTATCCATGGGAATGAAATTAAAATAAAAATCTTCTAATAAATTTTTAATAAATATATTTGGTCTTTTACCATTTTTGTTATTTTTCCTTTTTTTTTTTTTTTGGCTTGAAAAAAACTGCCTTCTTTGGTGGATACAATGTTAGTATTTACCTCATAGAAACTACTTTTATATTTCTTAATTTTTATGCTATTATTCTACCTCCACAAGATTTAAAGACCCAAAATTTCCAATATTGTTATACACCGAAATGGTTTATTATTAATATGAATCAAAGATAATATGAGACTATGAGTACCAAAAAATTGCATCAAAATTCCTTCATCAATATGCAAGAGAAATAAGTGATGACATTAGTAATTAATAATTATGGTCTTTTATTATTCTTTTTATTTTAAAAGATAAATTGTAGCCAATAGCCATATTTACTTATTCGTAATATTGAAATTAAATAAAAATTGCAAAAAGTAGAGTTTTCTAATCATATATTATAATGATCTTAAAATTTTTAAATGAAAAAAATATATGTTGTATAGGATATCCTATAAATTTTACAAGACAAGTGATACAAAATGAGTATAAAGTGGTATTAGATAGATTCTGAGTATAAGATTTAGTACCCTTTTATCTTATAAGATAAGGCACATATAACGCTTAATATCCTACCACCATGTATGCGCTTACTACTACAACAAATATTATAAATGAATGAAACGATACGACCCGTGTGCCCTTCGACCTAGGCCGATTAAAATGTTCCCAATTTGGATTCATTACATATGGTGGGCTCACGGGGATATTTAGGATCACGCGTTTTCAATCCCTTATAAGTTATCTTGGAGTGATGATTTTTCATTTTATCCCTTCTTTTTTCCATACCATCATTATCCCTTCGTCCAATCAAGGTGGTAAAGTGCTCAATGGAGATATTGTTCTAAGTCTCTAGGTTATTTGAATTAAAAAGTGTATAATGATTATAAATTCAAATAACAAGAATAATACATTATCTTTCAGAAAAGATATAGATTACAAAATCCTATAAATCTTTAATAACTTAAAAATGAATGGAGAGCCACTAGCTCTGTATTTTTGTGGGACTTATTTATATCTTGAGTATTTTATAGTTTTACATTGCTAACTTCATGATGCATGCTAAGTATAGATTTACAATATCCAGGACTCTAAGAATCAAAGCGGACCTTTACTTAATGAAATATCTAGAATTATATATGAGAATTCCACGAACCTTGGTATGAATTGATAAAATAAACCTTGATCCGTTGGTTGAGTAATCCTAAGAACCTTGATATGGAGATCTTGACCTTGTACGAAATACCAACCAAGAACCCTGGTATAACAAAGAACTCAACAAGAGTCAAATTCTTAAAGATATCACAAGTTCTCGAAAGAACTCAAGAGAAAAATTTCGCTCAATTGATTTCAAATCATAAGGAATCTATTCTTGATATAAATACAAAAGACTATATGTAATAACAAAAAGGAAACCTAAAAGACAAAAATAAAACATGTCTGTCGCACAAAAAAGACTGGCGGCCTAAACAACTACACTAGTGGCCTTTTATAACTACATTGGTGGCTTTAAAAAATATTAATATGTGCATATTGTATGTTAGTTGTCTGCTCTTAGATTGAGCAATAAGTGTCGAAGAAGGACAATCACTCATTCTAGAAGGCCAGCAACATAAATTCTAAGACCGGTATCTAGGTAAGCTGGCAAATACGTCACCGGTAGTAGAGGCAGCATTAAAAAATTTGAAATTGATCTTCAAAGATGGCCATCTAAAGGCCGGCGATGTAGCTCCATAAGCTAGTGGCTTTTAGATCAAAATTGGCAACTTTGCATCAGTTTTTAATATTGATATTCCTTGGCACCATCCGATATAATGAAGTTGCTCGAATCATCACCATTTCGTTCGTCTAACTATGTTGAATAACTTTATTTCTCCTTCCAAAGTTGGTTCAATATGTTTTGCTTGATCTTCTGTGAAGTTCTTGCAATATCCATTGAATTCATGCAGAAGTTTCTTAGCCTACTTTCATGTGATTGTGCCTCTAGATACTTGAACTTGTAGTGGCGAGCTTAGTACAATCGTATCTTCATCACCTCACCTCTAAAAGTGGATGTACCTATGTATGAATATATGTACAATTCAAAAATTCTTTCAACAACTAAAGACTATTGTTGTCAGGTTCAATTTTATTTTAAGTTAAAAAAATGTTTATTTTTTGTATAATTGATTCTTTTTATTACTTAAATAGAAGTTTTTTACTATTTTAAGGAAAAAAATCATCAATTCAAATAGGAATTGGTCGGGATTCCACATTTTTAATTCCTAAATTTGGATTTGGAACCTTTGGTCTTTGAAGCAACTGGACTATGATGATGTCTACATGTCTGTCTATATATTGTTTTTCATTTTCCCCCAACATATACATACATAGTTCGAATTTGAGATTTTTCATATCCCATATTTAGATGTGACATGGAGGAATTTAGCTTGGTCCCAAGTTAATAGGTTTCATGTCAATTCCATGATAGCATCATCAATCTATTTATGCTGCTTGGATTAATCATGAGTGTGGGGTGGTGGTCATTCCAAATCCTTACGTTGAATTCATATTATATCCATGATGCATATCATGAGCTTATTCACTATACTTTCTTTCATGAATGCAATAATAACTAACGGATTATGAAAAAAAAATATATATATTTAAATTTTGTGCCTTTTTTATGCGGAGCAGATTGCAAACGGATATATAAACCAATGTGATAAGAAAAATTCAAATAAGAAGTTAAAATGATCTTTTGGGCTTTCAAGGAACATAACTTTTGCTACAAATTTCCTATTAACTATTATAATATGTCTAAACAAAATTCATTGAAAGAGCTATATTTTGTCCAAGATAGGACTTATAATGCCTCTAGTTTTGGGGGCCAAAAAACACCATTTAAAGGCGCATATTTCGCCCTAAAGTTTAATTATTATTTTAATATTATTATTGTTTTGTATATGATCTTTTTACATTCTTATATCATCAATAAAATTTTTATCTTCTAGATTTTGAACTCAAAATTTTTAGCAAATTTCTTTGGGGAATAATCGTTGATTTTCTTTTGATTTCCTTATTTGCTTACTCGTTGCATTAATTTTGCTCTTTTCAATATTTCTCAATCGTACTGACATTTCCATGCTTTTTTTTTTCCCCCCTCCAAACTTACGTACCGATAAGAACCACAATATTTAATCGAATTTTTACTTCTCAAAGCTTACACTTAAAAGTAAAGAGGCTAACCTTAATCATTTTCAAAAGATGTCTAGACAGTAATAACAAGTAAGACAGTAAATCTAATAAGTAAAATTTTAATTGAACGTGATACCTAAATTTAAAAGTAACTTCAACATTGTTTCAAATCGAGATTTTTGTTCGGTAGTAGGAGTGGAAAATGGAAAGAGGTGCCTAATCAGTCCACTCACTCAACAGCCACAGTCTCTTGAAAGATTGAAATGGTGGTGTTGATAATGATGATACTCTTGAATGAGCAATAACATGGCTCAAAGTCAGTGAGGAAGAAAAATTTAACCCCCAAGAAAGAACTGTTCCCAACTTGGCTGGCCCAACTAAATTTGCGGAGAATGTGATCATCCAATACTCCTGACTCGTCTCCATCATTTCCAATTCATACCCTTTTGTGTATAGTGACGAAGGACAAACATATAGTAGTGGATTTGCAGAACCAGACCCAGAGCAGAAAAGCAATATAGAACAACCATATGGTAAGAATTTGACTATGTTAATGCATTATTGTCCTTAAGATTATTGCAATAGAAGCACTTCCTGATATGAGTCTTTTATGTTTGTCAAGTTAGGCATCATTTCAACGTCATTTTGACACAGACAAATAATTAATCAAATACGGATCAGATACAGATAAAAATAGAAACAGAATGAGCAGGATCTAAGTTGACAATATCATTGTTTACTCTGCCCTCTGGATTGTGACTTCTCTTGGTCTTCATAAACTTGCTTGCCTTCATCAATCAATCACCCTTTTCTTATCTCCACACCCCTTTCTTTACCTTGCCTTTCCTTTATTCATTTCTTTATGTGTTTATATATCTTCTGCGTTTTTTCATGGCTTCAGGATCAAAAATTGGTTGGAATTGATATCCTTTCACACCGAACTTTTTCTGACACACTATCTGACATTGGTTCTTGATAACTTATTTTTCAGGACCAAGTTTATATACATATTATTCTATTTTTGAATGTCAAACATTTTTCGGCCCCTTTTGACTTCATTCTCATCAAACAATCATGTTCCTCTATGTGCTATTCATTTGAATACTTCTATTCTCCTAACAGACATCATATGTTGTTTGGTTCATTCACTCAGACATGTTGAAGCTTTTCCTCTGCATACTTATATTCTTAATCCTTGTTCCTGTTGGGATTTCTGTTAATGAAGAAGGTGTTGTACTTTTGGAATTCAAAAGCTCACTTGTTGATGTAAGCAATAGTCTTCAGAACTGGAATCGCTTGGATATTAATCCCTGCAATTGGACAGGCATAAAATGCTCGGATTCTAAGGTAATTTCCGTCAATCTCTATGACCTTAATATATCTGGTATTTTATCTCCAGTCATGTGTCGGCTTCCTCAGTTGTCTGAACTTAATGTGTCAAAGAATCTAATTTCGGGTCCAATTCCTGAAAATCTTTCTCAATGTAGTAACCTAGAGATCCTAGACCTTTGCACTAACAAGTTCCACGGACCATTACCAATCACCCTCTTAGATATCATCTCTCTGAGGAAGCTTTCTCTCTGTGAAAATTATCTTTATGGTGATATCCCTGCAGAGATTGGGAAATTGAATATGCTTGAAGAGCTTGTAATTTATAGTAACAACCTAACCGGAAGAATACCATCTGAGATTGGTAAATTGAAAAATTTGAGGGTGATCAGGGCTGGCGAGAATTTCCTTTCTGGTACCATACCTATTGAAATTTGTGAATGCACAAGGTTGCAGATTTTAGGATTTTCACAAAATAGGCTAGAAGGTTCTCTTCCTAATGAGCTTCGAAAACTTCAGGACTTGACCTCACTAATCTTTTGGCAAAACTTGTTATCTGGTGAGATACCTCCTGAAATCGGGAATATAACCAACCTTGAATTGTTGGCCTTGCATGAGAATTCTTTTACCGGGCATATTCCTAGAGAACTAGGGAAACTGTCTCGGTTAAGGAAACTGTATCTATACAAAAACGAGCTGAACGGAACAATTCCCTTTGAACTAGGAAATTGTTCAAGTGCAATAGAGATTGATCTCTCTGAAAATAATTTGATTGGGGTCGTTCCAAGAGAATTAGGTCAGATTTCTAACCTTGTACTACTACATCTTTTTGAGAATATGTTGCAAGGAAGCATCCCAAAGGAGCTTGGGCAGCTAAAACAATTGGAAAATCTAGACTTGTCCATAAACAACTTGACAGGCTCTATCCCGATAGAGCTTCAAAATCTCACCTATCTAGAAGACTTGCAGTTGTTTGACAATCATCTTGACGGTACCATACCACCCCTTCTTGGCTTCAACAGCAATATTTCAATCATTGACATCTCAGCAAATAAGCTTGTAGGGAGCATACCACCATACCTATGCAAGTATCAAAGTCTGATGTTTCTCAGCCTCGGTTCCAATCAGTTGTCAGGAAATATACCTCATGGTGTGAAAGCCTGCAAATCCCTGGCTCAGCTTATGCTGGGGGATAATCAACTTACAGGGAGCCTTCCGTTTGAGTTTTACCAGCTTCAGAATCTTTCTGCTCTTGAACTAAACCGGAACCGGTTTTCAGGAATATTACCCCCAGATATTGGCAAGCTCTCCAATTTGAAGAGGCTACTCTTGTCTGATAACTATTTCACTGGGACAGTACCGCCGGAAATTGGGAATTTATTGCAACTTGTGGCATTCAATATCTCTTCTAACAAGCTCTCAGGGAGTATTCCCAGTGAGATTGGCAACTGTATTAACCTGCAAAGACTTGATGTTAGCAGGAACGCCTTTAACGGCTATCTACCAGGGGAAATCGGAAACCTGGTGAACCTGGAATTACTTAAGCTGTCAGATAATAGGCTCACTGGAGAAATACCAAGTACTTTAGGTGGCCTAAGACGCCTTACAGAGTTACAAATGGGGGGGAACTTCTTCAATGGAAGCATCCCTCTTGAATTTGGTAAACTCACTTCTCTCCAAATTGCTCTCAACATCAGCCACAACAATCTCACTGGAAAAATCCCTGGTGATCTCGGAAGCTGCAGATGCTAGAGACTCTATACTTGAATGATAACCAACTAGAAGGTGAAATTCCTGCTTCAGTTGGTGAACTTCTCAGCCTCTTTGTTTGTAACCTTTCCAGCAACAACCTAGTCGGAATGGTGCCAGATACTCCTGCCTTTCGAAGAATGGATTCCTCTAATTTTGCTGGTAACATTGGATTGTGTACGCTGGACTCACGTAGCTGCCATCCACCAATAGCTCCATCTCGTCCTCCTACCCCAACTTGGATAAAAGATGGTTCACCTGAGGTGAAAATTATGAGCTTGATTTTTATTATCATCGGCTTCCTATCTGTAGTGTTTCTAGCCACATTCTGTTGGAATATGAAGCACCAAAACAGTTCATTTGTTCCCCTTCAAGGTCACCCAAAGGCAAATGTGCTAGATAATTACTATTACTTTCCGAAAGAAGGCTTCACATATCAGGACCTTATTGAAGCAACTGGAAATTTCTCTGAGGAAGCAGTATTAGGCAGAGGTGCATGTGGGACGGTATACAAAGCTGTGATGGTTGATGGTGAGGTGATTGCTGTCAAAAAGCTAAATTCGCGAAGAGAGGTGGGAACTGCAATAGACAATAGCTTCAGAGCTGAAATTTCCACCCTTGGAAAGATTAGACATCGCAACATTGTCAAACTCTATGGCTTCTGCTACCACCAGGACTCCAATCTTCTCTTGTATGAGTACATGGAAAATGGCAGCTTAGGAGAACTACTTCACTCGAACGAGCAGAAATGTTTGCTTGACTGGAATGCACGATACAGGATTGCTCTTGGAGCAGCCGAGGGGTTGCGGTATCTCCACTATGACTGTAAACCGCGGATTATTCACCGGGACATAAAGTCAAACAACATCTTATTAGATGAAGTGATGGAGGCTCATGTGGGGGATTTCGGTTTGGCTAAGTTGATGGACTTCCCTTACTCTAAATCCATGTCTGCTGTTGCGGGCTCCTATGGTTACATTGCCCCAGGTAATTCCACAACATGCAATGTCCTGACGTGCATACAAGCACTTTTTCTTTCTGCATTTAAGGCTTATCATAGACATATACATGCAAACCATGCTTGCTTGATCCACTAAGAGAGTATGTCATTTGCCATCGCAAAAAATACTAAATGAGTGCCGAGGATGCTGTAATACAACCTATTTGTTTGGTAGAAAACGTCTTCCGATATCTCTTCAACTTTTGTTACAATCAAAACCTTAGAGGTGACATATGTAATCATAATAATTTCATGAAGTTGCAGTAATAAGTAGCTTTGAGCTGCAAATAATAGTTAGAAGTGAAAATCAGAACCAATGGCCTCAGTGAAAGTTAACCATTATGAAAAATATATAAAAAATGAGAAAATAATTTCCATTTCTAAAATGAAAGTTTTCCTCATTTCCATTAGCGTCTGTTGTGTTTGCAGACAGTAGCCAGCTACTATTGCCTGCTTCTTGACACCACTTGCCAAGAAGAACTGCTAGTATCTGCAATCTCTAGAGATTTTTATAAATAATGTACAACAACTGGATTGCAACAAATGTCAACCGATGTTTGAAAAACACTTGCAAGTGCAAATATGCTAGCTACTTTTTTATGAGACCATCTAGGATGTTAATGATCTTTCAATATATAAAGATTCAAGTTGTTTATTCTGTATGCCATGCCATATTCTGCATTTTCTCCTATGCACCCGCCGGGCATTGTAGAAGAACTTTATGTATCTTTGCCAGAAAGCAATCTCCTGTATTTGCAAATTAGGCCTTTGCTTCATTAGTTGCTAGTGATAAACCATTTTGTCACTGTTATTATCTCTACATATGCACTGGTAAAGGTGATTGGCTTGCAATATCTTCTAACAGAATATGCATACACCATGAAAGTGACCGAGAAGTGCGATATCTATAGTTTCGGAGTTGTTCTTCTGGAGCTAATCACTGGAAGAACCCCAGTTCAACCTCTCGAACAAGGGGGAGATTTGGTCACATGGGCGAGAAGGTCAATTCAAGATAAAGTGCCTACATACGAGATATTTGACAGGAGGCTTGATCTTAGTGTAAAAAGGACAACAAATGAGATGTCATTGTTTCTGAAAATTGCATTGTTCTGCACCAGTTCATCCCCATTTAACCGGCCGACCATGAAAGAGGTGATCGCGATGATGATTGATGCTAGGGAGTCCGTGATCAGTTCACCAGCTTCCCCAACATCAGAAACTCGTTTAGGTGAAGATGCTTCTTCAAATTATTGTTAGTGCCATGGCAAACAAATTATGATCCTCCTTCTTGTCATTTTTCGATGTACCTTTCTTTAAGGTAAGTTATTGTAATTCTTGATTACTAATTCCATTATTAACAACAATTGCTGGAACATGTTCCATAAGTACATGCCGGTAACAAAAGATTGGGCAGTTTACTGATGCGAAGATCATATGCATCCTGCTTCTATTGTCTACTTTTATATGTTTTGCTCTCTTTGATGTGCCTACCGTAAGATCAAAGGACGCACTGCACCCTTTCATTACTTATGGAAGGTGTTATGCTGTGTTTGTTTTGAGGGAAACGTTTTCTGAGATTGTTCATATTTGTTGCACTTTATTTTTCACAATCAAGGCTACAATTAAGTTAAGTAAGGACAGTCTAGTGCTGAGTTCAAAATCAACTAAGCTTAAAATTTTAAGCTCGAACGTAACTCCAAGTACCACTATACAATCTTAAGCCTCGATTAAACTCGTTTAAGCTTGTTATATTAAAAAAAATTTGTTTTTTCAATTTTAATTTAAATAATATTAATGTGTAGGCTTAACTTGAACTCGATTAGTAGTAATACCCAACCCATAATTGATTAAGCTTGCGAACTTTATCAGGCTAAACATTATAAAGTTCAAGTTCAACTCAATAGACTACTTAAAGCAAATTCAAGGTTGACTTGATTATTCTTCAATAAAATATAAATTAAAATTAAGCTGAATACAAATAATTTATAAAGCGGTTTGGTTTGTTTACATCCTTATCAAGAATTGTATAACACTAACAATAACATGTTAGTTGAGCACAGATTGATGGTTGTTGGTAGCCTCTAACTGGAAATGATGATGAAGATTGAAAGTCATTACTAATGATCACAAGTGATGATTATTAATCATAACGAAAAATGAAAATACAAAAAGTGAAAAATGATATCCATTTTTCTGAAAAGAGGAACTCACCTTCCTCATGTCTTCATTGTTAGTGGTTGTTAACCACAACTAGTGGTTGGTCCCTGTTGGAGTCTTCCACAAACCACTTTAAATCCATTTACAGCCGATGGAATTATACATTGAGATGTTTTCTTGAAGAATGATGTTTTCACAACAATCCTGCTTTTTCTTTTATCTTCTAAAAACTAATTTACATCATGTTTACGAACACTTGTTAAAAGTCCAACAAAATATATCATGTTACCCAACTTAACAAGTGTTTCAGAAGAGCACTAGAGTTTTCTCACTAATATTTGAGGATTGTAAAACTTTACAATAGCAACATTGTGCATTTGATTCGTTAATTTGATAGCAGATATTTGTCAAAAAACAAATAAAAATGCCATAGAATCTTAATTATTTATATACATATCAGATACAAATGCAAAATAGACATAAATACAAATATAGATGATGCACTAATTTGTTGATTTGATAGCGGATATTTATCAAAAACAGACAAAAACGTGATAGAATATTAATTATTTATATACATATCATATACAAATGTAAAATAGATATAAATACAGGTATAGATAAAATACAGACAATCCAAATAGACCGACTCGGATCCAATAAAAGCTCACCCTACTGAATCAAGATCATTTGTTCCCTATATACATCACAGGAGAATCTGAGCCAGAGTGGCTTTTTAATTAAGTTCTTCCTACATTTCAGATCTAAGTAAAACATAAATCATCAATTTTTAACCAAAAAATAAATAAATAAATCCATGACAAATTGTGCATTTTGAAACTCAACAAAAGAAGAAGGAGAATGATCCTTTTATTTATGTCACTCTATGTGATTTTGGTATACAAAGCAAAGCAACACCCTCTGTAATTTGTATGTAAACATGTAAAATGAAAGGGAAAAAATTTTCTAATCACCAAAACTCATAGATTTGGTTGCATTTCTAATATCGAACTTACTGATCTATACTATACCCTTCACAGGACCCATCGACAGAATAACCCGCTAAACGTGCCTATTCTAATTTACAAATTCCTAGCACCAAATATCCAATGTAAGAAAATCATTAACTAAAACAATAAGCCTAAGCAGATTTGCTAAGCTTATAATTACTATTTTCATTCTTACTATTAACATAGTAATGGTAATAGTTGCAATTACTGTGATTAGAATACTTTGAATAATAATAATATTTATTCAATCCTTGCTTGCTCCTCGTAAAATACTTTGTAAGTCCCTTCCACCACCATTTCCTCCTCCTAATATGGTGGTGGAGGATGCCGATGCCGATGCCGCTACCGCTACCGCTACCACCGCCACCTCTACCGCCATTGATATTACCACCACTACCCGTATGCCCCCCGTGGGATCGTGTTGACTTCCTCATTAACCCCCTTACCTCGGGAGGCCGGTAACTCCGAATCAACGGCCACTTGATCCCATCAAAAAACGGGTGCCGTTTAATATCCGTTGCACCCTTGGCACATCCTAGCCTCCTGCGCGGGTCCTTAACCAACAACTTCTCGATCAAGTCCCTTGCCTCCATCATTCCTTTTTCTTCTTCTTCTGCTCTGTCTCCATCGGGCACGTGGGGGAACCTCACCTGTCTGGAGGATGCTATGTTGCGCAGGGTGCTCTCTTTGCTCCCGCCTTTAAACGGCGTCACCCCGTATAGCAACTCGTACATCAACACCCCAAACGCCCACCAGTCCACGCCGTTGCCGTGTCCGTTACCCGAAACTAGCTCGGGCGCTAAGTACTCGTGCGTGCCTACACAGCACTTCGAGTGCGCGTCGGTCGGTTCCGCAACGAACTCCGCTATAACTTCCTCTCGCTGTTTTGTTCCACTTTCTCTCTCATCCAGGTCGTTATAACTGAAACAACTGCCGTAGAGGCTTCTTCTGCTGCTGCTGCTGCTGCTGTTTCGGTCGAGTCGAGCTCGAACTCGAGATTGAACAATTTTCCGTGTTTTAAAAGTGGGGACCACGTCGGATTTAAAACATAAGTCAAAATCGGACAGCATGACATGTCCATCCTCACGTAGGAGGATGTTCTCGGGTTTAAGATCGCGGTACACGATCCCGAGAGCGTGGAGGTACTCAAGCGCGACTAGAACCTCCGCCGCGAAGAAACGGACGGCGTGGACTGACAGGCGGTTTCCTGGCTGCTTCCTGAGAAGCGAGTGTAGGTCACCACCAGGGCAGTAGTCAATAAGGAGGCACGTGTAGTGCGAGACCTGGATGTGCGCGTAGAGAGTAGGCAGGAACGGGTGGTCCAGCATAGACAGGATCTGAGCTTCGGTTTCGATGTGAGAGAGCTTCTTGGCGCTTAAGAACTCGGTGTCGACGACCTTCAGGGCGAAGTTTGCGGTGTCACAGTCCCTCAGGCGGCAGAGGAAGACGCGGCCGAGGTTTCCTGTGCCGAGATGGCGGAGGAGCTTGAGGTGGCGAAGGTGGAGTTTCCCATCGGATGAGAGGGAGGTGGCGGTTTTGATGGCGGACCAATGGGGGTCGGATTTGCGGTGGTGGAGGGCGTAGGAGGAGGAAGAGGTGGTTGTGGTGGTGGTAGTGGTGGTGGAGAGGCGGTCATTGAAGCTGAGGGTGAGGCTGCTACGTGCTAAGCTGCTGCGGGCGCTGGAGGAGGAAGGGAAGGCGGCGACGGTGGTGGTGGTGCAGCAGCTGGTGAAGCTATGGTCGAGATCGGTGTCGGAATGAAAAATGGGGTCTTCGTCCATTGGATTGGATATTGTTAAAACAGAGACGTCTGGATTATTTTGATTGTGTGTTTCTTGATGACCTTGAAATGGAAGTTTTTAAAGTTTTTTAGTGTTGGGAGAGAGTGGTTTGGGGGGTCTTATAAATGAAGAGGAGACAGGAAGCAAGCAAGAAGAGAGAGAAAGTGGGACCTGGGAAAATTTGATTGATGAAGATGAAGGTGTGTTTTTGTTTGGGTTTATGTTTATGTTTATGTTTATGTTTGGTTGATTTCAACTGATTAAGAAAAAATATTTGGGAAATGACCAAATGAGGGGTCAGGGCCCAGGGGGTGTGGGATGGGGATTTGTAGATTTTCGAGGAAAAAACAAAGAAATTGTTAGGTTGACCCAACTTCGCGGAATAAATACATTGTATGAAGGGTGATTTTGTGCTTTTAGTGTTTATAAAATATAAAATATATTTAATTATAGGTGCAGAATCCATTAATATATATCATATAATATATGAATAACATGATATAAAGAGCGTTTTATTAGCAGATATTTCAAAACAATGTTAAATGTATAAAAGAATTTTTACATGTTTTCTTCTATTAATTCTATATTTTCCAAAGACAAATGCATTAAAGTATTTTATTAACTTATGAATTATAAAATTAGAGAGAGGAAAAAAAAAAGGCCCATATGTTGAGAAAAGATTCAACGATCATTATCCATCGGATGACTGGCAAGTAAACTATGAAGTTTTTAAAACAAGTGGTGAAGATAATGTACACTGTTATAATTTATTCATATAAAATAATTTTATTCCTAAATCCAAATTTAAACTAAAATATTGAATTAAAAACCTAATTTTTTTTTCAGCATTATGCTTTTATATATTAAGAAAATTTATTATTTATTTTGGTTCAATTCAAAACTAGCTAAAAGATTGAATAAATTTATACGAATAATGTTTGCTTAGTTTGAAGTGAAAGAGAAGCTTTAGATGATAAAATGCATATATTTTTTAAAGAACTTATTAAATTCTAGCATATGCACTTTATAAGGAAAATATGGTGGAAATTCAATTAAATTTACCTAACCTATGGTTTATTATATATTATAGGTCGGTTACTGGCGAAATGGTCAAATTTATCTTGAACCTATAATATTAATTGATATTTTTGTTTATATTTATTATACCAAAAAAAAAAAAGGTGTTATAAATTTCACAAAGGTACCTACAGCCTGTAAATTTTATATAAAGGATTCATTTCAGATGATTTAATACATCTGTGATAGACATTCTATCTTATAATTTTCTCGAAATTGTACCTGTTGAATGAACTATAGAATAGAAATTATAGTATAGTAGCTCATCTTGATACAATCCAACTCTATGGTAATCCAATCCTGGGATATAGATAGCTTAAACTAAAGTTTATTAGAATAAAAAATTTAGGTTGGGTTAATAGGAATTAAATAAAGTGGAAAGAAGGTAATGATTCTTTTATTTTATAACATGATGTGTCTTTAGAAAAAGAAAATGTTTCTGCTATCTATTCTTTTCTTGTTAGCTAAACATGATTAAAGTTTAGGAGTTATTTACTTTTGACAATACCCAACATTAAAGATGTATTTGTACGTTTGGTATCAAGCTCGAAAGGAAAGCCCAACTCAGAAAATTAGCTTATCAAGTGAGAGAGCTTTCCAAACTTAAGTACCCTTCTACAATTTCTGATGGAACCGATGTGCAATCGTAACATTGTTCACCCTTTAAAAAGTTGACACTCTCGGTAGCCCACTCTAAACAGCTTTCACTCTAACCTTCTTTACTAGGTAGCCATTTCCCAAGTCGCCCCTTTGTGGGTCGCCTCTTCCGCTAGCACCAACACTCTTAATGAAAGCACCAAATGTTAAGCTACATAAATGGCTTGATTTCAACAATGAAAACCCTAATACCCGAATAACCACAATCACACAAGGAATCAACTTTATTCACTCGCCTCTTTCAAATCTAAAAATGTACCCTCTTATCTTTATTCTCTCTGTCTAATGTGGGGTTTCTTTCTTTAGACAAAATATTGATTTTTAACCAAAGAAAAACAAATGGATCTAGAAAGGTAAGGAGTTCTTAATCCCTATTCTATCAATTACTAAAATCTACATTACTACCAATCTATTTGTATTTTGTTTGCGAGGTAAAAAGAATGTTTTATTTTGGATTTTGAATCTCTATAGAACTCTTAACACTTATTATTTTGAGGATTAAGCCTGTCCTCTTTGTTGCTTTTTTATTTGTATTTATGCATCTGTCAATACATAGATAGTTACAAATATTTATCTTGTTTGAAACAAGAACTGTATTCTAAAACTTACACAGCTGTAACTTTCTATAACTTGTAATTTGTATTATTTTTCACTCGATATGCTAGTCTATGTTTAACTAATATAATCAACTAAGTATTGAGGTTTCCTTCGGTGTCTACTGGTGAGATTCATAACATGGTCCCACCATAATTGCATGTGTAATCCTCTGTTTTTCTTTTTTCTTTTTCTTTTTTTGTGGCATCTTCTCAAATGGAGGGTACCGCAGAAATAAGTAAGCCACCTGCTCTCTGCTTGTGAAGGATAAAGTGGATTCGAAGGAGTGAGGAAATGAAGGTGGTGTCGCCCTGAAAATGACAAGTGGAGACTTTGAAGCCGCGTTGGTATGGGAAGATGCGACTGACTCGGGTGCTTCCTACACAAGTGCACACACCTTACGTATGTAAATACTAAATGGTATGTTTGGTGAAATATCGTAGACTAGGACTAGCTAGACCCACCCACCCCAACATAAGAAGCAACAGCCACTTAGGGCTAAGGTTTTGCATTGCATGTAATAGTTATATAATGTAACGTGAATTTCAATAATAATGTACTGCTTTAACTTTTAAGGTATGTTTGCATTATCGAATTTTTATTTTTTATCCTAATTATATTTAATCTGTATATATAATTTATTTATATTGTATTCATATAATTAATTTTTTAATTGTATCCATCTTTTTGACAAATATCATCTTAAAACAATAAAAAAATATCAAATGAAAATAAGCAAAATACGACGAAACAGATACTTTAAGTCTCACTTTCTTTGAAAGTAACTACGTAGTCATTTCATTTCGATTTCATTTATTTATTGCTTTGTTGATGCTGTCCACAGCTGTTCCCATTCTTAGATATACATTAATTAATTAGCTGTTTGATGTACTTGGTCAAACGCTATCGTTTTCACGTACCAATCGTAGTCAAAAGTGATCACGTAATATAGAAACTCTGGTTAAACTTACTTCAATTATTCATCTCTCTTAAATTATTTGGTATCCGAAGAATAATTATATCTTACATAACCTCTTTTATTTTTCTTTTTCTTTTTCTGTTTTCGCAACTTTTGTGTTATTAGTTATATAAAAGCAATTTTCTATGAAAGTGGATTTTATTTTCACTATAACTTGACATGTATATATATTTCTCATTTACATACACATCCTATAAATTATAAATATACCTAATATAAAAGAGATCAAAGAGTTAAAAACTTTTAAATTTTCACATTTGATTTGCAAAAGATATTTCCATAATAAGAGAAAACATAATATGGTATAAGGAGAGAGGACAAAAAAATGCAAAATTGTCCAACTAATGATGAAAATTCACATAAAGCTCAAATCAAAGCTTTATTAAGTTCGCTAATAGCCTTCTCTATTATTATTACTATTTGGCCTCTCAGAATAAATCATATTTCAATCTATATTTTCAAATTATAATGGGAAAAAAAAAAAAAAAACTCTGATCCTTAGTTAAGTTCAGAAGTTTATCTAACATTTCATCAATACGAATACTATATATCAAATTTTTTTTCCACCTTAAAAAATGTGATACTTGGTGAAAATGATGGGGTAAGAGAAAAAACAATAATATTTTTATAAAAAATTATAAAAATGCAACTTAATAAAAAATAAATTAAAAAATAAACAAATTAAACTTTTAAACAAAAAAACAGATTTGAATTATAATAAACTCATTTAAAACGCGAATATAATATAATCGCAACGAACTCGTTCAATGAACTCTTCTACTAACAAACGGATACTATTTTACCTCTCTTGTTTTTTAAAAGATAAGTTCAAATTGTGTGGTTTAGACTACTTTCCATGCCACAGCAATTTTTATAATTTTTTATTCTAACTTGAAAATGGGAGCCTGGTAGGTGATAAAATATCAATATATCCCCATTTTGTCAGCAATTTGCACATACACACATAGTAGCTAGGGAAGATAAGAACAGACATA
Organism: Combretum micranthum; assembly: GCA_024138025.1. Lineage (NCBI taxonomy): Eukaryota > Viridiplantae > Streptophyta > Magnoliopsida > Myrtales > Combretaceae > Combretum > Combretum micranthum. The sequence continues at coordinate 1,545,198 of JAMXBD010000140.1, read as the reverse complement.
GTAGTGTCTGTGCACAAAATTTCAAGGTTGTCTTGAGAACATCATCATCACATCGGTTATGGTGCTATTGTGATTTGTGATCAAAGCAATTACAACAACAACAGCAACGCCACACCCCACATTGACGCGGTTTTACTTCTTTGCATCCCTCTGCAGTTCTGCTTCCTCCCGACCTTATACCGACACAGCTTACGTTTCATAAAAATAGAGATTATATGCAAAGTTCTCACGAGACATGAGAAGCATACATTATAATCTTAATTAATTAAAAGGAGTATTCAACATATGATATCTCTTATACAATTTTAATTAATGATGCATATAAGAAATCGGCACTCGCACATGTTCACCATATGTGTACGTATCTTTTGTGTAGAAATTAAGATAATCTAGCTAGCTTGGTTGCTCGAAAATTTTAATTTTATTACTGAGACCAATATACCCTTCCAAAAACATAATCCCTAATCGTAGAACCTTATTTCTATAATGGACCTTCCACTAAAATTTTACAAGATTAATTCTTGTTTAATCATCATTTGAAAAACAATTACGTACATACAATCTAGATTAAAAATGCATATATAGATTTTATATACTTATAGCATTTTAAAAATGCAATACACGTTGATATCTTATATACGGTCAAGCTCATTCTAAAGTTTGCATGAGTACATTATTATATTGCGTTTCAGTCATGCAATGCACGTGAAAATCATAGTATGATGACTCTCAAATGTAATACACCGATGATATTTTAATAATTTTTTTCTTTAATTTCTACCTTATAATTTTTAAAAATGTGTAGTAGACATGTTTTTTCAATCAATATTCTACTTTATATAAAATATATTTTATTATATTAAGAGTGGTTTATTCTCTTGGGGTATAAGCTACCTAATCGTATGAGCATCTTTAATTGGGAAAAAGAAAAAAAAAAAGTTAAAATTGTTTTCACATTAGTCATACATGAAATACCCTCTCTCGGTTCTATTTTCTAAAGGCGGAGACATGACATGACCTCTTTGTCGAGTCTCAGTGTGAGAAACATTGTTTGAGGTGAAACCAAAAAAGAATGAGGTGAAATCTTGTCGGTTACAATTAGCATCTTCTCGATTCTCACCTGTTTCTCTCGGATTAGCTTAAAATCCAACTCATATTAGGTCTTAATCCTTGATATTTAATCTGTTGAATTCATGTCTTAATTGATTGAACAATCATGACCCTATTATGGAGAAGCATCTAATGGGTTTCACACATGAAATTTCATTTAAAACATTAATAAAAGCGCAATTAAGATATTGGACCCTTATGTATCCGGTAAAGCAATATAATTCAATGTACACTTGATCTCTTTAGATGATGATAGTTGAATTCCATGTTATATATCAATTATACCTGCCTGCTATAGCTTGGTGTGGAAATAGTTCACCTTATCCTAATATTTGCCAAGATTATTATATTGCGTTTGGTTGATAAAAAACAAAAATGGTATTATACTTTATTATTACAAAATAATTATTCTCTTGTTTGATTTATAAAATATTGTATCATAAGAAATATTTATTTCATAACACGTGAAATATATAAGAAATCACAATTCTTTACTTTCACCAAAACAATTGTTATTATCATAAAAAAAATTCTTTTAAAAAATATATATATTTAATTATTAAACAAATAATCACTATGTCTTTCCAGTCTTATTTCATTTTAATAAACCAATGATGTTAATGTTTTAGCTCTATCTTAGAGTTTTCCTAGTGGGAATTGCCACCCACGACTAATTTTTTATATTTCTTAAGCTATGTTTACTAAACACTTGTATGACCAAATATTAAACAAAATGTCAATAATTCTCTAAATGTTGTCAATGACCTTTGCATCTTCTCATGATACCAATAGAGAAAACCATTTTATTTTGTGTAATAATTACTACATTAAATAAATAAGGTTAAAAATGAATTATTACTACTAATTAATATAATAGGGTTGAGATAATTTTATTGTTAATGTTTTTATCTAAATAAGGGTATTTTTTGGGGAAAATAATCAAAGCATTAAATTATTATTTATAAGTTTGAATAACGAATGATTATTTTAAGATTTTTGCAATAGGGATTTCAGAATCACTATCACTACGAATGCAAACGAATTAAGTCGGTTCACAAACTACTCAAACTCGACACAATGTTTACTCAAGTTTGATATGAGAATAGTTGAATCAAGCTTAAACTAAACTACTCGTGTAATTTATCAAACCAAGCTCAAAGTTTATATGGTTAGCTTGATTAGCTCACAAGTCTAATCGAGTCCTATCAAGCTCGAGACAAATATATAAAAACATTAATCACATTTAAATCAAGTTTGGGTATTAATATTATTTCAATTAGAATTAAAAATATTTTTTCAATAAAATTGAATGTAAGCGAGCTTATGTAGTGTTACTTTGAGTCAAACTCGAGCTTAAAATCTTAAACCTGGTCAAGTTTGAGTTTTGAATTTCGAGTTTAACTTGAGCTCAGTACAGTATATTGTCTCAATTTAACTCATTTGCAACCCTAATATCACAGTTAAATGAACCCTATAAAAACTTTTCTAAGGAATGAAATAATAAAATTACTACTTTGGCAAAAACAATCAGCAATTAGCTTTCTTTTTAACTGAAACTATGCGATTAAGGGTTTGCTTGTTTAGCATTTCTGAGCAAATACAAACACTTTTTTAAAATTTTTTTAATAAATTATTTATTAAAAAATAGATATAAATAAAAAACTTGATAATTCTCATGAAAAAATCAAATATACATAAAATATAAATACAAATCGAATTTTTATATATATTTTGATACAGATACAGATGATAAATAAACCATCCAAACAGACCTTGAAGAGTTATTAGTCTTCCCTTTATAGGGAAAGAAATGAGGGTTTTGTAACAATGCTCAATAGTTTCACACATTCTTGGTACTAGGGTTATTTCGTGAAGGTTTAATTTTATATTTCTTTGTCTTTCCTTATTCGTTGTATCTACTTTAGATGTGCACAAAGATTTCTAGATGAGTGGCCCGTAAAGTAGAAGTAATTAAGTGAAATAAGGGGGACGGTTCTTCATGGACTTCCTGAAATTCCACATTTACCGCTTTACTGATAATTGTTGAAAAACTGGTCCAACAACATTTGTATTTACGTCGAATGGATAAAAGGAGATGCCCTCTGCTCTGTCTCTGTCTGATAAATTGGTCCAAAGGGCAACTTAGTACGGTGGTCTTCGTTCACACATTGACGATGAGACCGCTCAGAAATTGATAATGAGCTAGAATAATTATTACAACATAATTCCAATAATTATTAATTTGTGCATTTGATATTACTAGAATTATTTTCCATGCCTACAATCAGCAAATAAATTTTATTTTTTTTATTTTATGCTACTTACGTTGGAACATATTAGCTAGTTAAAACGAGCAACACCCTTTTATATAATTCACTTGTAAAGCCTCTTCATCTCTAACTTTGTCCCTAGGTCAATTGCACTCCAAAGTGAATAACTAGATTTTTTTTTTATTTCTAGGATTTATTTGGTTGTATCTTTATTATGAGTTATATTAAATCTATCTTGTTTTCCATTTTCCTATTTTTTGTATTAAAATTGTTACCTAATAACTTCTATTTTGGAATTTATATTATTAGGCTATTTGAAATTACCTTTTCTCCAAAGATTTTCCATTTTTTATGTCTTAGGTTTGAATGTGAAAACATCTGATGAATATGGTTTTTTTTTTTTTTCAGAAAACTATAGTGATATATTTTCTTCCTCTTTTTTGGCATTATTTCATTGAAACCTTATCAATCCTTTGTGATATAATATTGTTGTCAACTATTCGATGGTATAAAATTGCTCAATATATTATTTTCCTAGATCATTTATCGTTGTCTTCATCTTTTGTATTTATTGCTTGTGATTCTATCATTTTTTATCATTGAAGACGATGGATATACATATTGCTAGGCTGTAAATAAGTTAAATTTTTAAAAAAAAATTATCAGGTTTAAGTCAAACATGTTATTGAGTGTAAAATATAGGTCAATCTTGTGTCTTTTAAATAATAAACTTTACTTTAGGTTTAAACCCATTAAATTGGGTTAAGTTCGAGTAGCAAACAAGTCATAGTTAGATGTATGAAGAAAAAAATTAGATAATTCTTGAATTATCTATACTTTTTATTGAAGGTATATAAAATAGGATTGGAAGATCTTTATCATTCCACACATAATCTCAGTTTTTTTTTTATCTACTTGGGTCAAGTTGTCGACCTACCACACTTAATCATTATTTCAACATTCGACTACAACTTACAACTTTTCTAAATAACCTACCACATCTATCACTTTTTAAACAAACCTACAACTTTTATACAAGATCCAACAATGAATCTTACATGTTTTCTAAAAGTCGTTTTACACGACCTGACCCAAGTTCTTCCCCAGTTTTTATATAGCGTACTAAGAACAATGAATGTTACCAAACACTACCAGCCATGTCGGGAACAATTGATTACTAACTGATGAGGCAACTCAGTTAAACGGTTCTCATCAATAAAGTCTAGTAAACGTGGTGATATCCATTTATTGTTTTTTCGCATACCGGTTTTTATAGCATGCATTAAGTCGCCAAAAAGAATAAATATATTTCAACTAATTGCTTTTATATCCATTTAATAATTTAGTCAGACCGTGAATGGTCCAACACTGTAACCCTAGTAACCATAGACTATACAGTAATTATTGCCCTTTTACAGCCTAGAATATAGGTCCTTTTTGGCAGTATTTAACGAAAATGATGCCTCTAATATAAATATTAGTATATATAAATGTATACCCGTATGTTGATTATGATGCCTGTAAAAAAAATAAATTGCAAATACGTTCAATGTGTTTGGGTGTGTACTTCGTGTGTGCGTAACCTCCGTATTTATGAGGGAAAGAAAGCATTTGTTTCTAATTTCATTTGCCATAAAAATCTTTAAAATATTTAAAAATGTACTTTTTAATTTTACTTTACTATTTTGTCTTAAAATAAAATGATTGGAAAAATAATGAATCTCAAATTTAGAAAGGAAACCATGAAGGAGAAAAACGGTCATATGACTTCCACATATATAGCTAGACTAGATATATATATATATATCTATATATATATAATAGGGTCTAAGCATGTATAAGACTACAAATGGGCCAAGTAAAACTTTTAAAAACTTGGATTTTGCTCGTTTAAAATTTATTAAGCTCAAGCAAGAGCCGAACCTTTTATTAAGTTTAAAATTTAAGCTTGAATTTGACTCATCTATTGAAACAAGTTTAGTTTAAGCTTTGGTCAGTTACAAAACAAGCTCGAGTCGAACCGAGCTTTTAATTGAGTCTACTGAGCTTTTATTAAGCCTAAAATTTAAACTCGAACTCAATTAGTTTAGATAGCCTTTTTTTTTTTTTTTTTTTTGCAAACATAAAACATAACATAGAAATATTGCTATAATATATACATAAATATTAAATAAAAATTAGTTTTGATTATTTTAGTTATATAGTTATATATAATATATCATGTATAAAAAAATTTCAAATTTGCTAACGAGCTTATTAACAACCAACTTACGGGCCTATTCATGAGCCTAAACAAGCTTATTCATGAGCTAGCTCAAGATCTTAAATCTAAATTCAAGATCGACTCATTTAAATAAAATGACTTCTACTTTAGACTCAAGCTTGACTTGTATACTAATCTAGCTTGAGCCGAGTCGAGCATGAAGTGAGTCGAACTCAAGTAACTCGTGAGCAACTCCACTCATTTGCAGCCCTAACCGCCTATGATAAAAATATAAAAATATCTACAATATTCTAGTGTTTCAATTACTCAATTTATAATAAACTACTTACTATAAGTGGGCTCATTATGGTTGTTTTCTTTTTCCCTAAAAATAAATAGGTTGTTAGAATAATCAAAATTTGGCGAAAAGCAAAGAGAGAAGAATCAAAACAAAACCTAATAAAAATAACAGATCCAATATGTATGATATGTGCCAAATTTATCCATGGGTTACTAAACTTCAAATCAATATTTGCTTGTCTTTAATTTAACAACAAAGAGTTGAGCATAAACTCAAGCTACTATAGTTATTAATCTTAGTTAAACTCAAATTTTATAATGTTTATTTCAACAATTTTATGAATTTAATTTAAGATCAAGTTAAATTTAGATACAGTTTGATTTTAATTATTAATATTATATAATTAAATATATATTTATGTAGCAGAATTTTTTATTTTTTATTTATTTATTTTTTTGTTAGTCATGTAGTCGAGTTCAAACATGCTTAATGCATTGGAGTTTATTATTGTATTGCCTAAAGCTCTAGTGAATTTTTTTTTTTCCCTTTTTCTTTTCCTAGCTTGATGAAGAGGGTTTAGCCTATGTTATATGAAGAGGATTTATCATCTCATTCATTGATTCAATTAATAGGCTAGCATGACTCTCCTAAATACGTTAATAAGGGAGTCAAGCAGTTGTGGGTTGTGTAATTTAGAGATATTTCTTAGATTGTAAGTACGTCTACTTGAAAAGAAAAAGGAAAAAGAAAACAAAGAAAATACAACCGCTTATGTACTAAGTTTTTTTCAACATTTGTCACAATTATAGTTTCACAATCATCGATATAGAATCCATATATATATATATATATATATATATATCTCGAACAAATGTCAACACTTCATAACTTTAAAAGAGTGATATGAAAATAACAACTATAGGTTAAGATGACTTGGATGGTTTAGAGAAGATAGAAACAATCTCAGCATTTTGTGACTGCAGTAAGGAAATATGCAGCATCAACTTAGGTGTTCGTGATTTTTAAGTCTAATTTTAAGGAATCTATTCAATTCTTAGAGACAAAAGCCTAGGATCTTGTTTCCCTTATCCATGAATCGTGTAAAATGAGAAAAAGCTTTTGAGTTAGCATCAAATTGCCTTAATAATCAATAGGTGAAATAAGCTAATTCTTTCATGAACTTCTAAGTGTTTAGATTCAAGTCTAGTCATACTATGTGTATGGTCTTGCTGAGAAAAATCAAGAGTACTCTATCAAGCTCCATTGTACCTCTTGTGAGCCTATTTAAAATAAAATTCAAGACTCATGTTTTATCACCAGAATGTTATCACTCAACTCATGTATTCAATCTAATTAATTATTGGTCTAATAAAACTTTTTTAGCACCCCACAACATTTGTCAAATATAGAAAGCTATCACTTAACTCAAGTAATCATCTAATTAATTTTCAAATTTCTTATTGATATCATAAGCTCACAATCATCACGTTGCTTAAGGGTTGTTTATCAAATTGAATTAAAATTGAATTGAAAACCAATCCTAAACATAAGATATGATTCTTTATACTTTGATTTGGTTCAAGATTCAGTTAAGAGAGGTTCTAAAAAATACCCATACCTAAACCAAACTATATCCAATTAAAATATAAAATATAAGAGATATTTTTAGTATAAAACATATTGATATTTCATTTTACTTATTTCCTTTTTTTTTCTTTTCCTGCTGTCTCTTAACCTCTTTAGTCTACTCTTTTTTCTTTACCTTTTTCTCTCGATTCTCAAACAGACTTACATACATTTACTATCACCTAAGATACAATGTCTCCATAATAAAATGTTATATGACTTTATCTTACTTAATATTCCCTAATATAAATATTAACATTTAATCAAAAAACTATAAAAACTTATCAATGGTATCAATTTGAATAAAGTGTTTTTTTTTTTTCCAAAACAGTTTGAACCAAATCGAATTAAATCAAGTTGGATCAAATCATATTTGAAGTGGTTTAGTTTGAAACCTTAAACCATAACAAACAATTCAATTCATTTGGAGTTTGAACTTAACTATTATAATTTCATTTGAAGTAGTACATTTGGTATACAAGAATTGATTAAAATGAAATTGTGATTCTGACTTCCACATTACTCATATTTGAAAGCATTATTAGAAGTCAAAATCATAATTTCTTGAAATTGACTGTTCTGGTTGTTCGAAAAGATTTGATTATGCTTTTTTAGAGGTAGAATTGTGATTTCTTTTCACCTTATATTAATGATATTTTATTTAATTAAAAGTATTATCTTATTTATTGGTAAAGATACTTTTGACAAATTTTATTATATGCTTATTCATTTTCATTCCATTTCATATTTTTATTCAAATATAAAAGTGAATTTCTCATTCCTTTTCTTTATTTTATCTCATTTCTTTCCTTTAATTCTAATCAATTTTATTATAGACGTTCTTGTACACCAAACGTAACATTATAACTTGTTGTTAAAATCTAAATTAGTAATAAAAATCACTTGATGTCAAAAATATAACTTATATAATTCTAAAATTTTGATTATAGCAAATCCATTGCACTGGTCAAGTATTATTCTACATTCAAACACACGACGCCCAACCGAACCTAACTTTCTTTAATTAAATGGCCAACTGACGCATAAATTCTGAATTTGGCCAAAAAGATTAAATTCCAAAGAGAAAGTAAACCGACGCCGTCGCCATTGGAGAACTGCGGAAGTCGACATTTCTCGACTTCTGCTCGCATTTTCAAATGAAAATGAAAGGCTGAACTTTGCCAGATAAAATCTTTTTATTATATTGGCAAATTTAATAATTGCTTAATTAATAAATTAATGAAATAAAATAATTGCTTGTGGATCATTTTTTTCCCCCTTCGTTGGGCAGTTGAAAAAAAAATAATAGAATTGGGCCCACGTGAATACCCAAGTCTGACCCTCTCAACACTCTAATGATCGGGACCCACGTGGAAAGGCCGACTGTACTGTCTGCCACGTGGGCAGCACTGGGCCTACATTGTCGCTTCCATTTTCTTATTTTATTGTCACCGTTCCCACCATCTTTCCTCTCACTTTCCATATACCATCGAATTAATATAATTAATTGTGGTTTAAGTTGATCATAAAAGGTCAATACAAAAATAATTTAAGGGTTTGACCAAGATTAGATAAAATGTAAGCCATTTAATAAGTAAACAGAACAGAACCAATTCCATTAAAACAAAAAAGGAAAGAAAGAAAGAAAGCAAAAGCATGGATTGTATAATTGTTTGAATAATTTTAACACAATTAAATTAAAGGTATGCTTATGAAATAAAATACGAGACTAATAAAAAATATTGTACAGAAGATGTGGTTTTCCCATAAATATTTTTTTAAACATAAACACAATACGAAATAAGATAGGAATACAATACGTTATCATGAGTTATCATCCCTAAATACACTATGCATCCAGTCATTTATATCATTATCATCTAATGGTATAAGTAATTTACAATTTTAAACTTGTTGATGGATAGTTTTAAACTTAGGGCTTCTTAATCGATGCCCGATTTGATTGGAGCATGAAACAACTGAGTAATCTATTAGCTAACCTCAAGACCAAGCTTGATTAACTGTAATGAAACCAATCAGGCTAATGCAATTACCATCCTATTCGGCACATAGTCACTCAAGTTAAAGTGCTCCACGCACTCTCGACATTATGAGAAGGTGACTTAGTGGCTTAGTATCCACTACTCTGATGACCACCTCGACCCCCATTGGCTCCATGTGCATAGAACTATTTGTAGTAACTACCAATCGTCAATCTCCTATAGATATCACCTCTAAATATCCTCCACAAACAAGTTGGAAACATGTAGTTGAAAACTCTATTACATTACTCATCCGTTATCTCTCATATTATATTAACTTAACCGTCAAAGTGGTCACACGAAACAATTCTAGGTGCCCATTGACCCATTTTTGTTTCGCAAGCTTAATTACTAAAATTCTTAAATATATACCAACAAAACTAAGGCATTGATGAAACTCATTGATCTAAATAATATAAATTGTCCTACGTATTTCATTTGAAGATTTATTCAATCCATCATTTATCTATTAAAGTTTATATTATAACACTTCTATAGTTATCTGAATGATCAAACGATGATTAAATGGTCCGTAAAATCTCAAATTAATTTAGTGTACCTAAACTGAGCATCTCAAGTAGAGCTGCAAGCAAATCAAATCGAGACGATACAATGCTGAGCTCAAGCTTGGGCATAACTCAAAATTTCAAAGCTTGAGTTCAACTTGAAATAACATTACATAACCTTGAGCCCGAGCGAGTTTAAAATTTTAAGCTCAAGTTTAGCTTGAAATAATATTACATAAGCTCAAGTTTGTGAGGTTAAGTCCATTGAGGCTCAATTTATTAAAAGAATATTTTTAATTCTAATTTAAATAATATTAATATATTGACCCAATTGTATTCGATTAATATTTATACTCGACTCGAACTAAATAGAGCTCGATTAGGCTTGTAAGTTAATCGAGATAAATATACGAAGTTCGAGCTTAGCTCAATAAACTACTCGAATAGCTCAAGCTCAAGCTCGACTTGACTTGACTATTTTCCAATCGAACTTGAATAAATATCGAGCCGAGTTCGAGTAGCTTGTGGACCGACTTACTTCATTTGTATCCCTAATCTCAAGGCATTTTTCTCGAGATTGATTAATTCATCACTTATCCAATAAAATCCCTATTACAACACTTCTATAGCTATATGAATGATCAAATGATGGTTAAATGGCTCCTAAAATCCCAAATTAATTTGGTGTACCTGAACCGAGTGTCACAAGGCATTTTCACCTTTGAACATATTGAAATTTTAATATAATAAAGTTATTATTATATTCAAGTCCTCTGATTAAAAGGTAATGAATAGTGAATAAGTATTATAAATGTATTGGCCTATTGTATAATTGCTGTCTAGAACAGTGAATAAAATAAGCATTTATTGTTTTAAATAATTGGTTAATAATTTCTTCACCTTCTCCTTCCCGTTTAGTTTATTGATGTAATGCTAATAATGTAGCTTCGAAATTATTACGCTGTCTTCATCCTCGTGACCAAAGACATGGAGATAAGACATTTGCCCATTCTGTGAAGGGACCATTTGCCACCAGCTATAATTTCGTTAGGAAATTAAAATTTATTTTCTATCTATTAATCAATTCAATATGGGTGTTGTAAAAAAATTACCTAATTACACATTAGGAAAAAGGGAGTATTTTAAAACACACACAAAAAACAACTTTTTTTCACAATATTAAAAATAATGTAGTGAATACATGTAAATAAAAAATCTGATTATCATATTGGGGGGCATGTTAGAGATTGACTTTTAATACGTGAATTTTTAATTAATATTTTTCTAATAAAGGACATGTATAGAGACAGAAAGAACCTTCCAAAACTTTTCTTTTTAGTAACACAAATTTTGTACTGTTTCTCTAGAGAGGGTTTCACATGGAGGATACTGAAAGTCCACTGCACAGAAACAGACGATCTGGATCTTTCCCTACATGTTAAAAAGGCCAAAAAATTAAAAAGGTAACACATGTTTTGTACTATAAAATTAAAATCGACTAAAAGATGCCCGGAACTGACAACCTTTTTTATTTTTATTTTCTTTTTAGTTCTTGCAAGTTGCAATTATAATTAAATTATGATACTTCATTACTTGTACGTTAATTTATTCGTAATACAACAAGGGTATCTAATTAAATTTAGTCGAAATTAATTAAATTAATGAATTTTATGGATGTGCACAAAATTAGTTTTCAAATCTTATAAAAAGAAAAAAGAAATTGTAAATGCAAAAGTTAGTTTCTGAACCTTCTATAAAAATTCAATTTATTACATAGATTTGAAGTGATCAATTTAATATCCAATTAAATTTTTAATTATTTTTATTACCTTCTTAATGCACAAATATAGAGAAGACAAGTAATTTCATTGATTCAAATATAACAGACAATAAGAGATTGGATAAAAATATATATATATTGAAGGATTCGAGCCCCAAACCATAATGTACAAAGACTAAAATGACCTTTACATAATAAATGTATAATGAACATATAGTCAAATATATAATAAATATATAATCAAATATATATACATTTATGCGCCTCTTCAATCTCACGGTGCTAGAGTTAGCGTGAGATATTCTTTATGAGGAAATCTGCACGTTAATGATGAGTGGGAATGTATTTGACTAAAACCTGACCTATGGCAACCAGTTCACGTATAAAGTGGTAGTCAATATCGATATATTTTGAGTGGTTGTGATGAATAGGATTGCATGTCATGTAAACAAACAACTCCAAGATTATCACAGCACAGAATTACAAATCATTGGATAAAAACATGTAGGTCAAGTGCAAGGTGACAAATCTAAATAAACTCTACAACAGCATAGGCAATGGCTTTGTATTCTAATTCAGTAGTGCTTTTAAAGACTGTGGGTTGTTTCTTGGAACACCTAGAGATGAGATTACATCCAAGAAAAATGTCACATCCTGTAGTAGATCTGCGAGCATCTGAACAACCAAGCCAACCTAAACAAAATAACAAAAGAAAAAAACCTCTTGTACTCCCCATTGCGTTGCGGTCTGTACAAATATTACGTGAAAGTCTAAGATTTTCCTTCTTTTTATGATTTTGTTTCAATAATGTCGAACTAGTACTACAGCAACGAAGGCGGCAATGGCAGTGAGTATTCACCATTACGCAGCACCAGAAATGGAGGAGAGCGCACTTCAAGTGCATACGCAACATTATCCAATGTGTAGAGGTAAGGGGTGAAGATGGTTTTCTCGATCCATGGCACATTGCAGAAGTTATCGGAAAAAAGCCTCGAAGGTATGACATTAGATATGAGAAGATGTTGTTAGAAGACGGTATGAATAAACTTATTGAAATAGTACATGTTTCATCCGCTATTGATGGTATTAATTTCAATAGAGATATAGAGGGTAACTGCCTAGACACCCCATGTTCAATTAGGCTGCTTCAAGTATATATATGTATGGTCCGTTTGAGTTGCCTTATGTATTGTGTGTGGACTTCTATTTCAAAGATGCTTGGTAGGAAGTCTAGCTCTTAAGCTTATTGAACTCAACATGTTCTCTCAAATCATACCAAATTTGCTTCACCAAAATAGAAGAGGCCATTCGGCTTCATATTTCTCAATCAACTGAAGAAATGTCCATATTCCATGACACTCCCATTGGTCTGTTATCTCATTCCAATCCATTATGATACACAAATTGAAGATGGTGCAGAGGAGAGACTAGTTTTTTCACCAGATTTGGGGGATGAACTAAAGGTCAAAGTTTGCATCAACAATTTATGTATCACAATAGATTGGAATGAGATAACAGACCAATGGGAGCATCATCGAACATGGACATTTCTTCAGTTGATTGAGAAATATGAGGCTGAATGGCCTCTTTCTGTTTTGGGGAAGCAAATTTGGTATGATTTGAGAAAACATGTTGAGTTCAATAAGCTTAAGAGCTAGACTTCCTACCAATGCAATACTGTGGGAAAAGCTAATATTGGAAACCATCGTCGAGAATCTAAAAATTGTTGTGGGGGATATCTTGCCCCTTTTAGAGTTATCCAAGGGCTCAACACTTGGAGATTGTGGCACATTAGAAGCCTAAGAGGAGCCACTGCATGATGTTAACATGGAATCTATGGGAGAAGAATGTGTTGAACCAATGTCTCATCATGGCCCAGTTGTTGCAAACAAGGAAAATGGTGGGAATAACTTGATAAATTGTTCGATTGATGTAAATGATGCTTCCGGCAAACTTCATCCCCGTGATGATTCATCTGACATTCAACCTTCTCAAGATTCAAATGATTCAAAACAAGGACCAAAACCAACTGATGATAATGGATAGAGTATAAATATATGTTGTGGATCCAATGTGCCTTCCAATGATAAACCAAGTTCTCCATCACCTCTAAAATTATCACTTATGGCTCATGTATTTAGCTCTAAAGCATCAAGTGATCCATAGATCCATGAGAGTGAAAACATGTTTCAGCATTCAACCACAAGATAAACCGGAAAGTGACTACATATCAGTCCAGACTCCCTTAGAGGTGCCAAATCCTGTCCCACTACAATAAGTGATTACTTAAAAAGACTTCATCAATCCCTCGTACCACCTGTTCGAAAGCATTTTTTGTGTCTAGGATGGGAAGTTTCTTACACTAAATTCAAAGAACAACTCACTTTTGGTATACATCGCCTAATGGAAAGCATTTTTATAGACTTTAACTGGCATGCTAGCACGTAATAGAAAAGGCAAAAGACCCAGCATTAGCAACCTCTAAAGATGGTGATGCTTATACAAGCTTTGGCAATTCATCTAGCAATCATGCTTGGGTTTTACTTCATGACGATCTAGAGGAAGACGTTACTTCAGCTTCTTCTAAAGCTAATATGGAGCCTTCTTACTACCCTCAGGCCATTGTGGATTATTACATGCTCTAATACCATATACAGATATAGAGAAGAGAATAATTTTATTGATTAAAATGATAATAGACAGTAAAAGATTGGATACATATATATATTGAAGGATTCGAGCCCTAAACCAAAATGTACAAAGACTAAAATGACCTTTACATAATAAATGTATAATGAATGTATAATAAATGTATAGTCAAATATATAATAAATGTATAGTCAAATATATATACATTAATGCTTAATACTATTTACTCTATTTGTAGACATGAATGATGCAATATATCGTTGAATTTTCACTATTTCTCCTAACACTATCTACACTGATAGGATGAGATAGGTAAAAATAACTATGAAAGTTTGACCAAATAGTAAATGGGTCAATTCAAAGTTGAAGTATCAAATTGAATTTTTGTATAAAGTTATCATAGCAAATTTGACATCTTCCCAAACAAAAATGATATTATGACATCTAATTGCATCACCCAAATTTATACAACTCAAAATAATAATCATTAAATATATAAAGTAAAATTTTTGAAGAAGTTTTAAGAAAAGTCATGGAAAGCACTCCTAAATTTTTTCGCGATCTAAGAATATTAAAATTTGAACATTTTAATTATCATTTAAAATTTTGAATTGTTATATTTCAAGATAAAATTCTTCCATAACTTCTTGATAAAATTCTACAAATATAAAAAGGATAAAATTAGAAATATATACATAAATGAATGAAAATGATATTTAACTGGATGATAGTAATAACCAAAGTTATAAAACAAAAACATTCTGGATAATTAAAGAAATAAGTGATGAGTAAATAAATAATTATAAAAGAATGGTACTAAATCTAAATAACTTAAATCTTAAGATGTTTTATAAAAACAAAAATCACAAGAAACACCAAGTCAATATAATAAGAGTAAATAAAACAATATAAACATATAATGCATGTAATAAACAAACCTGAAATATAAAAATAATTGTAAAATAATATCAAGTTTTAATACACTTTAAATAATGGAAAACAATAGAAAATATCAAATAGGTCGGCATGATAATAAATACAGAAATATAATATATAAACTCAATAAATAATAGATCATCAAATAATTCCAAGTTTACAATGGAAGTGAATCGGAATATCAATATTCCATCACAATTAATTGGAATTGGAATGACACAACAAAAGTATAAGTGAAAGAATAAAATCTTAAAGTAATTAAAAGCTTTTGAATTATACAATTTAAAGCTAATATAAAGTCAACTACCAATGAATGACTAATCTTAAATTTTTTTCCAGAATGTAATTTAACAATTGAGCTTAGATAGATTAATTAAAATAAGTAAATCGAATTATATATTATAAATAGATATTTTAACATAATCAAGTTATTAATAGACTCATTTGGAATTGAGATTTCAAATAACTCTTTTCATTCGTTTATTTACTCTAATTACCTATTTTATCAATCAACTTCCCTAAATCTTTCTAGTTATCAAATTTGAACTCTATTTCCATCAAATTATCTATCTGCTTTAATTATTTCTTCAACAAATCAAATTTCACTATCGTATCGACCAATTTTAATTTGAACCCCTTTTCCTTTAAACTACAAATGACCTAAATTTTTTTAATTCAATTACTTAGATTTATAAAATACTTAAATATAGCCTCTTTAATCTAAATTCTATACCTTCAATTCCTAGAAATTTTGAGTTTATCTACTTATTTAAAAATATCAATTTCCAAGCCTGAACTCAAATTAGATATCGAGTTTTTACAAAATTAAATTCTAAACTAGATGTTCAATTCGAGTTATTGATTTTACTTTTATATATTCTAAAATGTCCTCTAAATTATTTGTGATACTTAAGTTAATGATATGAAAAATTTAGAACAAAACCCTACTAATTAAAATTATTAAAAATCCCTTTATATTTTATCCTTTTCTCCTTTTTCCATTTCAAAAATCTATCACTCCTCTTTTCTTTCTTCCCCCATAAGCTTCCTTCCTTTCCTTTCCTTTCCTTCCCTTCCCTTCATCTCCATCCTCTCTTCTTTCTTTCATATCTTTAAGCCTAAACTCAAATTTCAACAAAATAAAAAAGGAGAAATAGGAGATGAAATCAAGAAGGAAGATGAGAAGCATGCATGAAAGAAGTTACAACAACAAAAAAGTAGTAAGAATAGTGAAAAACAAGCTGGCTAAATTCTCTAAACAAGTAAGTATAGTTGTTTTCTTTGTTTTGTTTGTTGTAAATGCTTATTTATGATGAGATAGAGTTAGATATATATAACGTTGTTATTAAATTTGATGGGCTTGTAAGAGTTGTGTAGGTGTTTGTATGAAGTTAAGGAGTTGATGAAGTGAGTTTGATGATGTATGATGGTAAAAATAGGTTTAGAAATGTTGTAGATGGAGTTTTGTGAATAAAACAAATAGACAAGTAGCAAAAATGGAGAAAAGAAATAAGGGGCATGATCTAGATCCATACGGGGCATGGCAAAGGGTATGGTAGCCACTGTCCTCCCTGTTGAACCCATATAGGGCATTGGAAAAGGCCTGGTTGCCACCACCACCCTTGATACGCACCATATGGAACCAGGACAATCTTGTTCTTCTTTTCCTTTTTGACTTAACTTAAATTGATCATAATTTTTTCATCTGAACTCGAATTGAGGTGATTCAAAATGCTACCAAAAGCTTTAAAAGAGCTCTATAACTTTTGTAATTTAAGTTTTCGGAAATTTTAAACGTAACAAGACCTAAAATATATTTGATTCAAACTACTACATATCCAAATGTAAATGAACTTAGTTAATAATCTAAGCTTATTTTGGCTTAATAAATCTAAATGAACTAAGTTAATTAAGTCTAATCATTTTGGCTAAAAATAAGTCAATATAGACTTAAGTTGATATGAGCTTTAGGTGTAAAATGAATTTGTAATATATATAAGGACGACTTGACCAAAAGAACTATCACTAACTAAAATGCATTAGAAATGAGTTTGAATACTAAAATCCAATAAAGAATACATTATGAAAAATGATGGATGAATGCTATTTTGTTTCTTGGGGGGGAGCAACTTAATCTTGGTTTTCCCAGGAGCTTGCTATAGCTTAGCTTGGATGACAAGTGGATAATATTGACCTTACCACCTTGCTTCTACTTGTAATGTGTTGCACATATACTAATATAAATATATCTAGTATGCATGGGGAATCGGTACCCATGTGTTACTAGGTGATTGTTTTGGTTGATAATCCATTAATTTAAAAGAGATCACACATTGTTTGTAATCATTGAATTGGGATTGTTGATGAATATTTGTTAGTGGATTGGTCACTTTAATAAATCAGCTTAATACTATCTGACTAGTTAATTAAACAAACATACATTATACTATATCACACATTAATTTATTTGGTATTCACGTGACGTGTTATTGTTTCTATTTTGTGGTAATGCTTGAGTAAATCTAATGAGTCTGGTAGGGTCGTAAGTTCTATAGGAATTAAATAGGCTTAAAGGACGTCATCTGATGAGGATTGGCTTGAAACGATGATCCTTAGAGAGTCTCTGAGATTCTAAGGTGAAGTGGGAATTTTTTGATGGTATGTATACATAAATAATAAAAGAGTTTCGAAAGAAATCCTCCCTCCTTAGATCTTACTAAGGAGAAGTTTGAGATTATGTTAATAATATAATATAATGATTAGTTGAGAAAGTTTCACCTTTCTTAGTTTTCAGTCTCTCCTGGATGTGAAATACAATATTAGTCCTTCAACCCCAAGAGAGGGCGTGATCTCCATTGGTTTAAATTCCGATCATCCAAAATGTACATATCATATCATTGAATGTTGCATTGCATATGTTTATAATAAAACTTGTCTGACATTTACTTGATGTATGGTTTGGTTATGTTATTCACTGAATTATGGATTAGCTACACCCTATAGTTTTTGTGCAGGAATGGCTAAAGCATCAGGAATGGGCTAAGTCTGTTTAGAGAAGAATCCTTGAAGATAAAAGACAAGTTTAAAATAAGAATTGGATGGAAAATGTAGTTAGTTGAGATTATGTTTCATGTAAAATAAGTTTAGATTATGTATTAGACTAGTTGTGTAATAGTCTAAAATTTGTAAAATGTAGATGATCTAGTCTATTTTACTATTTGGTGGGGGATACCTATTCTCTGCAATTCTGATAGATCATAGGAAATTGGATTTCCTTTATTTGTCACAAATATATTCATATATTAGAAGTTTGAAAAGTAATTATTCAGGTAGAGTCTTGCAAACTCTAATTTGTAAGAGAGTTCCCATATTGCGGGTGTATATGTAATATGATGACTTCAGGTTAAATCCTTCTAGGCCCTTTTTAGGGTCATGACACTAATAGTATAACTAAATTTCAATAACTAATTTTTACACATGATTTAACAAAGTTTGTAGATATCAATAATGTGTTTGCTTTTTAGAACTTTCAACAAGCAAGTTTATAAGGATATATTTATCCTGTTGATAAAATTTACGAATCTAACTGATATATTTGTAAAGCTAGATCATACCAATTGGTTGATAGTAGAGCTTTTGGACCAAGTAGTCTTACTTTGGTCATGGATTAATAAAAATATAATTATTTCTATCTTAACCGTATTTCTTACAATACTATAACATGTGTTTAGGAATATGAAATGCACCCACTTCAAATTACCTCCAATTTTATGATGATTATAGTTTGATCACTAGATCATAAAATTATTGCTATGAACTTCTAGGATAATTTATTCGGAATACAAGATGGGTAACTTATCAAATAAAGCTTTAGCCGAAACTAATTAAGTGACGAGTTGTACGGATGCCCACGAAATTAGTCTTCAAAACTTACCAAAGGAAAAATAGTAAATGTGAAATTTCCTTTATTAACTTAGTATAAAAATTCAATTTGATAACTAAACTTATAAATAGTCATTTTAATATTTAATCAGACTTTTTGTAATTATTTTTACTGTCTGTTAACACTGTTTATTTTATTTGCTAACATGAATGATGTAGCATATCATTGAATTTTAATTTTTTCTCTTAATATTATCTAGCATTGATAGATTACATATTTTATATCAGAAAATAGAGAAAGTAGTGCTAATGAGATAATAATACTATCTATGAAAGATTTGATCGGGTATTAAATTGATTGCTTTAAAGTTTACGTGCGAAATTAAATTTTTATATATAATTCAGATACCAAATTTTATATTTCTCCTAAAAAAATAATATTATATCATCTAATAGTATCTATAAATTTCAATAACTAATTTTTACACATGATTTAACAAAGTTAGTAGGTATCGATAATGCTTTTTACATTTTAGACCTTTTAACAAGTTTATAAGTATGTATTTATCAAGTTTATAAAATTTGCAAAATCTAATTGGTATATTTTGAAAGCTAGCTAGATCATACTAGTCGGTTGATAGTGGCTTTTGAACCAAGTAATCTTACTTTGGTCCTGTATTAATAAAAATATATTTATTTCTACCCTAACCATATTTCTTATAATACTATAACATGTGTTTAGGATTATAAAATACCACTAATCCACTTAAAATTTCCTGCAGTTTTATAATGATTATAGTTTGATCACTATTTTATAAAATTATTGTCATAAACTTTACGAATATAATTAATACGTTAGTAAAGTTAGATTATATTAATGGGTTGATAGTAGAGATTATAGACGAGATAATCTTACTTTTTTGGTTTATTTATTAACAAAAGTATATTTGATTATATATTAGTCATACTCCTAAGAACATAACATGTGTTTTGAAATATAAAATGCTGCTAACCCACTTGAATTTTACCTGCAATTTTATAATGATTATGGTTTGGTTAAACTAGGTGGATGGATGCCTTCCCTTTGTCCACTGTAATTAATTAAATATAGGATGGTACCGCAAGGACTGCTTCAGCCTCCTAATTTTTTACCATTAAACCAAATGATGTGGACTAGTAACAGAGCTAGGTTACTAGGTTAGGCGACTGATTATGATGAAATTTCAAAGTATAGCTGTTTAAAAAAGAAAAAAGGCCAGGTAACTTATAATATGGTTCATGGACTTTGACCCAAAAAAAAAAATTTAAAAATTTAAAATTTAAAATATCTAAATTCATATTTTAATTAAATTTTTATATTTTTAAGCATTATTTTACTTAACATTCTTTTTATTATCTCTTTAAATAATGAACACGTATCCAGTAACGATTTAATGATGTTAAGCGAAATATTGTTTAAGAGCACGAAAAGTTTAATTTAGTATAAAACTAAATTTTTAAAATTTAGGTACCTAATTTACCTTTTTATCAAAGTTCAAGTATTAAATTAGGCATTATTTCCATATATATATATATATATATATATATAATAAAATTGCTTGTTCCTACTTCTTAACCTGCTTGTTGTTGGGTTTGTTTCAATTGAATGTCTATAGCATAGACTTGTCCTGTAGTGATAGGATCTTCCTCCTGGTAGATGTAAATATGAATAAAAAAAAAAAAAAAAAACCTCGTGAACGATGAGGAATATTCTTGAAGCATTCTATAAAAATTCTTGAAGCCAAAATTTTATTTGTTTGTTTCATAAGCAATTTCAATATTTTCTTTTTTTTTTTGCATGTATCGATAGATAATGTATCTGCCATATATGAGTCAAAATAAATAAAAATGTGATAAAGTTTTTGAGAAAAGTATATTGGATAGTTACTAATGGATTTCTATATTCACAGTTAGTTGTTATTAATGATATGGTAAGTTACAACTACAGTATTCAAACTTATATTATTGTTTTTAAATATAAATAGATAATCATTTGTATGTATCACGAAGCAAGAAGTTTTGTCTTATAACATTTTATAAAGAATCCTAGAAGAACTTATTGATATGACTGTCCAAAGGAAAGCATAGTTTCCTTTCTTTTCTTTTTTTTTTTTTTTAATCACAAGCGCATATTAATTTGAAAATTTTATACAAAATGTAGTGATAAACCATCTAAACTTGTTAATAACTATTTTTAGCTGCACACAGGCTACCTAAACTTCCAAAGCATCACTTCACCTCAACATAATTTGTGATTTTGTGCAATAACCATCAAATTAGTGATGAACCCTAAGCCAAATCAATCATCTATGGCATATGATTTGGTGTCACATGGAGGATAATGAAAGTCCACTGCACAGAAACAGACGATCTGGATCTTTCCCTACATGTTAAAAAGGCCAAAAAATTAAAAGGGTAACATATGTTTTGTACTATAAAATTAAAATCGACTAAAAGAAGCCCGGAACTGACAACCTTTTTTATTTTTATTTTCTTTTTAGTTCTTGCAAGTTGCGATTATAATTAAATTATGATACTTCATTACTTGTAGGTTAATTTATTCGTAATACAACAAGGGTATCTAATTAAATTTAGTCGAAATTAATTAAATTAATGAATTTTATGGATGTGCACAAAATTAGTTTTCAAAACTTATTAAAAGAAAAAAGAAATTGTAAATGCAAAAGTTGGTTTTTGAACCTTGTATAAAAATTCAATTTATTACATAGATTTGAAGTGATCAATTTAATATCCAATTAAAATTTTAATTATTTTTATTACCTCCTTAATGCACAAATATAGAGAAGACAAGTAATTTTATTGATTCAAATATAATAGACAATAAGAGATTAGATAAAAATATATATATATATTGAAGGATTCGAGCCCCAAACCATAATGTACAAAGATTAAAATGACCTTTACATAATAAATGTATAATGAACGTACAGTCAAATATATAATAAATATATAGTCAAATACATATACATTTATGCGCCTCTTCAATCTCATGGTGCTAGAGTTAGCGTGAGATATTCTTTATGAGGAAATATGCACATTAATGATGAGTGGGAATGTATTTGACTAAAACCTGACCTATGGCAACCAGTTCACATATAAAGTGGTACTCAATATCGATATATTTTGGGTGGTTGTGATGAATAGGATTGCATGTCATGTAAACAAACAACTTCAAGATTATCACAGCACAGAATTACAAATCATTAGATAAGAACATGTAGGTCACGTGCAAGGTGACAAATCTAAATAAACTCTACAACAACATAGGCAATGGCTCTGTATTCTAATTCAGTAGTGCTTTTAGAGACTGTGGGTTGTTTCTTGGAACACCTAGAGATGAGATTACATCCAAGAAAAATGTCACATCCTGTAGTAGATCTGCGAGCATCTGAACAACCAAGCCAACCTAAACAAAATAACAAAAGAAAAAAACCTCTTGTACTCCCCATTGCCTTGCGGTCTGTACAAATATTACGTGAAAGTCTAAGATTTTCCTTCTTTTTATGATTTTGTTTCAATAATGTCGGACTAGTACTACAGCAACGAAGGCGGCAATGACAGTGAGTATTCACCATTACGCAGCACCAGAAATGGAGGAGAGCGCACTTCAAGTGCATACGCAACATTATCCAATGTGTAGAGGTAAGGAGTGAAGATGGTTTTCTCGATCCATGGCACATTGCAGAAGTTATTGGAAAAAAGCCTCGAAGGTATGACATTAGATATGAGAAGATGTTGTTAGAAAACGGTATGAATAAACTTATTGAAATAGTACATGTTTCATCCGCTATTGATGGTATTAATTTCAATAGAGGTATAGAGGGTAGCTGCCTAGACACCCTATGTTCAATTAGGCTGCTTCAAGTATATATATGTATGGTCCGTTTGAGTTGCCTTATGTATTGTGTGTGGACTTCTATTTCAAAGATGCTTGGTAGGAAGTCTAGCTCTTAAGCTTATTGAACTCAACATGTTCTCTCAAATCATACCAAATTTGCTTCACCAAAACGGAAGAGGCCATTCGGCTTCATATTTCTCAATCAACTGAAGAAATGTCCATATTCCATGACACTCCCATTGGTCTGTTATCTCATTCCAATCCATTATGATACACAAATTGAAGATGGTGCAGAGGAGAGACTAGTTTTTTCACCAGATTTGGGGGATGAACTAAAGGTCAAAGTTTGCATCAACAATTTATGTATCACAATGGATTGGAATGAGATAACAGACCAATGGGAGCATCATGGAATATGGACATTTCTTCAGTTGATTGAGAAATGAGGCTGAATGGCCTCTTTTTGTTTTGGTGAAGCAAATTTGGTATGATTTGAGAGAACATGTTGAGTTCAATAAGCTTAAGAGCTAGACTTCCTACCAATGCAGTACTGTGGGAAAAACTGATATTGGAAACCAACGTCGAGAATCTAAAAATTGTTGTGGGGGATATCTTGCCCCTTTTAGAGTTATCCAAGGGCTCAACACTTGGAGATTGTGGCACATTAGAAGCCTAAGAGGAGCCACTGCATGATGTTAACATGGAATCTATGGGAGAAGAATGTGTTGAACCAATGTCTTATCATAGCACAGTTGTTGCAAACAAGGAAAATGGTGGGAATAACTTGATAAATTGTTCGATTGATGTAGATGATGCTTCCGGCAAACTTCATCCCTGTGATGATTCGTCTGACATTCAACCTTCTCAAGATTCAAATGATTCAAAACAAGGACCAAAACCAACTGATGATAATGGATAGAGTATAAATATATGTTGTAGATCCGATGTGCCTTCCAATGATAAACCAAGTTCTCCATCACCTCTAAAATTATCACTTCTGGCTCATGTATTTAGCTCTAAAGCATCAAGTGATCCACATATCCATGAGAGTGAAAACATGTTTCAGCATTCAACCACAAGATAAATCGGAAAGTGACTACATACCAGTCCAGACTCCCTTAGAGGTGCCAAATCCTGTCCCACTACAATAAGTGATTACTTAAAAAGACATCACCAATCCCTCGTACCACCTGTTTGAAAGCATCTTTTGTGTCTAGGATGGGAAGTTTCTTACACTAAATTCAAAGAACAACTCACTTTTGGTATACATCGCCTAATGGAAAGCATTTTTATAGACTTTAACTGGCATGCCAGCATGTAATAGAAAAGGCAAAAGACCCAGCATTAGCAACCTCTAAAGATGGTGATGCTTATACAATCTTTGGTAATTCATCTAGCAATCATGCTTGGGTTTTACTTCATGACGATCTAAAGGAAGGCATTACTTCAGCTTCTTCTAAAGCTGATATGGAGCCTTCTTACTACCTCAGGCCATTGTGGATTATTACATGCTCTAATACCATATACAGATATAGAGAAGAGAATAATTTTATTGATTAAAATGATAATAGACAGTAAAAGATGGGATACATATATATATTGAAGGATTCGAGCCTTAAACCAAAATGTACAAAGACTAAAATGACCTTTACATAATAAATGTATAATGAATGTATAATAAATGTATAGTCAAATATATAATAAATGTATAGTCAAATATATATACATTAATGCTTAATACTATTTACTCTATTTGTAGACATGAATGATGCAATATATCGTTGAATTTTCACTATTTCTCCTAATACTATCTACACTGATAGGATGAGATAGGTAAAAATAACTATGAAAGTTTGACCAAATAGTAAATGGGTCAATTCAAAGTTGAAGTATCAAATTGAATTTTTGTATAAAGTTATCATAGCAAATTTGACATCTTCCCAAACAAAAATGATATTATGACATCTAATTGCATCACCCAAATTTATACAACTCAAAATAATAATCATTAAATATATAATGTAAAATTTTTGAAAAAGTTTTAAGAAAAGTCATGGAAAGCACTCCTAAATTTTTTCGCGATCTAAGAATATTAAAATATGAACATTTTAATTATCATTTAAAAATTTGAATTGTTATATTTCAAGATAAATTCTTCCATAACTTCTTGATAAAATTCTACAAACATAAAAAGGATAAAATTAGAAATATATACATAAATGAATGAAAATGATATTTAACTGGATGATAGTAATAACTAAAGTTATAAAACAAAAACATTCTAGATAATTAAAGAAATAAGTAATGAGTAAATAAATAATTATAAAAGAATGGTACTAAATCTAAATAACTTAAATCTTAAGATGTTTTATAAAAACAAAAATCACAAGAAACACCAAGTCAATATAATAAGAGTAAATAAAACAATATAAACATATAATGTATGTAATAAACAAACCTGAAATATAAAAATAATTATAAAATAATATCAAGTTTTAATACACTTTAAATAATGGAAAACAATAGGAAATATCAAACAGGTCGGCATGATAATAAATACGGAAATATAATATATAAACTTAATAAATAATAGATTATCAAATAATTCTAAGTTTACAATGGAAGTGAATCGTAATATCAATATTCCATCACAATTAATTGGAATTGGAATAACACAACAAAAGTATAAGTGAAAGAATAAAATCTTAAAATAATTAAAAGCTTTTGAATTATACAATTTAAAGCTAATATAAAGTCAACTACCAATGAATGACTAGTCTTAAATTTTTTTCAGAATGTAATTTAACAATTGAGCTTAGATAGATTAATTAAAATAAGTAAATCGAATTATATATTATAAATAGATATTTTAACATAATCAAGTTATTAATAGACTCATTTGGAATTGAGATTTCAAATAACTCTTTTCATTCGTTTATTTACACCAATTACCTATTTTATCAATCAACTTCCCTAAATCTTTCTAGTTATCAAATTTGAACTCTATTTCCATCAAATTATCTATCTACTTTAATTATTTCTTCAACAAATCAAATTTCACTATCATCTCGGCCAATTTTAATTTGAACCCCTTTTCCTTTAACCTACAAATGACCTAAATTTTTTTAATTCAATTACTTAGATTTATAAAATACTTAAATATAGCCTCTTTAATCTAAATTCTATACCTTCAATTCCTAGAAATTTTGAGTTTATCTACTTATTTAAAAATATCAATTTCCAAGCCTAAACTTAAATTAGATATCGAGTTTTTACAAAGTTAAATTCTAAACTAGATGTTCAATTCGAGTTATTGATTTTACTTTTATATATTCTAAAATGTCCTCTAAATTATTTGTGATACTTAAGTTAATGATCTGAAAAATTTAGAACAAAACCCTACTAATTAAAATTATTAAAAATCCCTTTATATTTTATCCTTTTCTCCTTTTTCCATTTCAAAAATCTATCACTCCTCTTTTCTTTCTTCCCCCCATAAGTTTCCTTCCTTTCCTTTCCTTCATCTCCATCCTCTCTTCTTTCTTTCATATCTTTAAGCCCAAACTCAAATTTCAACAAAATAAAAAAGGAGAAATAGGAGATGAAATCAAGAAGGAAGATGAGAAGCATGCATGAAAGAAGTTACAACAACAAAAAAGTAGTAAGAATAGTGAAAGACAAGCTGGCTAAATTCTCTAAACAAGTATAGTTGTTTTCTTTGTTTTGTTTGTTGTAAATGCTTATTTATGATGAGATAGAGTTAGATATATACAAGGTTGTTATTAAATTTGATGGGCTTGTGAGAGTTGTGTAGGTGTTTGTATGAAGTTAAGGAGTTGATGAAGTGAGTTTGATGATGTATGATGGTAAAAATAGGTTTAGAAATGTTGTAGATGGAGTTTTGTGAATAAAACAAATAGACAAGTAGCAAAAATGGAGAAAAGAAATAGGGGGCATGATCTAGATCCATACAGGGCATGGCAAAGGGCATGGTAGCCACTGTCCTCCCTGTTGAACCCATATAGGGCATTGCAAAAGGCCTGGTTGCCACCACCACCCTTGATACGCACCATATGGAACCAGGACAATCTTGTTCTTCTTTTCCTTTTTGACTTAACTTAAATTGATCATAATTTTTTCATCTGAACTCGAGTTGAGGTGATTCAAAATGCTACCAAAAGCTTTAAAAGAGCTCTATAACTTTTGTAATTTAAGTTTTTGGAAATTTTAAACGTATCAAGACCTAAAATATATTTGATTCAAACTACTACATATCCAAATGTAAATGAACTTAGTTAGTAATCTAAGCTCATTTTGACTTAATAAATCTAAATGAACTAAGTTAATTAAGTCTAATCATTTTGGCTAAAAATAAGTCAATATAGACTTAAGTTGATATGAGCTTTAGGTGTAAAATGAATTTGTAATATATATAAGGACGACTTGACCAAAAGAACTATCACTAACTAAAATGCATTAGAAATGAGTTTGAATACAAAAATCCAATAAAGAATACATTATGAAAAATGATGGATGAATGCTATTTTGTTTCTTGGGGGGGAGCAACTTAATCTTTGGTTTTCCCAGGAGCTTGCTATAGCTTAGCTTGGATGACAAGTGGATAATATTGACCTTACCACCTTGCTTCTACTTGTAATGTAGTTTCACATATATTAATATAAATATATCTAGTTATGCA
The DNA here is from genome assembly GCA_024138025.1 of Combretum micranthum. Taxonomy (NCBI): domain Eukaryota; kingdom Viridiplantae; phylum Streptophyta; class Magnoliopsida; order Myrtales; family Combretaceae; genus Combretum; species Combretum micranthum. The sequence goes on along the minus strand of JAMXBD010000140.1, from coordinate 1,517,296 downwards.
TGGGGAATCGAGTACCCATGTGTTACTAGGTGATTGTTTTGGTTGATAATCCATTAATTTAAAAGAGATCACACATTGTTTGTAATCATTGAATTGGGATTGTTGATGAATATTTGTTAGTGGATTGGTCACTTTAATAAATCAGCTTAATACTATCTGACTAGTTAATTAAACAAACATACATTATACTATATCACACAATTATATTTATTTGGTATTCACGTCACGTGTTATTGTTTCTATTTTGTGGTAATGCTTGAGTAAATCTAATGAGTCTGGTGAAGATTACCATAGGGTCGTAAGTTCTATAGGAATTAAATAGGCTTAAAGGACGTCATCTGATGAGGATTGGCTTGAAACGATGATCCTTAGAGAGTCTCTGAGATTCTAAGGTGAAGTGGGAATTATTTTGATGGTATGTATACATAAATAATAAAAGAGTTTCGAAAGAAATCCTCCCTCCTTAGATCTTACTAAGGAGAAGTTTGAGATTATGTTAATAATATAATATAATGATTAGTTGAGAAAGTTTCACCTTTCTTAGTTTTCAGTCTCTCCTGGATGTGAAATACAATATTAGTCCTTCAACCCCCAAGAGAGGGCGTAAATCTCCATTGGTTTAAATTCCGATCATCCAAAATGTACATATCATATCATTGAATGTTGCATTGCATATGTTTATAATAAAACTTGTCTGACATTTACTTGATGTATGGTTTGGTTATGTTATTCACTGCATTGTGGATTAGCTCACACCCCTATAGTTTTTGTGCAGGAATGGCTAAAGCATCAGGAATGGGCTAAGTCTGTTTAGAGAAGAATCCTTGAAGATAAAAGACAAGTTTAAAATAAGAATTGGATGGAAAATGTAGTTAGTTGAGATTATGTTTCATGTAAATAAGTTTAGATTATGTATTAGACTAGTTGTGTAATAGTCTAAAATTTGTAAAATGTACATGATCTAGTCTATTTTACTATTTGGTGGGGGATACCTATTCTCTGCAATTCTGATAGATCACAGGAAATTGGATTTCCTCTATTTATCACAAATATATTCATATATTAGAAGTTTGCAAAGTAATTATTCAGGTAGAGTCTTGCAAACTCTAATTTGTAAGAGAGTTTTCATATTGCGGGTGTATATGTAATATGATAACTTCAGGTTAAATCCTTCTAGGCCCTTTTTAGGGTCATGACACTAATAGTATAACTAAATTTCAATAACTTATTTTTACACATGATTTAACAAAGTTTGTAGATATCAATAATGTGTTTGCTTTTTAGAACTTTCAACAAGCAAGTTTATAAGGATATATTTATCCTGTTGATAAAATTTACGAATCTAACTGATATATTTGTAAAGCTAGATCATACCAATTGGTTGATAGTAGAGCTTTTGGACCAAGTAGTCTTACTTTGGTCATGGATTAATAAAAATATAATTATTTCTATCTTAACCGTATTTCTTACAATATCATAACATGTGTTTAGGAATATGAAATGCCACAAACCCACTTCAAATTACCTCCAATTTTATGATGATTATAGTTTGATCACTAGATCATAAAATTATTGCTATGAACTTCTAGGATAATTTATTCGGAATACAAGATGGGTAACTTATCAAATAAAGCTTTAGCCGAAACTAATCAAGTGACGAGTTGTACGGATGCCCACGAAATTAGTCTTCAAAACTTACGAAAGGAAAAATAGTAAATGTGAAATTTCTTTTATTAACTTAGTATAAAAATTCAATTTGATAACTAAACTTATAAATGGTCATTTTAATATTTAATCAGACTTTTTGTAATTATTTTTACTATCTCTTAACACCGTTTATTTTATTTGCTAACATGAATGATGTAGCATATCATTGAATTTTAATTTTTTCTCTTAATATTATTTAGCACTGATAGGTTACATATTTTATATCATAAAATAGAGAAAGTAGTGCTAATGAGGTAATAATACTATCTATGAAAGATTTGATCGGTATCTAATTGATTGCTTTAAAGTTTACGTGCGAAATTAAAATTTTTATATAATTCAGACACCAAATTTTATATTTTTTTCTAAAAAAATAATATTATATCATCTAATAGTATCTATAAATTTCAATAACTAATTTTTACACATGATTTAACAAAGTTAGTAGGTATCGATAATGTTTTTTATTTTTTAGACCTTTTAACAAGTTTATAAGTATATATTTATCAAGTTTATAAAATTTGCAAAATCTAATTGGTATATTTTTAAAGCTAGCTAGATCATACTAGTCGGTTGATAGTGGCTTTTGAACCAAGTAATCTTACTTTGGTCCTGTATTAATAAAAATATATTTATTTCTACCCTAACCATATTTCTTATAATACTATAACATGTGTTTAGGATTATAAAATGCCACTAATCCACTTAAAATTTCCTGCAGTTTTATAATGATTATAGTTTGATCACTATTTTATAAAATTATTGTCATAAACTTTACGAATATTATTAATACGTTTGTAAAGTTAGATTATATTAACGGGTTGATAGTAGAGCTTATAGACGCGATAATCTTACTTTTTTTTTATTTATTAACAAAAGTATATTTAATATATTAGTCATACTCCTAAGAACATACCATGTATTTTGAAATATAAAATGCTGCTAACCCACTTGAATTTTACCTGCAATTTTGTAATGGTTATGGTTTGGTTAAACTAGGTGGATGGATGCCTTCCCTTTGTCCACTGTAATTAATTAAATATAGGATGGTACCGCAAGGACTGCTTCAGCCTCCTAATTTTTTACCATTAAACCAAATGATGTGGACTAGTAACAGAGCTAGGTTACTAGGTTAGGCGACTGATTATCATGAAATTTCAAAGTAATGGCTGTTTAAAAAAGAAAAATGGCCAGGTAACTTATAATATGCTTCATGGACTTTGACCCAAAAAAAAAAAATAAAATATTTAAATTTTAAAATATCTAAATTCATATTTAATTAATTTTTTTTATATTTTTAAGCATTATTTTACTTAACATTCTTTTTATTATCTCTTTAAATAATAAACACGTGTCAAGTAACGATTTAATGATGTTAAGTAAAATATTGTTTAGGGGCACGAAAAGTTCAATTTAGTATAAAACTAGACTTTTTAAAGTTTAGATATCTAATTGATCTTTTTATCAAAGTTTAAGTACTAAATTAGGCATTATTTTCAATATATATATATATATATATATATATAATAAAATTGTTTGTTCCTACTTCTTAACCTGCTTGTTGTTGGGTTTGTTTCAATTGAATGTCTATAGCATAGACTTGTCTTGTAGTGATATGATCTTCCTCCTGGTAGATGTAAATATGAAAAAAAAAAAAAAACGTCGTGAACGATGAGGAATATTCTTGAAGCATTCTATAAAAATTCTTGAAGCCAAAATTTTATTTGTTTGTTTCATAAGCAATTTCAATTTTTTTTTTTTTTTTTTTTTGCATGTATCGATAGATAATGTGTCTGCCATATATGAGTCAAAATAATTATAAAATGTGATAAAGTTTTTGAGAAAAGTTTATTGGATAGTTACTAATGAATTTCTATATTCATAGTTAGTTGTTATTAATAATATGGTAAGTTACAACTACCGTATTTTGTGGCATGTGAAAGAAACTGTCAAACTTATATTATTGTTTTTAAATAGAAATAGATAATCATTTGTATGAATCAAGAGGCAAGAAGTTTTGTCTTATAACATTTTATAAAGAATCCTAGAAGAACTTATTGATGTGACTGTCCAAAGGAAAGCATAGTTTCCTTTCTTTTCTTTTCTTTTTTTTTTTTTTAATCACAAGCTCATATTAAATTGAAAATTTTATACAAAACGTAGTGATAAATCATCTAAACTTGTTAATAACTATTTTTAGGTGCACACAGGCTACCTAAACTTCCAAAGCATCACTTCGCCTCAACATAATTTGTGATTTTGTGCAATAACCATCAAATTAGTGATGAACCCTAGGCAAAATCAATCACCTATGGCATATGATTTGGTGTCCTAATAATACTTCCGAGGCATATGTATATCTTTTTATAAGTTATAAACAGATAAAATAACACCCATTTTAAGTTTCAAAGTTCACCTAGACCAAATAATGACTTACATAAGTACATTTGCAATTTACTCGTTTAATATATTCAAAAACTTGTGCAAATTTTGAACTAGATTGTCAATAATATTGTAACCTAGTGATATTATCACTCAAACTTTTGAGTGAAATATATTGAGTTCAAATCTTTCATCATCCGTTATAATAAGGAAAAAATGAGTAAGATTCTAAAATGTACTAAGAGCTTCTTTATCGGTGTTTTTTGCACAGATACTAATACTTAAGCAACAGAACTTACCGATAAAGTGCATTCCTTCAGCAAGCAACGGTGCTTGTCAGAGGAATGGTGCTTAGGGTAATTTTTTTTATTATTATTATTGTTTTGATGATAGTTGCGTTTAATTTATGTAATGTGGGAATCATAAAATTTTTTAAAAAATCATATTAAATAACTTTATAAGTAACTCACAGATAAAATAGTGAATTACTGAGTAGGGAGAATTACTTATGATGTTGATGTGGTATCTTAAATAACTTTATAAGTAATCCACAAATAAATATGGTCTAATTATATAATAAGCCAAAATGAGGGAAAAAAGAAAAGTATTCACTATCCCTAAAACCTCACTTTGCAAAGATATGGAGAAATTTCCATTCTTAGGTATGACAAGTTAGGTAAGCAACATTTTGCTTAATCATATTTAGGTGTATTAGTACTTAGTAAATTGTTTTTTACCTTCTTCATTAGCTTATTCTGTTTAGACTTTTTATGCTTTTTCCTCCTGCCCATGACTTACATGTTTTGTGCACATGGTCTTGACAGGCACTTCACTAGCAATAATCTATAATCCAGGTCTTCTTAAATATTACATATGTAACAAGATCCAACATCAACATCAAACAGCTCCACACAATGCAATTATACGTGCTTTTAAGCAATTAAAAATGGGGTAATGATGGGGTTGAGGAGATCAAAAGATGATATTAACATCAAATCTCACGCCCTTGTTAGGAAACACCAATGAAGAAGTCGAGACTCTGTAACCAAAGAATAAGACATCGTATCATTAAATCATATGATTATATAGCTTTAACCTCCCCCAATATATATATATATATATATATATGTCTGTATTGTATATTTAACATATGTTAATTGAGAGTTTGTCTATATTGTTTGATTTTTATCTATATTTGAATCTGATATGTATCTGTATCCAATTTATTTGATATGTTTGAGTAAAAACTATCTGTTTTTCATCTATATCTGTTACTAATATATAGTCTGAACCGAACCAACAACATATTGTCAACACACCAACGAAACAAATCGAGCTTGAATCTTTACCCAATTTTTCCACAACCAATTAAACTTTTTTTTTTTCTTTTTTCCCTTGTTTTATTTAAAAGTGATCTAAATGTGTAGACGTGCATATTAAGCTGGTCAAATTTGCACCTCATCCATAATTTGCTTAGTTATTAGAGATAAAAATGAAATTGTATAATACTAAACTCAAGTTCAAATTCAACTAATGATCAAATTTTGAATTTTAGGCTCTAGATTAACTTGATACAACACTAAAATTGGTGCAATACTAAAGAAATTCAAACTCAACTCAATGAAGCACATCTAAATTTGATTTATTATTTTTTTCTCAAATGATATTCATGTTCAAATATAATTCCAACTCAATTAATATTTAAATTCAACTGAAACTTGATTAAGCAAAAGGGTGATTAGACTTACAAATTTATCATGCTCAACTCAACAAAACATTGGAGTTTGAATAACTTGAGTTCATATTCAATTCAATTATTTACATGTTAAGCTTGACTAAACATCAAATCAATAATTTACTATTAATTTGATTCGTTTACACCCCCTACTAGGTCCTTTAGGCCATGAGTTCATAAGCAAGTTGCCAGAGCCTATAAATTGATGAATAATAGCTAATGCAGCTCCATAACTATATAAAATGGGCCAACAATGGGTTGCATGACAAATTGTTTTTTTTTTTTTTTTTTTAAAGGAAAGAGAAAAGGGAAGAGGAAAGGGAAAAGAAAAGAACAAGAGTGAGTCTTACAAATTGGTCTCATCCAATAAGACTAGATGATCTTAACTCATCTTCATGTGGGCCAGTGATGGTTTCTAGAAATAGAATCAATGCTATGGTCGCGATTGAGTTGAGTTGAAACAATATGGTATTAAATTCAAACTTAATTTTAATTTTTAAATTTTCAGCTTGAGCTCAATCAAAGTTAAAATTTAAACCTAATCCTAACTTGAAGTTGCACCATATAAAATCAAGCTTCACTTCAATTAAGTTCGTTTAAATTCAATTTTATTAAAATATATGTTCATTTCTAATCAAAATAATATATTATTATCAAACCTGATTAAAATTTATACTAGAGCTTGATTAGGCTCATGAAATGGTTGAGTCAAACATAATAACACTCAAGCTTGATTATTTGAGTAACTTAAGATTAAACTCAACTCGATTTTTTTCAAAATAAGAATTAAGTAAAAATTGACTCATAATTTGAATAATTTATTAACAGATTTGATTCACTTCCAGTCCTGATAACAACCCACCAATGCCGACCCGGCACTCCCAGTGCGGGGGACCCGCCCCATCACGTGATGATCCGGAATTAATTTCTTACCAAAGGACGTCAACCCATCTAATATATGTAGAGTAGACTTGATTACAGTAATTATTAATTTGAATTTGTCCATGTTTATTTTTTCATAGACATGGCACTAGCCCTGTCGCTGAGGAAGTGCTCATATCATGTTGTCAAATGTGATGTTGAGATACGGATGGCTCCATCCCGAAAGACCAACTCTACAACGTGATATGAACGAAAACTCCACATTATACGAATAATACATATTAATTATTTCACATGTGAATTTAAAATGTTCGAACCTCTAATCCAAAGATTTACACCGAAACATACCCGTCAATCAATGCACGTAACCTTTTGACGTGATGTCTTCCGTATTGGAATTATTGGATATTCTATCCCACTTCGGTATCACACACATAAAAATAAATTTTTAACAGGATCATATAAATAATAGTTGCTTTAGAAATTATAATTTTTTTAATTATATTAAAATACAAGTAATAATGTACTCGCGATGCGTGTACAAATAAAATAATCCAACATATATAAATTAAATAAATATATTATTTTCACAGGTTGAAAAAAAGACAACCTTATTTAGTCTAAAAATTAGAAAATTAATTACAAATTATAATTATAATTGTATTTTCCACGGATAACTTCTCGGTAACTGTTATGCATAAATACGGTATCAGAGCTTTAAATTGGTATATCAAGATATATGCTTAGACCGAAAAAAAAAGATTATGTCTATTCAACATCTATTTAATTCTATTCAAATCCTATTTAATTTCATGATTTCAAGGATATCAAAAATATTTTACGCTCATGATAAGAAAGGAAAAGACTATATCTATTCAACCCCTATTTAATTCTATTTAAACCCTATTTAGTTTCATGATTTCAGGAATACCAAAAATATTTTACGCGGAAAAGACTAAGTCTATTCAACCCCTATAAAATTCTATTCAAACCCCATTTAATTTCATGATTTTAAGGATTTCAAAAATATTTCACTCTCATATGCTAAAAAAGGAAAAAGCCTATTTCTATTCAACCCTTATTTAATTATATTCAAACTCTATTTAATTTTCATGATTTCAAGTATACGTAAAATATTTTATGTCCATATGCTAAAAACATTATATTAAAAACATTTATAATAATAATATTTACACTGAAGACACCAAAAGTGGTGATGTTGCTTTAATAATATAGTTAATTAGTAGTTACTCACTACGAATATATATACTCAGTATATATTACTAATTAAATAATTTTCCATTGTTTTTTAGTTTTTTTTTTCTTTTTTGGGCTGCTATTCTTTTTTTTAAGGTTTATATCACTCGTTTTCAACCATTTAAGTCTATTTTGGTAAAACAAAAATTCGCAGTACCTTGCATGTCCCAAGCAGCAATACTTATCCATGTTCATCAATTAAGAGAAAAATATAAAGGAGAACCTCTTTTGTACTTCATTTTTTATCCTTAAATATATAAGATGTTTAATAAATGGTTTAATTTGACATTACTTTTACGCATGCCATTTATCAAACTCCTACAATTTTAGCGGGTATTCATTGCTATTAGAGGATCATAAGTTGATTTATGTTACACTTTGCCCAAATGATATGCATGTTAATAAAATTTTTTTCTTAGAAAGTTCATGAAAATATGTGTAAGGTGGCTTTTATTAAGTATAATCTGGATTAACAAATTCGAAAATTTTAAAGTTAAATTGTGAAGATATCCTCACTTCTTTATCTTTAACATCGAGGTTTTTAAACCACTTAAGTTAAAAAATGTAATTTTAGACCACCATAGACCATAAATTTAAGCTAATATTAACTGGAGATCTCTCCCTTTTTTTTTCTTTATAATGTAATTCTAATTTTCTTAATTTCCTTATTGAGTATAAAATGATCATTATCAATTTCAAAAAAATAAAGAGTTAAACATATATAGAACAAATAGAAAGAATATACAATCTAATCTTCCATCCTGGTGTTATACATCCATCCACTCCTCAAAACCATGAAAATAATATGATTTGAGAACAAAAGTATACCCATTGATAACAATTTATCCTATAGTTTAGTCATTAATTTAGTTCTTTACTATGTCATTGATATAAAAGCCGCTTTCTAATTTTTTAATATTTAATCTTCCCACGGGCACATGCATATATCAACATCCATTGCATGACATTTTATCATTCTTAGAAACTCCTAATCATTAACTCAGATAGCACAACATTATACATATACAAATATTAAAAAAGGAGAGAGAGAGAGAGAAATCTTATGATTATTCATAAATACATGGAACCTAGAATGCTAAATGTATAATAATAATAATAATAATATAATAATAATCTTAACTGAAAGATGCCCTCTTGAAACTCCTAAAGACAAGGTAGGGAAAAAATTTAGGGTTTTTAATACTACAATGTACCTAGAATACAGTTGGCGTCATTAGCAACTTCTGTTTTGGTCTGGTGACCCACCAAGATTGGTTGATGTACCAAAGAAGATGGGGACAAGAAATTATTATTGGAAGGAGGCTGAAATGAGTCCAAGCCAATTAGTGGAGAACCTGATTCCTTATGCAACTTGATTATAGTTATTTCTGTTATATCAAACTCTATTATCTATCACATTAAATTATAGGGCACATGATAAGTTAAGTTTTGCTTAATTATATAAAACACACATATATATATGTATATATATTCTTGTGCTGGTACAAAAAAAATGAAAATAAATGAATAAATTCTTCTTCTACTTTGTTTTGCATATCTTTAGCCAGCCTATCAGCAACTCCATTTGCTTCCCTTCCAATGCAGCAGATTTTATTGTTGGAGCTAGGTTAGCAAATCCCTATAAGCATGCATCATATTGCAATATCTGCCTTTAAATTCATTATTTGCAAGCCAAAAAAAAAAAAAAATGTAGCTGGGAAAGAATTAAAATTTATGTCAACCTTCCTGAAACCCATGTTTAAACATTGTTATTGGCTCTCCTGATTCAAGCCCCAAAAATCTATCCGTGTTAAATTTGATCCACCTTTGCCTTGGCCTTTGCCATTTCACTATTCCTATTTCCTTTTTTTTATTATTTTTTTTTGTGTATAATCTCCTTTTTAATCTATGCAAACCACCTATATCCATGTGCATATTTTCATTAGTAACAAATAGTGCAATTAAATTCATACTCATATATAAATATCATAAATCAGCGATACGATTTGCATGTGAATGAGTGAACCTATCCATACACTACTCGAACTAAACTCAAGGTTTACTCAAATTAGACTCAAGAATAATTTAATTAAGCTTGGACTTGAGGTACTCAAGTATTTTGCCAAGTCAAATTCAAGCTTCATAATGCATAGTTTGATTAATTCATAAGTCCAATCGAGCTTAAGTCAAAATAAAAATTCAATTGAAATGAGTCTTGTTTAAATACTAATATACTGTTAGTTTGAATAAAAATATATATATTAGATAAATCGAGCTAAATCAACTTAATCAAGTCAATATCAAACTTATTTAATATTGTTTCAAGTCAATTTAAAACTCAAAATTTTAAGTTTAATTGAACATATATTGAACTTGTGTTCCAGTTTAATGTTCTATTATCCCAATCCGATCCATTTACACTCTTATGCTAGGCATAACATTAGAGCAATCTACCAGATACTTGCAATTGCAGAAGCTTACAGCTGCTTTGTAAACAATTATTGAAATTTCAAAAAAGAAGCACTGTAAATTTTCATTCATTTTTTCCCCTTTTTTCTACATTTGCAATCAACATTAAAAGTATGAAAATTTTCTTCTCAAATTTAGGATCTGGTATCCTAGATTCTCCTTAACGGGACCTTATAATGTCATTTTTGCAAACCTTGCTCAATAAAAGATCTCATATGTCACCTAGACATACTCAATCTTTATAGTACACAAAAACTTAGAATTATCTAATTCAATGTCAATACTAATATCAGGATTAGATGAACGATAGCATTTGGTTTTCAATAGTGGTAATTAACAATAGATAAGAATATTAATGAGAAAATAAAATTTGCCTTTTTTGAATTAAAATCATATTTCTAATCTTCTATAGATATTTTCATAAGATTGCTGTGGTAATATTTAATGATAATAAAACTTTAATTACAGAAAATATTGCAAAGAAAAATCCAAAATACTTTTTCTACAACACGCACCCTGGTGCTTGTAACATTTCGAGTACCACACATATCTACAGAATTCGTACCATCAGAACAGACCAAAACTCCATTATTAAGGATGTGCTGTCTATATATGTACTATATGGTAATATTAAATTTTCTGTTGCTGAGTACAATCAAGACCCAACATGGTCAAAGCAGAAGAGATGGAGAAAAACTGAAGAAGGATGGTGTAGGCATATGGATGCAAATGGGCTCTAAAATTTGTCAGCTCCTACCATTATTGTCTCACGTTATCATGAGATCAGTGAATGGGCCCATGCACCATGTGCCTTTGTGGATGATGCAACCTGAAAGAAAAATCTCAGAAGTTTCATGCAATGCATACACCCTTGTTGTGTTGTGTCCACAGTGCACTTCCATAGTCCAGTCCAATGCTTGACTTTAACATGTGCTATTGTTCGATTTCTTTATGAGTACGAATCAAAATGATATAATATTAGAATGATTCTAACTCAGCTTGCATTCAATAGAAATTAGAATATCCGAAACAGCACTCTATAAGGTTAAGCTCAATTTAGGGTCTGTTTGGATTATCTTATTTTTATCCATATCTTATATGAATTAGCTACCTAAACTTTGAAATAAATCAATTTAATACTTGAATTTTGAAAATGATCAAATTGATGTTTGAAAGAACTTTTTCTGCAGGCCAACACACTTCAAGAAAACTGGGCTTTAAAGACAAATGTAAATTTCTATCGTAAAAATTATCGTCTTTGATTTTACTATAGAAATATAACTTGTTTTATCCATTTTATGTCGCAGAATTTATATCACTAAATGCCAATTTTCTTGTAGTAATAATATCCCCATCAAGATCTTCTATATATTAAATTAATTAATTTAAAAAAAAATTGATGTTAAATTAATCAATTTCAAAGTTTAGATATTAAATTGATCAATTTTAAAGTTCAGTATGTAATTGGACATTTTTTCAAAGTTCAACTATTATTCGTGACATTAACCATACTTCTTTTGATTAATTTAAATGTTACATTGTTGACTTATCAATTAAATTAATTTGTTTATATCTTTTTCATTTCCTTTTTTATAAAAGCCTTATAAACCAAAAATATAAAAATTTCAAAAATCATAAAAGTTTTGACTTACCAATTTAGTTGTTTGTTGGTTTTTTCTATTTGAGCTTCTTCTTCTTCTTCTCTTCTTTTTCGCTCGCCCGTTTGAATTCTTAATTTTTTTTTCTAAATTTTATATGGTACAACTCCCATCAATTTTATTAAATTTTAGATCCATCTTTGGTTCCTACGAATTTCCACTTGGTTCATTATAATAGATTTAATGTAATAATATTAAATGTATGCAGCTACATAGTATAATAATATGCCAAATTACGATTAATAGTTCTATAAATTTTGTAAATTACATCAAAACCCTCCTTTTAAAAATACAATTAATAGGCCCATGTTTTTGTCTAAATAGACGTCGTTGTGGTACAATTGCTGAAGTATCATTATCATGCCATCATCAATAATAATTTATTCAAATATTATCGTTTAATAAATAAATTAATCAACCGAATAAAACAAATCTAGAAAAAAGAGAAAAATGTTCAATTTTTTTAACTAGCACCCTCACTTTTACATCTTATATATCTTAACTAAATTAATAAATATAAAAAGGAACTTTTATGAAATTTAAAAAAAAAAGAAAAAAGAAAAAAAAGTTGTAAAATTAAATTTAAAAAAAGGACAGAAAAGGTTTGGGAGAAAAAACCAAATTGAGTTTCAATTGGGTCATCTGATAGAATTTTTGCCTTTTTTTTTTTTTTCCAAATCAGTGGTGGCGGTTGCCACTTACAAGTTTCTTTTGCTTGTTACTGCCACCCCAAGACTAGAGGCGGCCAGAAACTTCTTTTTTTTTTTTTTTCCAGTTTTATAGCTGTTTTCTTTTGCTTTTATTTTTTATACTGTTTTATCTTTTATTAATTTAGTTAATACATATAAGATGTGAAGGTGAGGATGGTGTTCAAATAAAATTTAGTATTTTCTCTTCTTATGTTATCCAAATTTATTTTATTTTATATTACTTTATTTTATTTATATATATTTATAACATGCTAAAACAATGACACCATGATGATACGTTTGTGTTTGTGTCATGTCAACATCCATATCGATAAAAGTAGGGGTGTATGTGTTGTATTATTAAATATTTACAAATTTCTTAGGAGTGATTAATGAAATTATTATATATTAAATTACATACTATAACAAAAAGAACAATTATATATACAAATAAACCAATAAGTGAAGAAAAGAAAGAGGATTCGGATACTCCATATTTATTTTCTTTCAATTTTCCTTGATTTAACCCCTTAATATACCGCCATGTGTAGTCGATGTTTAGGATTGCAAGAAAGAAGATGACATAATAATAATGATGCTATACAATATTTTAAGAATTTGAGCAACCATTGAATTGATAGTTGATGAATTTAGCTAAAAAAAAAAGGGTAAATTTACATGTTACACTTCCACCACCTCCACACCCCCCACCCCACAAACACCCCAACCCCCTCCCCCCCCCCCCACAAAAAAAAGAAGAAGAGAAGATGGTATGCGCAATTTTATGCAAACCCAAAAACCTTAGCTAACTACTCCAAGTTAAGACATTTCAAGAATGAACAGAAAATTTGACGGAACTATTATTTATTTATTTATTTTGTAAAATTTAGGAAATGTTTAAAACTTGCATTGGATAACATAAAAAAGTGATAACTCACTTAGAAAAATAGATAATCGTTTATTTCGCTGAATGAATAAGGTTGTAATAGAATTCCTATTACTGAGGAATGAAACAGAGTTGTAATAAAATTTTTCTTTATTAATTTTTCATCTAAGTGGTGATATTTTCAAAAAAAACAAAACAATTCCAACATTGAATTGTATTCATAGGTTTCAATGAAGAATAGCCATTCAATGTTTTGTATAATAGAGATTTATTGTGGAATCATTATTCAATGAACTAAACGCTGTAATAGCTATTCGTAAGGAATAAGGCTATAATGGAATTACAATTATAGCGAAGTGAATAAGTATGTCCATCTGAACACCTCTCTGTAACTACTCCTGAATAATTTCTTAACCTATAACTATTTCCTTTATTTGTAATTTATATGATCATTATGGTTTTTATATCATGGAGGACACTTTTTATCAAACTACATATTTATTATTCATATATATTACTAAAGTCTTATTTTAAAATAAACATTTCATTTCATTTCATCCTATGGATATATCCAAACATAAGAATAGATTTTTCATTCCCTTACTTAATCCATTCTTTCAATTCAATAGTCCATTCTACTCTAATGTGCACTAGAAGTGAAATTAGTACCTTCAACCAAATAGATATTTTGTTTGATACAAATTGTTAGGTAAGGACTATTTTTTATATATTTAAAAACAACAACCATTCAAGAATCCATGTAGATATTGCTAAAGAGTGGTTGATATCTTGATACATCAACAAAATTAGATTATTCTAAATGATATTTGACCTATAAGCTTTCCATGAGGTAGGCTATAGGTCGGTGCCAGATTGAATCGATCCGAAACTACCGGGCATGGTTGAACCGAAACCGATTCGTGGCTATGAAGGGCCAAGGCAGACCGGTTCAAACCGGCAATGACTTATGAATGATTTTTTTTGTAATTTTTTTTAATTAAGTTGATAAAAAAGACATAATTAGATCATCATATAATAAATTTATAGAGAAATTAAAATTACAAACTTGTGTAAAACAAGCAAAGTTTATTAAAGAAATCTTACTTTAGAGTACACACACTTAGGTTAAAAAAGCGTATTTGAACAAATGAAGGGGAAAAAAAAAAGATAATTTCATAATAAATACTATCTATTCACATTTAAATGAGTTTAAATATTTATTTCTTTTTTTTCTTGTATTTTTTTAATTTTTTTTAATTTTTTTTATTTTAACTCGCCTTACTTGCCGGATCGACGAGTTAAGGTTTTGAACTGACCTTGACTCGCCGGACAGACAAGTTGGCTAGCGGATCATGACCCGTACATCCGGGCGGTGACAATTTGGGCAAGATCAACAGTTCAACTCTGCCCGTGCCTACGTCTAAGGATCTGTTTATTTTGCTTTTTCCGACGGATACAGACATTTTTTTCAAACTTTTTTCTAACAAATTATTTATCAAAAAATAGATATAGATAAAAAAAGATTGGCAGTTCTCATCAAAAGATCAAATAGATCAAATATAGATAAAATATAGATATAAATCGGATATATTTACATATATTATTTTAAAAAAGATACAGATACAAATACAGATAAAAAACAAACCTTCCAAACAGACCCTAAGTTGGGTAAATGTTACTTGCGCTCCTATGTAGCTCGAAATCCCAAAGCCAAATTCCTGTCGAAATGTTGTAGGTAATCAAAATAAAATCGATAATAGGTGTAATGAAGTCTCTTGCGCATGTTAAAAGTTATATTTCCATTTTTCTTTCTTTTTAATTTTTCTTTTTTTCCTTAAGAAATGTAGATGGAATTACAAGAGACACTAAATCAAATCTCTATAAATGTTCGGAGGACGAACCTAACCACAAATTTAACCTGTTTAAAAAAGGTGGAATAATGGATCCAAGAAATCCTATTCCCCCCTATGCATACAATTTTATGCAAGTACAGGTTATTAGCTTAGTTGCAGATTCATGAAGAATTATGTTTCATTATAATTTAACTCCAAATCCCACGAATTCATTAGCAAGCGAGGCCGATCTGGAGTAACAAGGATTAAGTATCTCCACTTGGTTATTCAAAGGGATAGATTTCTCTGCCCGTATCTAAACTTTTTGAATAAAACGAAATTGTATCTAAAACAAATTTTTACCATAGATATACTTTCAACTTTTTAAATATTACACTCACAGGGAGAAATAGAGTAGAAAAGTTAATAATAATAAAAATAATTCTATGTGGAAGAGAAAATTAATTTTTCAATATATATTCCCTACCACACATATCACCGAACTTTTGACTAGATTCCTACCAAAAGTACCATGGGTATAAAATTTAATAAGTTTAAATATTTTTGCGAACAAAAATTTTGTTTTAAGATAATTCCATCATATTCAAAAAATTTAGATATGGCAGATCATCCTTGTTATTAAAGGATAACAGAGGATTAAACTACCAAAGAAGGTATCCAACTATCACAAGATTGTAGAATCTCATACACACCAGAGTGGTCAGAGAATATTGGTGGAAATTTGGCAAGCCTGGGAAGAGAGGAATGCAGTCCAGGCACAAGAAAATATTATCCCAAAAGATTTAGAAACTATTGAAGATTTTATAGTAGATTCTATAAAATGTATCTCCAAGGAAACATTGAGCTTTTTGCATCTTCTTGTACAAACGCATAATATAGCTGTAGCAATAAGATTTATTGTAGATAGACCGGCAGAGAAATGTACATTTATACAAATACAAAGGCAATTAACAGGAGAATATTCTTTTTGTAGAAACATATACACATCTCAACAATATGGATATGTAAATAATATAAAACCATATAGGAAAAGTCCAGATAAATTTAACTAATCCAGAGGCATATCCTATCTAGGTCTAGAAACTCTCGTCTCATCCGGGTTTAAAGCTGCATCATTAGAAACACAAAAAAGTATGGACAGAAAGACTCTTGAGCATATGACCATGGTCGTTGAATCAGTGGAACAAGATGGCCTTGTTTTGTTTTCAATAATCAAGCGAATCGCACATGACATCCCCTAGTTTGGAAATCAATAGTTGTATGTACTTCCATATGTCAAAGAATACAAGGTTACAAAGCTTTACTACACAAAAGCCTAAGCCAGGAAAGCAAAAGATAAAAGTGTGCACAGAATAAGCTAGTAACAATTACAGATAAACTAGGAAATTTACTCGCCTTTTCTGCCTTGGTATATTCCTGTTTCACTATTCAGAGAACCAAAAATAAAGAAACATAATTTGTGATCCTTATTCTTTATCAGATCCATAATTTTCAGACAGCTGATAAATGCTTGGACTGGTGGGCACAGGATCTTGTAACTCTCCCACTCAACCTGCTAAATGTACATCAAATATATCTAACTTCAGAATTAGACCTTGAAACTGAGTTTTAGGCAATCTTTTAATCAACATATCTGCTAATAATCGTCCTGTAAGCACATAAAGAATGTTGATTGTGCATTTGTCTAACTTCCTCTTAATGAAATGGCTATCTACTTCAATGTGCTTAGTTTACCATATTAAACTATATTGCAGGCTATATACTTGTAGACCATTTACAGTGACAGTTCAACTTCATACTTTTCCCTCACTTTACACCCAAGTCATCAATTATGCTGATTCATAAGAGCCCACATATCCCTTTATCCATACTTCTAGGTTCTGCTTCTGGACTTGGTCAGGCCACTACCCTTCAATTCTTGCTTCTGCATGTTACAAGATTACCTCTAAGAAACGTATAATACCCAAGGGGAACAGATACCATGTAGTCTGCATCTAAACAAGCTTCTAACTCAGCATATCCTCCTCTTTGAATAAAAATTTCCTTCCCTACAACTCCTTCGAGGTATCTAGTGTTCCGTTTAAGGGTCTAAAGGACTCCTCTCAAGGCTCATGCATGAACTAACTTATGACACTCACAACATAGGCTATATCCAGTATATAGTATGTAAAATAAACGAGTCTACCAACAAATCTCAGATACTATCCTCTATCAACCAAAAATCCTCTGGTTTCAGCTCCTAGTCTATGATAAGATCAATGGACAAATAGGCTGCCTTACAAGTCACTTTTCTTATTTCTTTGGGCAAATCTAAGGTATACTTTCGTTGAAATAAAAAAACCTTGTTTTAATGCAACTTCAATCCCCAAGAGATACTTGAGCCTCCCCAAGTCTTTAATTTCAAATTCATCTGTAAGCTGATTTTTCTAAAAGGTTTCTTTCCTAAATTTGCATAACCAATGGCTCCCAAACTGTACCAAAAATTATCACTGACATACTGAAAAATGCAAAACAACCAATAATCTACTAATCTTCCAGAGGATGGTGAACAGCTCCAAAATGGAGGGATTAACTGCAACATTTGATAGATGTTGGAGTTAAATGAACTTTGATCACCAAGATGAAGCACAGATAGGAATATTTTACAAAAGACTTACATCTCCAACACATGATCCAACCCACATTCAATAGCTAGTAGCTACTCCCTAAATAGATCCAGACTGCAAAATAACTTCAAGTTTCCTGGAGGAAGTGTCACTGACCTAAAGGCAAGACCGTGATATTGATTAAACTAATTACCAAAAAATCAGTATATCTTACCATCAACCACAGAACCATAAATAATAATTCAAACACATTTTTTTACAGTAAACAAGCACATACAAACCATAAAAGGGACTTTGTGCTGTGAAATTTTATACTCTAACTCACTGGCTTAAATATTTTCTAACTTCAGCAGTAAAGCTTGCAAATGGGTTGCAAACACAAGAGTCCACCATCTATATAAAGTGTCTTCTTTTCAATTTAAAATGGCACACAAAAGATTAGATTTAGGGCACCAAAATAGGTTTACCAACTAAACAAAAAATTACAAAGCTTACTTTGTGCTTTCTTCCAATTGCTCATGCGAATGCTACATTGACACAAAAATGCAACATATGCATTATTGCCTTTTAATGCTACAAATCTGTAGCAATTATCCACCATGCAAAGTTGAAATAAATACTACCACATCCTTCTCTTCCAGTGTGGTATCCAGTTGACCAGTTAGCTCCCAGTCACAATCATTCACAAGGACTAGAACACCCGGCCTCCTGCACGATAAAGAAAATGATGAGAGGGGTCTTCCACCAATCATGGGTATAAGCATCTTTTGGTCCACCTAACTCCATTTCTCTGGGGTAGCAATTTTCATCATATATTTTCTAGGCACCATGAAGTTTCTACCACCATGATCAATCTTACATAAACTTCCAAACTCATAAAAGAAAGCAATAATTCATACCAAGCTAAAACTTACACGGTATCTTCTTTAATGAACATTTCTGGTCTCTCCCTGATCAAGTTCTTCTTAGTCCATACGAGCAAATCTCTCATAGTTAGCTGGAAACAAAATACGTTCAGGTAGGGATGAATAGAGTATGCAACCACGAAAAATTGAGGTATATTTCCCACAAAAAATCCGCATAAACCACTCTACTTCATGATAATCATAGTAACTTGGATCGGAATATTGATTATTACCTTCTGTGCTCCATCTTGTGGATCGATATTAACATTATGAATCTTGACAGAGTCACAGAGAAGCTCCAACCCTCCTCTGCATCCAATGAGTAAGCAAAATAGGTCAGTTTTTTCGGATAGGTCTTCATTATGCGAATCTAAGTTCATTAGTTCTCCAACAGCCTAAAATAACACAACACCGAGTTGGGCCAACCTACAAATTTTGGCCGCTTTAGAAGATCAGATTGGGATTGGAGAATCTGTACAAATTACCATGACATCATGGGTGGAAGAATCTCACAGCCAAGGAAAATCCTATTACTTTAGTTTAACTTTTTCGATTGTCAATACTAGATTGGAAATTAACAATCGGTTAGTCTGAAGAACTCGTCGTGCTCTAAAATTATGACAAGAAAGAACATGTGACCAAACAGCATCAAACATGGGAGAACAATATGATACAAAGAAAGGAAAATTTCACTACAACAGGAACAAAATCTCCGTCATCAAACTTCATTCATCTAAACACATCAACAACATGTGAACCCAAGTCTCCCATACATAAAAATAAACCATAAGACATCAATCATCCAAAAGTTTCAAAGCAATAAAGTTAAACTAGTAATATGTGTATGTATATGTACATGATTGAGGACAAAAAAAACACCTACCCGAATTCAACAGTAAGCATCATAATTAGCGACACACTTAAGAACTTAAACACCAAATCAAAATCTTTCTTTGTCTCTCAGTAGATAAGAGAAAAATTGATAATATTCTTAATATGGGAATTAGGGTTTTTAAGTGATTGAAAAGTTGAACCTACAAAGTAGAGCTTTTTTGCATACAGAGCACTGAGTTGTAGAAACATTTTACCAGTATGAAGAGCCAAGATGAATGGTTAATTCCGGCTAAATTGGGTTCAGGTTGAACCGGCTTGAAAGAGGATCAGGTTCTCAACCGCTTGAACCAGGTGGCTCAACCCGGACTGATGATATGATGAGCACAAAGAGAGAGTGGCTTTTACTTTAACTAATAGGTGATAATAAATAAATCAATAAAAATGTAAAAAATAAAAGATACTGTTTGTTTTAATAATATAGATAATTATATAATAGTTTGATGATTGGTTTAGCATATTCTTATTCAAAAAATAAAAGTTATGTGTTAAAATTAAATATTTTATTTCCGAATCATGAATTTGTTTGTTCATTTTATTACAAATGACTCGCTTTAACCTTTTAAACTAGCTAATGGTCATAATTAGACTTAATTGGTTACAAATTTGTAATCATAATATAATCCATATGGTTCCAAATAATTTAAGTTAATAAAGTAAAAATAAAATTACATTTACATGTATTATATTTATTTATAAGTTCTCTGCAACCATCATGTATATAATTATATAATTTTAGAATATTACAAGTCTGTTAAGGATATTTGATTTTCATATGTATCCATGTTTGTATCTAATATGCTTTATATTTTATCTGTATCTAACTTTTTAATCTGCTTATGAATAAAAATGTTAGTTTTTCATCTGAATTTGTTTCTTAACAAATAGTTTGATCCGAATAATAGTGTGTTAACAAAACAAAATCTACATCAATTGAAATAAATTTAATTAATGTATAAAGTAGATTTTTTTAGGAGAAGTTTTCATAAAATAAGTTTTTCATTCATCCATAGTAAGCATCATAGTTGATAGGGAATACTATCAGGCCTATGAAAAGTCTAACATTGATCCAATGGGCTAATATTCCCATGAAAGGCCTCGTCATGCATTTTGGTTAGGAAGCTTCATGAGGATTTCAATCCAATAAGTGAGACTCCACAAAGACTTCGGCCATGTAATGAAGCTCCATGAGAATCTCGATTGGCAAGGACCTCGGCTCCTTACTGTTCTTATTGCAAGTCTACACATTGAAGACTACTTTGTCACTTCTCAATTTATCTCTTCGAAGGAACAACCGTGAACTCAACTACCTCCATCTCGTGTAAGGGCCACCTTGAGTCCAAAATCACCTACCTCCTTATGGGCCTAAGTAAACAAGATTCTAAGGGCTCCGAATTGAGGTATGATTAAAAAAAGAAAACTATAAATAGACCCTCATTTCTAGAGGTAAGCGTATCTAATTTAAGCTTATCTCACCTTACTTCACCCAATCTCTATATTCCCTCGAACCCATAAGCTAACTTAAGTTTGGAATTGCCACATCAGACAACTCGAGGCACAGTAATTGTATTCTATGCTTGTAGGTCCATAATGTGTCTCACTATAGTAAGGTATTTTAATGTTTTGGTTAAATTTTAGAATCTTGTGTTAACATCCATATTAATCTTAACAAATAAACAATATAATATGCGATTCTACATTGAGCATACCATATTAATCTTACAAAGATTTTTATTAGATGCTAGCTGTAGTACAACTAGATCTTGCAACATCTCAAACTTGAACAAACTCAAACACACAAAATGTATAAGCACAATCATATTATATCACAAACACATTAGTCAATTATGTGTAACTTAACTCTAACAAATGAATAATTATGTAATATTTTTCCTCGTCAAAATTTAACTACACATTAGTCAATTAAGTGTGACTTAACTCTAAAAAATGAGTAATTATGTATTATATTCCTCATCAAGACTCAACTAAAAACCCTCCGATTCAATACTTAAATTGAGAAGAACTAATAAAATGAATTCTGAAGGATTTCAGTAAGCTCTTATGATCTAAAAGACTTTTCTTACCATTAATTAGTTTCAATCCTGCTAAAGGTTGTATTGAATGGAAGTATTGCAGCAAAGGCGAGAGTCATGTGATGGGGAAAAGTAAAGTCACTAATGTGATAACATAGGATATTTTGGTTCCGTATGTTTTTGGATTAACTTTATTTGGCAATTCGTAAATTATACTACATTAGCTTGTTATATAAGCTTAAAAACTCATTTAGGTTTAGAGTGAAATATATATATATATATATATATATAGTTTTAATGTTTTGATTAAAGATTATCCAAATTTTAAAATATCGTACTAACATGTATGATCATCTTAGCAATTAGATAGTTTAATATACAGTTCCAAGAATTTTGTGTTGATAGGAATGTAAAGTCATATATATATATATATATATTATAAGAAAAGAGTTGGGGTAGACAAGTTTAGTATGTAAAGTAAGGGTTTTTTCAATAAAGAAGTTAAAGCTATAAAATAACGTTTTCCAATATTTTGTTCGAGGAAGGACTTCATATTATGAAATTTCTATAAACATTTATAGTTATGATAACAATTGGATATGTATTATAGGTTTCTAAAATGAGCATCATGATAGTGACCTAACCAATAAAAGTCTCTATTTTGTTCCTGTAACTTTATATAAATAATTTTTCAAAGAGTTTAAATTATTTTGTTTTATTGGAAAGTAAAATTTAAATTTTTTTTTTTAAATGAAAGAAGTTAGGATAGAGAAATTGAGTGTATAAAGTAGGGGTTTTTAAAAGAGATGTTGATTTATAAAGTGAGGTTTTTAATGTTCCTATTAAGATTTTCAAGATCTTGAATTGTTGTATTAACATTTGTAATCATCTTAACAATTAGATAATGTAAATAGTGAATATTATTTTATGATAAACCTAATCAAAAAGATCTCTCTCTTCCTTTGGTATTTTTATCTAATTATCTTCCTTAAAAAGTTCTAAATATTTTGTTTGCACAGAAGCATATAATTAAGCTCATACGAAAAAAAAAAAAAAAGATAGAAGCATATAATTTAGGGAAAAAGCACATTTTGGCACTTGAACTTTGACGAAGTGAACAATTAGGTAGCTCAACTTTCAAAAATTCCAACTTCATACTTAATAAACTTTCCATACCCTTTTAGGTACTTTAAATTTAAAAAAAAATAATAATTCCATACCTAGTTGAACTTTGCATGCCCCTTTTTATTACCCTACTCTTTTATTATTTCTTGAAGTAATTGGATACGTATCATGCTAAGATAAGCTAGGTAGTGTTTAGGGCCACGAAAAATTCAATCAAGTATGAAATTGAACTTTTAAAAATTCAAGTACCTAATTATCAATTTCTTCAAAGTTCAAGTATCAAAATAGGGATTTGCGCTATAATTTATAATTTTTCTAATATGAAAGAGTTAAGGTAAAGAAATTTGTATAAAGTAGGAGCCTTTCAATCAAGAAGTTCAATATATGAAGTATGATTTTAATATTTTAGTTATTGATCATCTAGACACTACAAGAACTAAGGCTTATTTTGACAAATGGATAAATTACAATTAATTGGCATGTATTTTAAGCTTTTGCAATTAACTTACTCAGTTTTTAATTTTGACAATTAACTGACCCACTTTATACACCGTTTAGTCACATCTAAATTAGTCGTTAAGTAGCATGTGTAACTCATGTGACATTAAAAAAGGACCTCTTACCTTATAAACCTACATTTGCATTCCTCCATTGTGAAAAAAAAAAAAAAAACAAGAAAAAAGCTCCTTACAGTGAAGACATGAGAAACTGTGATTTCATTTCATCATCAAATCCCTAATTCGACTTCAACACTACATACCTAATCAAAGGTAGTTTACCTTGAAAACAACACACTTTGCTCCTCCTAAAACATGTTTCTTGGCTCGATGATGTTCAATTACACCATGACAATGAAAATTAGAGAGATGAGTGCCTTCCCCGTTTGAAAGAAAGTATTAGTTTGAATATACGGTGTCGTGCTTGAACAATCTGATCTCATGTTAAAGGTACTATCTTTATCTGAAATTGGAGTTTTGAAATTACGAAAATAAAGGTACTATCTTTATCTAAAATTAAGGTTTTTGAAATTATGAAAATGAAGGTACAAATGTTATTTGAACCTAAGGCATTCATCATTTGAATGTAGTTGGCATTTGTCCTTTTATGATTTTGATGTGTCGATGCCAAACATGGAATTTCAAGCGTGTTACAAACTCGTTCCCTGCACTACATTTTTCTTATTCTTTTTTATTTATGTGCACTTCAAAGTTAATTGTTCTAGATGATCTTAGTTCTTCATATCTATGATTTTTAGTCTATTTTATTGTACCATACATAACTTGTTATTGCTTTACCTAATATTTGACACTTATAATCATCCTCTATTTGATAAAGAGTAAAGACAGGGTAATCTAATGGAAGGGGAAAGAGATAGTAGTCAAGGCAAGATTAGGTAAATGAGAGAAAGTAGTGCCTCATTTAACAAGTGATGTGATAAAACCCTTATCGCATTATTGCAATTCTATCGTTATTTAATTTATGATTGATGTATGTTTATCTTATTGTAGGTTTCAAATATTTGAAGGGATGGTGATACCATGCATAATCAACCTTCGTATTCACTATAGTGGAAGACTTATCAAAGGATATTTGGTCATTTGATGGAGGATCTATAGAGGTTAAGAAGAACATTGATCCAAATGTAATGGGTTTTCTCGAATTTGAAGATGTATTGTCTTATATAGGCATGCCTACAACGTCATTCATATATTATGTGGTACCGGGTAATCGTTTCGTAACATCTTAAAGCTCATTCAAAATGATGTTGATGTTATTACAATGCTAGAGCTACACCATTTCTCTGGAGTGTACACAATTACAATGTATGTTAATAGGAAACCCTTAGAGGAGGATTTTCTAAACCCAACCACCTTGAATGCATTGCCTATGGAGGACTTAAATGTGCAAGATGCTGGTAGCTTTGTGATGCAGATGTGATGGGGGATTTTGATGCGTTTGATGCATACAATCTAACACAGATGAAGATGAATTCATGGAAGACTTTACGATTCCATTCGAAGATGAAGCACATGATGATAAGGTTGCAGTGCTTAGGAATGAGGTTAGGGAAGTACAATTAAAAGGTAATGAATGGGAAGAGGATGAGGTTGATGATGATGATCTACATAGTTTGGTTGATTTGGAGGATGAGAAGCATTAGATAAATATGTTGAGTATAGTGAAGAATAGACAACAAGCATCCTAGGATTCTTTCATAATGAAATTTCCCAAATGTAAAGACTTTTTAAGGCATTGCATCCTTGTATATGCCGCTAAGAATGGTATAAAATATCATTTTGCCCTAAACCATCAAAGAAAACTATCCATCCATTGTGATAATGAGTGTGGTAGGTGAGCATGGGTCAAACCTAGTGATGAGGAAATATTTTAGGTGAAGACGTTCCACTTAAGATGTACTTGTCCTCAGGTTTCAACGGCAAATATATTACTTCTAGCTTCCTTACACAGAAATACTTACAAGAATTTCAAGACAATGGCCCAAAACAAGAAGTTAGTGCTATCCAACGCCATGTGATGAGATATATCACTATGGACATTCCTACCCATACTCCCTACTGAGCGAAGAGAAAAGCACAAGCCATTTTATGGTGATGATTCAAAGTAATATGGCATGGTTTATGATTATGCTAATATGATGATGGCCTATAATCTTGGTTTTAAAGTAATGCTCAAGTGTGATTCATCAATGGAGGTGCACGCACGCATTTTTAAGAGAATTTATATACATTTCAATGTACCAAAGGTTGATTTCTTAGTGGTGTCATCCGCTTATTGGATTAGATAGTTATTTCCTAAAGGGACATCTTAATGGGCACATACTTGTAGCCATATATAGAGATGGGAATGAGAACATATTTCCAATCGCCATAGCAGTTGTTGAGTCGAGTATGATGATTTGTGACATTGGTTCCCAAAGATCTTTGGGAAGACATTGGAAACCCGAAAGAGCTTAGGCTTGTATTTATTTCAGATAGGCAAAAGGTATGTCCAATGTATCTTCTTTATCTTGTACATATATTTGATGCATTCACCCAATCAATTTTCTAACAATATCATGTACTATGATTGTGCGGGACTTGATAAAGCTCTTAGGACCTTTTTCCATATTGTAAACATGCTATTGTGTAGACATTTGTATGAAAATTTTAGAAAAAAATTTGCTACCAAGAATTCAAAGATGCAATGTGGCCTATTGTAAATGCGACAACTATAAGGGAATAGGAGACAAAAGTTGCAACTATAGGAATTAAGTGAGGGAGCATGGGAATGGTTAACAAGGATTCTAACATCCTATTGGTGTAAGTCGCATTTCAGTTGTCGTGCTAAATGTGATACGCTAGTACTCAAGGCCCAAGGGATTCCAATAATATCAATGTTGGAGTGGTATTAAATGTGTTGATGAAAAGGTTTAATTTAAAAAAGGAAGGGATGAGGAAGTATGATAAGGAAATTTGTTCTAATGCTCTAAAACGGATTGATAAGTTAATTGGTATACTAGAAATTTCTTTACTATTACATCTAGTGCCAAAATGTATGAGGTCAATAATGGGTTTGAGTGCCATGCAATTGACCTAAACATGCATACATGTACTTGAGGGTGTGTGAGTTACAAGGAATACCTTACAGACATAGTACTGCAACAATTCTCAAGAATTTTGAGAGGCCAAAGAACCTGTACATGAGTGTTACAAGAAGAACATATACTTGGCATTTATGGGGCAATCATGCCCCCAATGCCTGCCAGGATCAATGGCCATAATTAAGCCATACAAGACCTGCCCCTCCCAAATTTATGCCTCAGTCAAGGAAGCCAAAAAGGCACACAGATGTTTTAAATGAGCCTCGAATCCTAACACAATTGGCCGAAGGAGTAGGGTGAAGCAATGTGGGAAATGCGCCAGTGTTGCTCACAACTCTCATTCGAGTCATGCAACTACTACAGTGCCTACAGTGGCAAAGATGGCTTGAACACTAAAGAGAGAAAGTGGTATGTATTGATTTTAATCCTTACATTGAACTTACAATATGGATCTTCTAAAGACAATATATTTGACTATCTATATACTTTGCCAATCCGTTGGAGGCAACAATCAAGGCCAAGGAGGTTGAACATCTAGATGAAAAAGGCAGAGGTAGGGGTGATAAATGCATAGAAGTTAGTAGGCTTCATCCTCTCAACCTATAATTCACCCGAACCTATCACCAATAAGAGTGTCTTGAATAATGTCATTAATTAGTTATGGTTGTTTACTCAAGCTAATTGTGTTTTATCCATCTAATTTTTTTTTTATACTAGGAAATAAAAAGCATACAACAGTAGCATGGTTTTCTCAGCCTGCTTGCAGTAGTTCAATTGACAGACTTCCAGTAGAAGGAAGAGTAGTGGAAGTTGTGAATCAGGTATAGGGTAGTCTAGATCAGTTAGTGCACGTGGAAGCCATCTCTATGGCCATTTTGTGTATCGAGGGGCATGTGAGGGAAGATGTAGAAGAATATGAATAGTAATCATCCGATTTTAGTGCTTTTTTAGAGTTGCAATCACACAACGACTTTTAATGAAGTAAACGTATAAACAATGCTCGTTGCATAACATACTGCTAGTTGTAGCTATTGGTCATTTTGTTTTTCTACAGTTTGGTTTGGGTATACTGCAATTCTATGTAGTGTTTATTGTAAATATGGAGTGTTTAATTCTGGTAGGCAAGAAATCATAGTGAACTAATATTGGTTGTTAAATTCTGTAATATTACGGTGTTTAATTTATACATCTACAATGTTATAGGGTTTTAGCTTTTTTGGATATTAAATTCTAATAGGGGAAAAAACATAAAAAGGGAAAAAGCCAAAAAGAAAGCATGAACTGAAAATGAGAAAAAGAAACGAACAACAAAATTCAATGGTTGTTTTTCTGTTCATGGGTGATGCTTTTTCTGTTTTAGTTCTTTCTATATTCCCTTTTTTCATAATTTGGGTGGTGACACTATAGGAAAGTGTGATATGAAGCTTTGAATAATATGATAGTTGCTAAAGCATAACCATTGTTTTCATATTCTATTTATGCAATAAGGTTTTTTTTAATTAATATTCTTAAAAAAAAATTATGAACTTCATTGCATGTCAGTACACAAATAATCTTGTCAAATCACATGAATAGCTACAAAGACTTAAACTTTCATTAATCAATAGATTTAGCACATGGGTCTAAGGTTTCACAAGACTTAAAGTAAAGAAATCTACTCTCCCATAGAATTTAAGGTCACAGCACAAAATCTAGAAGAATAGACAATAAATATGATGTAAAAAATAAAGCCCTAATAGATGTTTTGTGATATCCAATGATGTCCTTGCACTTCTCCTCTTGAAGCTCGTAACTTTGCTCTCCTAAGGTTTTTAGAATTACTAAGAATGATAATCTCTCCCTTCATTACAAAATAAAGAAGGTATTTATAGTTTTGGAAACATTGGTAGTCTGCATAGGCTTTTGCACAGCTGTGCTCGGGATTGTGCACTCTAGAATTCCTTCTTTTTTCTCTGGTCAAATTTTCTCCTACAGCACTACTCTATACACAACTTGTGCAACAATTAGGGCACACTTTTAAGATGTATTCTAGCCACTTTTTTCCTTCGAGTACTAGTGTTTGCATGGCCATGCTGAAGGTTATGCACATGTGAAAATTACCATTTTTTATACTTTGTCAAATTTCGCCTTGTTTTTGCTTGTGTCATCCTTAAGTCTTTCAATTGTTTTCTTTAAACCATGAAATCAAATATTAAGCACTTGCATATCCTTTTTCCTGATAAATTTATATAAAATCCATACAAAATTATATCTAATGAGTACTAGAATTGACACTTGTCATCTATGCACCTACATTGTAAATTTATCACAACATTTAATGTAAATTAAATGTGCTTCTTATATTAAGAGATGTATTAGGATTTTTTTCCAATATCTTTTATGTCAATAAATAAAAGCATTCCATTAGTAACAAAAATCCAACTAATGCATCAAATTGAAAGGAACAAAGTGCATCATAAAAATCCAACTAGTACATCAAAACCCCACGGTTGAAACATTATAATAACCTTCAACACATTACATGCTATAACAAATGGAGAAAGATTCTATCTTAATACATCAAATAACAACTCCATCTCTAGAAAGTGTTGTGCACAATACAACCTATGAAAGGTATCACAACAAACAAGCACAATAGAAAAAGGAGTCTTCATAGCTTCTTCATCTCAGAATTCATATGCTTCAACTCAACACAAAGGTTTTCCACTGATTCCTTCTCTCTTTGTTTTGTTTACTCCAATTCATGTTGAAGCCGACTAATTCGTTTTAACACCTTTTTCCTAAATATTAACCCATAGCTACAGTAGGTAGAACAATCCACCTAAAGTAATTACAGCTATCTGCATCCTACATAATAAACATGATTTTTCGTGAGTATAGATGAATATAGTAGCTTCATACAGAATGAATCATGATTAACACTCACCCAATATTTAGGACATCCTTCAAATCTTCTCCCAAAGCTTCTAGCCTTCCATGGTGATAAAATTATTGATATTTGCCCACTGTTACAAGTCATTGTATTCCTCTTTGAAGTTATGGAATTGTTTGATAAGGATTTACTACTCACTTTCCTTACGCAACATAGACAAAACTACTACTTAATTTGAATAAACCAAAGGGTGGCTACAGGAAAAAACAAAATATAATCACCAAATAGAGTGA
The DNA here is from genome assembly GCA_024138025.1 of Combretum micranthum. NCBI lineage: Eukaryota > Viridiplantae > Streptophyta > Magnoliopsida > Myrtales > Combretaceae > Combretum > Combretum micranthum. The sequence goes on along the minus strand of JAMXBD010000140.1, from coordinate 1,487,452 downwards.
TACGTATTCATCAACCTATCTAAAATAATTACCTATGGAATCTGAAATTATTTTATAGAGACTTATTCAGAAAAACCATTGCAAAATATAATCACGAAATGGATTAATTTAATGTGAATGAACCAGAATAAATAATTTAGCCAAAAGCCCAAAATAAACAAATCAAAGGTAAAAAATAAGAGATTTGTCATGACAAAGGAATAAAAAATTAATGCAAAGGAGACACAACAATGTAGAGAATGTGAGGAATAAGAACAATGTAATACATGGGAACGAGTTTGCAACATGCTTGAAATTTCATGTATGACATCGACACATCACAACCATAAAGGACAAATGCCAACTATAATCAAATGGTGAAAACCTTATATTCAAATAACACTAGTACCTTCATTTTCATAATTTCAACAACCCTAATTTATGATAAAGATATTACCTTTATTTTTGTAATTTCAAAACTCCAATTTTAAATAAAGTTAGTACGTTCAATGATGAGATCTAATTGTTCAAGCACGAGACTGAATATCCAAATTAATACTTTCTTTCAAATAAGAAATGCATTCATCTATCTGATTCCCATTGTCATGGTGTAATCATATATGTTTTCAGGAGGAGGAAAGTGTATTGTTTTCAGGGTAAACTACCTTTGATTAGGATATATAGTGTTGAAATCAAATTAGGGATTCTAATGATGAAATGAAATTAGGGTTTCTCATGTCTTCATTGTAAGGAGAATTTGTTCTTTTTTATTTTTTTTCACAATGGAGGAATGCAAATGCGAGTTTGTGGAGTCAAAGGGTCTTTGTTTTAATGTCACGTGACTAAACGGTGTATAACGTGAATTAGTTATCATCAAAATTACAAAATCGAGTCAGTTAATTATAAAAACTCTAAAACACATGTCAGTTAATTGTAATTTACCCTTGACAAATTGATTTGTTACTATAAATGTCAAATTTGTCACAAAATTGCCAGTCAATTAGTTTTTCCATTTTATTGGACACAATAAACTTTTTGTAATGAGTATATTGTTCCAAGAATGCTCTTCATCATAATATAATCATACTTATTGTGATGTTGATATTTTGTCCCAAAAAATGATATAATGACAATATAACTTAATGACGAAATAGTTTTGATGCAATATGTATTTTATTTTTGCCACAGTATGTGGAAAAATTATGACAAGAGTTCATGATAAACCATTTTTGCTACTAAAATTAAATTTGTTTCATATGTAGTCACAAAAGGTTTTATTATTGTCACAAGTTTATTTATTATTTTGTTAGGTTTATAATAGGACATTCTCATTTTATCACAATATAAAAAATTTCTTGAAGTGATCAAACTGAAGAAAGAAGTGCTCTTCAACTTGTTATTCAATGCATTCACAAGAGTGGTCTTACCCACTCCTCTTAGGTTGTGTTTGGTTCATAGAATTCTATAAGACGAACAAGATAAAATATCTAGCCCCGTGTTTGGTTTTTATCAAGTGATATGACACTAGACAAAAGAGGTCATAAAGGACATTATAAAATTTTAAAAATTTGTGATGTATATTTCATGGGTAAAAGAAAAAAAAAAGAAATCACAAGATAAATGGTCTCAATTTTTTAAATTCAAAATTTATCCCTATTACTTTTTCTTTGTTATTTCTCTTCAAATGTCTCCTCCCCTTTTCTTCTTCTTTCAATTTCCAAACCCAAACCCTAACCCTAGCACTTCTTCCACCTTCTACTTGAATCAAGTGACTCTCTCTTTATCTCTCTCTCATTTTTCATGTGAATAGATAATAATCAAATTAAGTTTTTTTTCTTTTCTCGAGAAATGGAAAAATTATGTATTTTGTATCTTTGGTGTTTGTAATTAGAGCTGGGCATACGGGCCGGGCCGGCCCACTTTGGCCCGCGGGCTAAACGGGCCAGAAATTTTTGGCCCGTTTTAAAACCGGGCCAAAATCACTTAGCCCGGGCCCGACCCGCATTTAGCACGTGGGCTAACGGGCTGGCCCGTTTGGCCCGCATTTTATGTCCCTTTTTTTTTTTTTTTTTGAAGTTGTTAGTGCGAGACTAAGTTATTGAATTAGGTCAAATTGACCCTAAAAAACTTGACTTAAAGATAAATTGGGTCAATATAGACATAGGGCGTCTATATATATATTTTTTAAGTTTTAACTTTTGGCCCGCGGGCCAGCCCGCTTTTGGCCCGCGGGCTAACGGGCCGGGTAAATTTTGGCCCGTTTTAAAACGGGCCAAATTTTTTTGGCCGCAGCCCACTTTTTTAAGTGGGTCAACGGGCCGGCCCGCGGGCTTTGGCCCATATGCCCAGCTCTATTTGTAATATGCTCCCCCCTCCCTCTCCTCTTCCTGTAAATTTAATTTGTAAACCCTAATTTATGTTTAATTTCAGTTTCAAATATAACCTTAATTAGCATTGTGATATGTCTTCAACGAAATGTCTAAGTGAAATTTTGCTACAATGATTTTGTTTTAAGTGTTTAATTTTTTACTAACTTTAGTTTGCCTTTTAGAATGATATGTTTAGATTGTGCATGTTATGATACATGATTAAGGAATTAATAAAATCAATTTTTCCATTTTGTTTCTATTTTTTATTTTCATGTGTTTATGGATAAGCCCTTTTGAGAAACTGATAAAAACAAGACATAAGAAGTCTTGAAAATTGTATTTTACTACTGGGTAAGTAATATATTACTGTAAATGTTCCATCTAAAATTTAAGGAAAATGTTAGCAATTTTGAAAAACAAAGTATAATTCAATTATAGTAGAGGGCCTTCTTCAATTTGCATTACTAAATTATGCTAAGACATATTGTAATTCTTACGTGAATTAACTTTGATATCAAAGCTTCCTTCTTTTGTTTCAATTGAATGAAGTCCAATTCTTTTTTAAAGTTAATCTTAAAGGTAAACTAAGTAAGTAGGTCAAAATGTAGAAGAATAGCGTAAATAAATATTTTGCAACCTATGACATCATTTCTGATGGAGTTGATGCCATTTTGGGATATATCTTCATCCATTTCTTTTGTAACAAATTAGGCAAAGGTGCTAAGTTGTTGGTACCCATTGGTTTTAAGGATTTGCTTTCTCCATCTCTTGGCTTCCGACTCTTAACTCATTATAATTATAACGTTTTTACTTGTTGATTAGATTGTGTGTGTGTGTGTGTGTGTGTGTTGGAAATGGCTATGATGGAAATCACATTAAGTCTAAAATAGTAGTTCATAATGAATTTTCAACATTAAGGTCTCTATAGGCATTAAATTGCTTGCTTATCATGGGGTACTGAAAATTATTATGAAGGACAACCTAGTTTTCATCCCATTAGTCATTTTTGTGTCCTTTAAGATGGTTATGGAAACCGTTTTCTAGTTAGAGCATTGTTGAGATTTGGAGTCAAGAAAGGCTTGCCTAAATAACAATTTGGTCATTTCGTTCATTTGCCTTTTTAAGATGCTCAATAAAGTACATATTCTTCAGGATAAATGCTCACTAGTGTTAATAACCTATTCTCCATCATTGCATGCTGTAGAAACTGCATTTTAATCACCCTATTTTTTCTGTGATAAACTATTAGCCTATCCCTAACTATGGATACTTTCATGCATACGTAATTTTTATTTTGTATTGATAAGTAATTTTTTTAGATTTTAATGAAGATATAAAATGACTTATTCAAAGAAGAGTATAGTTTTCCTAAACATTACTTTTGGTTTTACTTGGAGATTTTAATTTTCAGGCTTGTTAGGTTTGCATCTATGAATTCTTTTGTCCTAGTCAATTCATTCTGCACTATTTAGATTTTTAGCTCCTTTTTTTTTCTTCAATTAATTTAGGGAGTTGAATTTGCAGATTGCTTTCTTTGTTCAATTGAGTCATGATGTCCTATCATCTTTATTTTGTGTGTAAGAATCTTTTTAATGTTTTGATGCATCAAAACATGGGTATATTTACAACATGGATAGTAATGATAAAAAATAGGTGTAATTGGAGCAAGACTGAAGAAGAAACATTACTTTCGATGTTAGAGGAGTTGGTTCATGAGGCTTATAAGGGAGAAAATTGAACTTTCAAATGCAAGACCCATGAAGAAATATTGAAAAGGATGAAATAATGCATTCCATAAATAAATCTTAATATGACGCAAATTGCTAACAAGATGAAGAAATAATTGGTTAAATTATCATAGGTGGTTGATATGATGAATATTGGTGGATTTGGATAAGATGACACCAAAAAATGCATTGCAGTGGATAGCAACCAAGTCCTTGCTGAGTATATGGAGGTATATTCAAGTTCTTTTTCATCAATAAATGTACGAAGTTTGCCTTTTTTTTTTTTTATCTCTTTTGTTTATTTGTAATTGAATGTTATTTTATTTTCCTTGTTCATGGGGTAATTGTTGTATATTTACATTACTATAAATATACAGTGATAGTGGTGTATTTATGTTCCTGAAAATAGAATCATTGATGTTCCTTCATTTGACCAGATTAATAAAGCTCTCTTCTTATTTATCCTTTTTTTTTTCAATACTTTATATACCATGATTATGGTACCTTTTAATTTTTATTTTTTAGCAATATTTAATCAATCGAATTCTAGGTTTTAACGGAGGTTGACGAAAAAATTCTGGGTCGAATTTATTTTCGTGATTCATTCGCTATATAGCAATATCAAGTACTGACCTCAAGGGTTTCCATGCTTTCTTTCCCAACACGTGTTTGACATTGACTAGATTAGACGCAATAGCTTAGGTTTGTTCATGTTTATGATTTACTTGAAAATAGTGCAGTTAATCCTAAACCTTTTCATCATGGTTCAATGTAATGCTTAAACATTTTCACATATTCAATAACTTGGTTCTTTTTAAAAAGCTTAAAGTCAATTTATCTTTTAGGACTAAATTCAATATTTGAACTAATAGCACTCTTATTTTAAGCCTTGTAGCCTAGTAGTAGCTGACATGACTTTTGTTCTTCTAAAGAGATGTAAATTGTTGGTAAAAAAAATCCTATAGTTTTTTGTATTCTTCATTTATTAACACATAATATAAAAAATAAGACTGCATATGAATCCTTGAAGTTGTATCTTTTCTATATACTAGTTGTCATAGTATTCCCCACCCCCAGGAAAAAAAAAAACGAAATAATGAAATAAATGGATGTTGAAAGACATAGCTATAGTGCTATAGTACAGTAGGACTTTTTGCATAGTAGATGTTGTTGATTTAGACACTCCTGAAGGTACCCTTGTAATAGTGCACAAGTCACACTTGTATACTATTACTAGTTAACCTTCAAAGAGTGGCATATTTTCAAACAACAGGATCTTTTAGTTGTATCGATAAGAAATGATAAATACATATAAGTCATAAATTAGTAAATATTTGCCATCACAAGTAGTGAATATCATCATAGTATTATAGACCATAATTCTATTATATAAATCTTCAAATAAATAAACTGATAGTACAAGTACTAACTAACTAACTTATAGTTAGAAATAAAGATAAATAGCATAACCTGAAAATCCCATATTCTTTTAGCTTTTAAGTTCTTACCAAAGCCATGTACCTAGAAGATACGAGCCATAGTCGTAGAGTCAACCTGAAAGGTTTTTAGGAGTGTGAGCGAAACCACGAGCATAGTGAATAACCAAACATATTACACACCAAGCAAGTTTATTAACAAATCATATGTAATGCAACAATCAAACATATACACAGATACAAGCTTGGATGATCTAGAATCCAAACAAGAGAAAGATTTACACCATCTTTTTGAGGTTGAAGAATAATTACTTAATGACCTACCTGCTCAGGAGAAATTAATGTCATTTTGGTATGCAGGAATGAATCCGGAATGGAATCGCAATTCCAAGGCATTCCCATTCCTACATTTGGTTGTGTTTTTAAAAGCTGATATCGTGATTCTTTGGAATCGACGATTCCGACTTTAAGGGAGAATTCGATTCCACTATTAAGAAGGTGGAATTACGATTCCATTATTTTCTCATTAATAATTAACATTAAATTACTTTTTTATCCTCTTACTTATTTATTATTTATATTAATTATTAAGGATTTTTTGACAAATAATATATCAATTACATTTCATTCCAAGATGTATCCAAACAATGGAATGGATTTATCATTCCACCTCCCATTCCATTCCATTCCATTCCTCTCACTCCAATTCATTCCATTCCGAACGAATCCTGCATACCAAATGTAGCATAAGTACACAGGAAAATCAATGATTCCTTGTTTTAGAATTATCACTTTAATTTTAGAATATTTTAACTGATCATTTCATGTATCATACCTTAGAAACTCCCTAAGTATTAATTATTTCAAAGTGATACTACGGGCGTTGTTCTTCATTGCCACGTAATTCCTATAGAACCGACGGGACAAAGAAAACCTTGGAAGAACTAACACTTTAGAAAAACTAAGCATTAATAGAGAATCAAAATATTAATAATTAGTAGGTTGTTACTCTTTTTGAATATGCAATAATGCAATTTGTATAATGCATGAGCATTTTATTTATAAAGCCAGTAATTTATAGTAAAGCTTATGATGATCATACAATACATACAACATATAACATGCTTTTCTCAAGTCATCAAGCAATTTATATTATCACTTTTATTATTTTGATTTGTCAACTAAACATACAACTCACATCACATACTCAATATATTCCACAACAACCATATTATTATCTTTGTATTACATATGCCACTAGTTACAAACACGAGTAATGTAATAGATCTAAGTTACTCACCTACTCATGATAGCTAGTCATAATAGTCTATTAGAAAATCTTCAACAGTGTTAATGTTGTAATCCACTTGATTTTACACAACTCGGTTATAATAAATATTATAAATAAAATGTAGAATCATAAAAGAATTATAACAAAAATATCAGAAATCACTCCAAATTTTTCACGATTTAAATTTTTAAGTATGAACAAATTAGAATAAAGAATCTTTATCACTAAGACTTTAAAAGTTCATAATAAAGAATAAAGAAAACTATTTAATATTTAAGAACCTAAGTTTTAATGTTAAAAAAATATATATTAAAACATTCAAGTTAAATAATTCTGACTCTATAAAAACTAAAATTCTGATCTAATTAGTAATTTATAATTGGTAAAAAGAACTAAGTAACAAATATAAAATTAAAATTAAATTTCTAATTTAATAAAAAGTCTAGAATAAATTTATAAATAGAAATAAATTCATATGTAATTTCAAATCTTAAAAATTTATAATAAAGTCGAATTAAGGGAAAAATAATTATTAATTTATCAAAATACCACTAAACAAAACTTTTAAACAAATAAAATATAATTTACGATAGCAGATATAAAAACTGAAAAGTAAAAGTATTAAACTAAAGATTCTATGTATACTATCGTATTCAGAATATTTAATATCGTTAATATGTAAATTTTTATCCAAAAATATTATCAAATCAGTATTTATCATACGTGTCATTTAGATCCACAAAATTAATTTTTTTCACCAATTTATATTTTTTCTCACTCCTTACATATTGATTAGTTATAAATTTATCATCTTCTTTTTATTTTTGTATTTCCATATATCATAACTCAATTGCATTTTATTTTTGCTTTGTTTAGTTTTACGTATGTGATTTACTTTCATTTTGAACTCTACTGGACGCGATTAAGTCCCAACAAAAAGCGAAAAATCAAACACATATACACGTATCTTTAATAGAAATTTTACGTATACCATAGTGTTCAGAATATTTAATAACGCGAATATAGAATTTTTCATCTAAAAATATTATCGAATTAGTATTTACATACGTATCACTTAAACCCGCAAAATTGATTTTTTTTCACAAGTTTATATTTTTACCCCCTCCTTATACTATTGTTGATTATAAATTCATCATATTCTCTTTGTTTTAGTATTTCTATTCATCATATCCTCCTTATAATTTTTTTATTCGTTTTCCACGTTCTTTTCTCTCCTTCATTCCATGTAAATGGAGAATGACTATGGCTATAAAAATCCCAGCCGAAATTTGCATGCAATTTGCTCAAATAATTCACATTAAAGCCAACCATTCAACACATATGGACTAATCAAAAGACACCAAATGCCCCTTGCATTAACTGAAAGAATACAAACTTAAAGCAAATTGTCCGAAATAATTACAATTGTTTCCTTTGCGTGATTCACGGTTGTAACGGAAGACAACTTGTCACAAGTTGTTCAATTATTTTTTTCCTTACCGTGCAGCCTCTAGAGATATTAATAGCCAATCAAGCCCATAATGTTTGACAATTTGAAATCCAATAAAAACACAACAAATAGCCACATAAGTAATAATTGTTGACTTAAAATTCTGGTTATCAAAAAGACACTAAACCTACTGTGAAGCCCCAAATTGTAAACGTAAACTATATTTCCAGCATCTTCCATAGAGCTATTTAATACTTGTATAAATAATGGTAATGAGCAGACAAACAAGCTTCATAACTTCCCAAAAACTCAACTCATAAACTACTTATTCCCATCCACAAAAGCAAGTCAAATAACAAAACAAACAATTCCTTTTCTGACACCAAGCCCCACCGTAAATTAACATCTATATATATATATATATATATATAAACCACTTTACCTCTCTATAATTTCACCATAAGCCATACCATGAAGACTCCAAATTACTAGACCAAATTCAAATAAATACTCCAAAGGATCAATTCTTTTTTAAGGAAGAGTGTTGTCCACATCATCTTTATTCCACCAAGGTAATTCTTATCTTATATTGTATCTTATATTTCAACTACGTAGAAAACTAGGAAATTAATGCGTAGAAATTAGCTATGTATCACTATTTGTTTAGTTACTATATGAATATGTAGATGAGCATTTAATGAATTATTAAATTTGAGTAATCCTTATTCTATGATAAAAATGTGTGGTACTTAGTATAGAATAACAAGAACCATAAAAACCCCCATAGTATTAACATTTATAATACATGGAACTTGTCATGCATATACTAAGAACTATGACTAGTAAAGTAACTTTATAATATAATGCATTAAGTAGAATTTAACTAACTAAAACCCTAACATACTTATGGTAGTTTTGGTTCTTATAGAAGTTTCTAAACTATCATGTAAGTTTCATAAACCAACCTATACTATATTTAGTAAAATATACCTACAACCTTACCTAGATAATAAAATCTAGCCTATATGACCATTAGGATACTTATAGGGAATTTTAATCTTATGAACATAAATGATATCATGATAAAAGAACATATCATTTAGATGCCATGGAGAAATGATATATGATTGGAATGAGAATAGAAGGATACATGCAACAAAATAAATCCTAAGATCTAAATCCCTAGAATATATGTTCATCTATGTGCATTTAGGAGCAAGTTATGAATAAATGATCCTCAAAAACTGTATGAGCTCCTAAGCTTATTAGAAGGATAAATTTCACATATAATTGTTATATGTTTATTAAATATATATATATCTTATTCCATTGGCTTACAAATATGTTAAAGGAATTTTTTTTAAAGGACTAGATACTAAAATGTGACCTTAAATAATAAAAATATTAACTTAAAAAGATAGATAAGATTGATAAACCAAGAAATAGTAAATAAAAATCTACTACCAAAAGATGTAGAACTTAAAGAACAAAGAAAACCCCTTAGATATAAATATAGATATCAAATTAAGATCAAGACAAGCAAAATAAAAATAAATATTAAATAATAATTGATTATCATAGGACCATTAAAGGACCAATACAGGTAATAGAAATTAAATTAAATATCAAGATAGGACACTTAGACAATCATAGAAGTTTAGTTACGTTATTTATATTATGATAATACATATTTTCACTTAATAAGTGACGATAAATTGTAAATAATATAAATAGAACTAATATATCTTAAATGAATTATTTTACTAAGTAAAATCATATTGGATTGGTTAAATTAATTAAAATAGATTTAGTATTTGAATTAGGCGATTAGTTTCAATTAACTCAGCTTAGACTAATATACTAAGTAAAACCACAAAAAAAAAGGAGTACGTAATTTCTAAAATACGTCTAATTTAGAATTAGTGTAAATAATAGTATAAGTTATACCATAATTAATATGGTGAATATATTATTTCAAATATCTTATTTTCGGAACTAATAGAAGAATAGATTAGTTAAATAATAAATATCTGTTATTTCATTTTCATAAGAAAAATAGATCGATTCTCGAATTTCCAGTAGCATATTCCGATAGTTTAGCGAGGACCACAGGTGAGTAACTTTGACTTTATCATACTATTTGTGCTTGTAATATAGCTGCATTTATAATAATAATTAATTAAACTAATATGCATGTGGGGTTGGGTATACTGCATGATGTTTGGTGTATGCTTGATTGCCAAAATTATCTTATTATAAATGACAAATTTATTGTATGATAATTACTGTATGAGGCATGTCGATATTGTCTGTGAATTATATGATCACTTTAAACCTGACTAAAAGCTTTTGACACCATAAAAGAAAATGATCATGCATTACATAATTTGCATAAATAACATTTAAGCAAGTGGCAGCCTACTACGTGTTAGTATTTCGGCCCTCTGATAATGCTTGGTTGACCTAGGCTAAAAGCTATTAGATCAACGCAAGGTTACCTTTGAGCTGTCGGTACTATAGGAACTAAATGGTAAACGAAGGACGCCGCTTATAGTATCGCTTTGAAAGGACTAACACTTAGTGGAGTTTCTAAGTCAAAAAACAGGAAATGAGAGATTTAAGATATGATTAATTTAAAGAGATAATTAAAGTGAGTATGGTTGTATTCCTGTATGCCTAGTCTCTCCTGGGTAGGTGGGCCATAGCAATGTGATTCTTCAACCTCGATGAGAGGGCATAAATCTCCATCCTGCTTTGGATTCTAGATCATCCAAGCTTGTAATGTGCATATGATTGATTGTCACATTGCATATGATTGATAATTATACTTGTTTGTTATTGGTTGATGTGTGGTCTAGTCAGGTTATCTCACTGAGCCCGTGGTTCGCTCACCCCTCAACAGTTTTTGTGCAGGATCAATACTAGCTGGGATTGGGATAGGAATGTGTGAAGAGAGCTTCCCCAACAAACTCTATTGAAGATATAAATATAGGATATTGTTAACTTAGAATGTAAATTAGATAAATTTTATAATAATTTGAATTTTTTAAGTCGTAAGTGTGAAACCCTTTTTCACTATTTGGTAGGGGATACCGATTCTCTGCGATCTTGGTAGAAAGTGGACAATTGGATTCCATAGTTGAAATCCAATAATATAATATATATTTATATGAAAGTCATTGATAAATAAATAGTCTTGTACACTCTGACTTACAAGACGACTCTCATATTACCGGTGCACACGTAGTATGATACCTTTAGATTAATCCTACTAGGCCCCCTTTCGAGGCATGACAAATGTCACCTATTGAGATGAATAAAAATATTCATCAATAAAACATAAATTATATAACTAAACTCCTATAAGTGTCTAAGTGTCATATATTGGTATTTGATTTTATTCTCATTACTACATTGGTGTTTTAATGATCTTATGGTAGCAATTATTATTTAATATTTTATTTTCATTTTGTTTGTCTTGATCTTATTTGATATTTATGTTTTTATTAGGTAGTTGTAGAGTTTGTATTTAGAAGATCAATATTTTATTATTACTTTTATATCGTTCCTTAGTTGACCTATTATGGTAACTAATATTTATTTTCTATCATTTAGTTTCGTCGTGTTTCTTTTGACCTTTGTTCATGTTATTATCTGTTAATTATGGGTATCACATTATCTTTAATTCTAGATTATCTACTTTTCCATTCTTGTATATATATACATATATAATACAATTATCGTAGTTTTAATTTCTTATTATACACCAGTATTTTATTTGCAATAATTTCTAAAGATTATCTTTTAATCAAGTATTATACATATTAACATTTATATTTATTTTTTATTATATTTAAGGTTCTGTCTCACTTTCTCTCTCTTTATATATATATATATATGTATGTATGTATAAAATCTGTTCTGACTGAAATAGACTTCATCTAGAGGAGTTCTACACATACGCCTGCATCCTATACTACCAGCGTTGAACTCAAGGATGCCAGTGTTCGTATATTTTTACACATTCTAAGTTATAGTGTATACTGACTTCGAAGGCCACCAGTATACAACATATGCTAGCATCAATGCCATCAGTGTTGAATTCCAGTTTGTCGGCGTTCGTTCATTTTACGTAAAAAATAAATATTACGTAGCTTCTGTTTTCCTAGTGGATATCGTCTGAACACCGCTGGCCTATCCTTGTACACCTCCAACGTTGAGCACTTAAACGGCCGGTGTAGTGCCAGTGTAAGCACTGTTCATCATCTTCTTCGTTTTACATTCGTCTCTAACTTATTTTTCTTATAATATATATGTATTATACTTTTATTTAAGTTACTCCTAGGTGTTTTTACATGCTCCACAAAGTGTTGTTCGTGACATATCAACAAAAATAACAACTTATAATAATCATATCATATGATTTCTTAGCTTCTACATATTGCAATACATATATAGATTATTAAAGTTAAATTTTACCTTGTTTGAGTTGATATAAAGGTGTTAAACTCTCCCCCAAAGCTTGGTACAAACCTAGGTTGATAAGAAACATTGTTTAAGACAATGTTTAACACCTAAACAAACTAAAATGAATTTTTACTTACCTTTCTTTATTGATCTCTTAAGCTTGTGGTTGTGTCTTGAAGCTTATGTGATGGTTGTTTGTGTGTGCTATTGCTGTTGGTTTTCGGCGAAAGAAGAAGGAGAATTTTGGCTGTTTAAAGTGTTTAATTATTTTGTTCTTTTGCTCATTAAGTGTATTATTTATCGGTGAGTGAAGACAATGGTGCATCTCTTGTCCTTCATCTTCTAGATTTCCTCTAGGCTGAGAAGCAACTTGCTTCTTGTTGCATACTGCATTTATTATTTGTTTGCTTTGGAATGTTTTTATTGGCTTTTACAAAATTTTCTTTGACTTTGTTGTCCAAAATTGACCCATTTGTTATAGGAATTCGACTGTGCAAAATTTGAGAAGATCCTGGCTGCATTTTCTTCTCCAATTTGCATCGAAACTAAGCAAATCTCAATATAATATTATTTAGTTAGTTAATTATCTTAATTTTAGGGTAGTTTATTAAGTCAAATGGGTTTAAATATGTTAGTTGTTTGAGAGTTCTATCTCCAAAATTTATATAAGGCTTCCATAATTTTTCTAGATTATTATTGAGCTTAAAGTTTACATGATTAATTATTTTTAGGATTTTGTCTTACGCGATTTAGGTTTTCAAAACTTAATAAGCCATTTTTGTTTCAACCTCTAATAGCTTTAGAATTTACTAACTAAATCAATGGTGTGATCCAATATTTATTTGGAGTCTAAATTGTGAGTTACGGATTTGTTTTTTTCCTTATTGTGTATTTATAGCCTTAACGGATCATCCTTAAATTATCATTTTCTAACTATAAGCTTTATCGATTATTTACTTTCTAATACACTTGAAATCTCATTTAAAATTATTTCTATAATTTAAGTTTTCGATACCAGCTACGAAATCTTATCTTTGGTGTCTGTTAATATCTATAGAACTTTGTTTTAAGGTTTGAAGATATATATATATATATATATAGGTTCATTATTACTTGTGATTTTTATTTAAGGTCTCTGTTGAGTCTTACATTAGCATTTTATTTTCTACATTTGTATTAATGCCTATAGTGAAATTTTACTCCTTGTCTATCTGTTACAACCAAACAACGAGACTACGCTCAACAACAGCCAACATCACAAGAACAGCTCAGATCCACAACAGTATAGCAAAGATTTACAGCTGGACAGACCAAACCAAGGGAAAAACCCAAGTGGCTTAAAGATTACACAGAATAGATACATGTATTTGCAAAATAAAACATAGATTTGTAACAGTTGAATCTATTGTAACAGCTGTCATAAATCAAAGTAGTACTATCTACTGTACATGTATAAATACAACGGTGAAATGGACTTAGGGGCATCCCCAGTTACAAGAAAAACCTTGTGAGGAGTTGGTGGCTTCCTCGAATAGCCACAGTGTTCATTCTAGAACCTGCAAAATAGTTAGAGTTAGAACAAACCCTAGGACAGAGAGAAACACAGAGAACTGAGAGGAAAATAAGAAATTAGGGTTAGAAACTTACGTTTGACGGTAAGAGAGAGAAAAGTAGTCTTAAATACTCGGTTCGGTAGTTGAGCAATTAACCTGGTTCGGTTCGTAGTACTCGTTGTAATATTTGGTGCTCCCATTCGAATTTTTCCATTCATGGCTCCGGTAACCCGCTCGCATGACTCCGTGGATGAAATGGATGTCATGAAACAGACATTGCTTGCAATTCAAGACAGTTTAAGCAAAATGAATGATAAAATTGAAAAATTAGAAATCAATCAGAACCTATCTGGAGTCCATCATGGTAGTCCTCATGATCAAGATTCATCATTTTCCAACCATAATAATCAGTATAAGAATTTGTTGAAAGGTATCAAACTGGAAATTCCGAAATTTTCAGGAGATGATGTGTTAGGGTGGCTTTTTAAGGTTGATCAATTTTTTGTTTTTCATCAAATTCCTGATGAACAGAGGATTACTATTGCCTCTTTTGCTTTGGAAGGTGATGCCTTAAATTGGTATAAGTGGATGTTTTTAAATAAACAACTTAGCTCTTGGCCTAAATTTACAGAAGCCCTTCAAAAAAGATTCGGACCATCTGGGTATGAGGACGTTCAGGGCATGCTGGCTAAACTAACTCAAACTTCTTCTGTTTCACATTATCAATCACAGTTTGAGGATCTTTCTAACCGTACATTTGGATTATCTGAATCATTTCTTATTAGTTGTTTCATTTCAGGATTGATTCCAGCCTTACGGCGAGAAGTTCAAATTTCTAGACCTAGAGATTTAATGGATGCCATCTGGTTAGCCAGGATGCATGAAGACAAACTCAAGGAACAGACAGAAGGTTTTAGACCTTTTAAACCCTTTAAACCCAATTCTTCATACACTTCCCCACCATTACAGTTTTCAAAACCACAAATTCCAAACACATCCCCTTCAGCAGGTTCTGTGTCTACCCCTACTCCTACTTCCTTACCCATAAAAAAATTGACCCCTGCAGAAATGCAAGCTCGAAGAGACAAGGGTCTCTGTTATAACTGTGATGAAAAATTTCACAGATTTCACAAATGTAAGGCAAAGTTTCTTTTACTTTTATCAGAGGTTCAAGATGATGATGAGGTACAGAATTGTTCAGACTCACATGAGGAAACTGATATGCAGTGTACCATTAGTTATCATGCTTTGAATGGGGACATGTTTCCTAGAACACTTAGATTTCAAGGCATTATCAATTCTCGTAAAATTGTTGTACTAGTTGATTCTGGTAGTACTCACAATTTTATGCATAGTAGAGTTGCAAATCATTTAGGCCTTACCATAATTCCTACATCACAATTTCATGTCATGTTAGGTAATGGTCAAAAGCTTAAATGTCAGGGACAATGTAATATGGTACCAATGAATATACAGGGCTTTAATTTTCAAGATACTTTTTATATCTTGGACATTCAAGGAGCAGAAGTGGTTCTTGGAGTTCAGTGGCTACAGGGTTTGGGACCAGTCACTATTGATTACACTGATCTCATTATGACTTTTTCTCATATGGGATCTCAGATTACCCTAGTGGGTGATCCATCTGTTCCAGCACAATTGATTTCCCATCATCAATTAAGGCGGCTCTTTAAGGTTCAAGCTGTGCATCTTGCTATTCTCTGGTGGCTCAGATGGATAATATTTCACTGAATACCACCAACAACAGTTCCATTGAAGAACTATTGGGCAGATTTTCATCAATATTTGAGCCACCATCATCATTGCCTCCTTTACGTTCCATTCAACATCATATTCATTAGTTCATGGAACTGATGCAGTGAATGTGCGTCCTTATCGATATCCTCATTTCCAAAAAGAGGAAATTGAGAAACAGGTCCAGGACATGATGGACCAAGGCATTATTCAATGTAGCACTAGTCCTTTTTCGTCTCCAGTCTTATTAGTTAAGAAAAAAGACGGATCTTGGCGTTTCTGTGTGGACTATAGGGCACTCAATCAGGTTACAATCAAAGATGAATTTCCAATTCCCACAATTGATGAACTTCTTGATGAATTACATGGGGCAGAGATATTTTCAAAGTTGGACTTAAGAGCTGGTTACCATCAAATTCGGATGGCTCCATCTGATGTTGCAAAGACTGCTTTTCGCACTCACGAAGGACACTATGAGTTCCTTGTGATGCCTTTTGGCCTTAGCAATGCTCCGGCCACTTTTCAATCTATGATGAATGCCATTTTCAAGCCTTTCTTACGAAAATTTCTAATCGTTTTTTTTTATGACATTCTTGTTTACAGCAGGTCTTTGGAGGACCATATTGCACACTTAGAAACAGTATTTGCTACTTTGCAAGCAAACACTCTTTTTCTAAAAAAATCTAAGTGTGCCTTCGGTCAGACTACTATTGAATATCTGGGACATATTGTGTCTATTCAGGGGGTACAACCTGATCCAGCAAAGGTGGCAGCCGTTCAAGATTGGCCAGTTCCTACCTCTTTGAAGCAGTTACGAGCCTTCTTAGGGCTTTCAGGCTATTACAGAAAATTTATCAAAGCTTATGCTTCAATTGCCAGTCCTTTGACAGACTTATTAAAGAAAGACGCTTTTCACTGGTCCTTGGAGGCTCAATCTGCCTTTGATTCTCTTAAACAGGCTTTAGTCACAGCCCCAATACTAGTTCTCCCAGATTTTTCTAAACAGTTTATAGTGGAAACAGATGCTTCAGGATCAGGTATTGGTGCAGTTTTGTTACAGGATGATAGACCAATTTCTTATTTTAGTAAGAAATTGCCCACTCATATGACTAAAGCATCAGCATATGTTCGTGAACTATTTGGAGTGGTAGAGGCAGTCAAGAAATGGAGACAATATTTACTTGGGGCACACTTTGTTATTAGGACTGATCATCGAAGCCTTAAAGAGCTTTCACCCAGGTTATTTCTACTCCTGAACAGCACAAGTACTTAACTAAGCTTTTAGGGTATGATTATACTATCACATACAAATCAGGACAAGACAATATTGTAGCTGATGCTTTGTCTCGTCAATATGATAGTATTCTTATGCATTTGGCTACATCATTTCCCTTATTACATATTGCGGATACTATCAAACAGGAATATACCCAACTTCCAGCATTTATTGAGATCATACAGAAGCTGGATCAGGGTCAACAGTTGAAGTGGCCCATTAAGTGGCATCAGGGGTTATTATATACCAAAGGCCGACTATTTTTGGTTCCTACTTCTAGGATAATTCCTTCTCTTTTACTGGAATTTCATTCAACTCCAGTATCCGGCCATTTTGGTATTCTGAAGACTTATAAAAGAATAGCAGCTCAATTTTATTGGTATGGGATGAAACATGATGTTGAGTTGTTTGTATGAGATTGTGCGGTTTGTCAGCAAACCAAGTATTCTACCCAAAAACCCGCTGGGTTATTGCAACCATTGCCAATACCCGAGCAAATTTGGGAGGATATATCAATGAACTTTATTACTTGTCTTCCTAAGTCCAATGGGTTTTCTGTTATTCTTGTTGTGGTGGACAGGTTGTCCAAGTATTGCCATCTGGGAGCTTTGGATGCCAATTTTTCAGCTACTAAGGTGGCTCAGTTGTTTATACAATTGGTGGTTAAATTACATGGTTTTCCACGAACCATTGTTTCAGATAGGGATCCTATATTCATGAGCAATTTTTGGAAAGATTTATTTCGTTTTAGTGGCACCAAATTATCTTATAGTTCAGCCTATCATCCTCAGTCTGATGGGCAAACTGAAGTTTTAAACAGAACAATTCAACAATATTTGAGATGTTTTGATGGATGTGCCCTCCCAATGGTATAAATTTTTACCATGGGCTGAATTTTCTTATAATACATCAGAACATGAAGGTGCTTCTCTGACTCCTTTTGAAGCAGTCTATGGAAGGAAACCACCTACTGTTCCCATGTATGTCAGAGGCCATTCTTCTTTAGAAGCTATTAACATGGAACTGCTACTAGCCTACTAGCCAGACTTAAAGCTAAAAAGCTGCTCAACAAAGAATGAAGAATTGTGCGGATAAACATCGTACTGAAGTCACTTTTGCTATAGGGGATTGGGTTTATGTCAGATTAAAACCCTATAAGCAAACTTCAGTCTCAGGAATGATTCATCACAAATTATCACAGAGGTTTTATGGTCCATTTCGTATTCTTAAACGAATAGGACTCTGTGCTTATCAATTGGAACTACCCCACACTGCTCGAATACATGATTTTTTCATGTATCTTGTTTACGTTTGGCTAAGGGATCAGTTGACACTGCTCTACCTTTGCCAACAAATTTTTTGACAATCACCCTCTCATTAAACCTCTGTGTATTGTGGACACACGAACCATTTTACGACATGGTTCAGAGGTGGCTCAGATTTTAGTACAGTGGGATGGGTTACCCTTAGAAGATGCTACTTGGGAGGATTTTTCAAGTTTTAAACGGATATATCCCCACTTCGACCTTGAGGACAAGGTTGTTTTTCCAGAAGGGGAGAAAGATGTTACAACCGAACAACGAGACTACACTCAACAACAGCCAACATCACAAGAACAGCTCAGATCCACAACAGTACAGCAAGGATTTACAGCTGGACAGACCAAACCAAGGGAAAAACCCAAGTGGCTTAAAGATTACACAGAATAGATACATGTATTTGCAAAATAAAACATAGATTTGTAACAGTTGAATCTATTATAACAGCTGTCATAAATCAAAGTAGTACTATCTACTGTACATGTATAAATAAAACGGTGAAATGGAATAGGGGGCATCCCCAGTTACAAGAAAAACCTTGTGAGGAGTTGGTGGCTTCCTCGAATAGCCACAGTGTTCATTCTGAGATACCTGCAAAATAGTTAGAGTTAGAACAAACCCTAGGACAGAGAGAAACACGAGAGAACTGAGAGGGAAAATAAGAAATTAGGGTTAGAAACTTACCGTTTGACGGTAAGAGAGAGAAAAGTAGTCCTAAATACTTCGGTTCGGTAGTTGAGCAATTAACCTGGTTCGGTTCGTAGTACTCGGGTTGTAATACTATCTCCATGAACTACAGTATATTTTATTTGAAAAAATGAGTGCACTAATTACTAATACTATTGCCTCTGTTTCTACTTTATTTTCAGTACTATTATTTTTTGCTGATATGTAGAAACACTAAAAAATTGGCAATCATGCCAATAAAGAATTCAAGAAATTTGAAAGGTTGCAAGGGATTTTTGGAAAGGATAGGGGCCATGGTAAAGCAACTGAGACACCAGTAGATGCAGTAAGAGAAATGCAAATTGATGAAGTCAATAATATAGAAGAAGTCATGGAATCAACACAATCTCCTAAATCCTTTAGTCAAGTCTCTCGCCATTCATCTAGAGCGCCACCTTTAAGAGTCGCATGGTGGAATATGCAGCTGATTTTGTTTCTACATTTAAGAAGAGTATTAGAAATGTTAGAAATGATTTTACCACACTTGTAGAGAAAATTGCAAATCCTCCAAGGATTAACATAGTAGAAGAATTAAAAACTCTAGGTTTGAATGAAAATGAAGAACTGGATGTACTTATGCAAACGGCTTCAAAATTCTTTCAACTTTAGAACTGGATGATTTTGTTTCTACATTTAAGAAGAGTATTAGAAATGTTAGAAATGATTTTACCACACTTGTAGAGAAAATTGCAAATCCTCCAAGGATTAACATAGTAGAAGAATTAAAAACTCTAGGTTTGAATGAAAATGAAGAACTGGATGTACTTATGCAAACGGCTTCAAAATTCTTCCAACTTTAGAACCTTATCGGTGCTAAGCTCTTGGAAGGAATAAACCAAGGTCATAGAGCCAACCTGTGAGGACTGTAGGAGTGTGAGCATAAATCACAGGCTCACTGAATAACCAGAACATATCACACAAAAAGTAAGTTATTTTCAAACATATGTAATGCAACATTCAAGCACATGAACAATTACAGGCTTAGACAATCCAGAATCCAATCAAGATGAAGATTTATGCCCTCTCATCAAGCTTGAAGGAAAACCAATCTATGAATCACCTACCCAGGAGAAACTAAGTATATAGAAAAGCTACAATCCTCACAGTAGTTATCTCTTTATGTTAATTTTGTTTTAAGCACTTGTTTTCTGTTTAAGCCTTAGAAACTCCACTAAGTGTTAGACATTTCACAGCGATACCATGGGCGGCGTCCTTCATTACTAGCTAGTTCCCATGGAACCGACAGAATAAAGGTAATCTTGAGTAGAATTAATAGCCTCTTGCCTAGAAAAACCAAGCATTACCAGAGAATCGAAATTCTAACACGTAGTAGGCTATCACATAATTATAATGCAATTTATGCAATGCATGTTCATTTTATTTATGATTCCAATAATTTTTAGTCAGGTTAAAAGTGCTCAAACTTCATTCAGACAATCAACATACTTACATACAGCAATTCACAAGTAATCCATTATTACTTTTATTTAGTATTGTTTATCAACCAAGTAATTCCAAACAGCAAGCAATACCCATAACTTATATACACACGAGTTCATTATTATTATGTTTGTATTATAATGTAGCTAAACTGCAAACACAAACAATGTAATAAGTCTGAGTTACTTACCTAGTCATATTGTTCAATTGTAGTAATTGATCAGGAAGTCCTTAATAGTGTAAAAATTACCTAATGAGATAAAAATATTCATCAATAATACTTATAAATAGAATATTGAATTCTATGAGTGTCTAAGTATCCTATGTCGGTATTTGATATAATTCTTATTGCTTATATTGATTTCCTAAGGTGTTGATTCTATAGAAAAAGGGTGTTTATCATTTATCATTTAATATTTAGTTTTATCGAATTTCTTTTGATTTAAATATCATTCATTCTATATCTAAGATGAACTTAACTAAATTTTTCTATTAAAGTTCTATTCAAGTCTTACATTGTTTAATGTCCTTGTTAGTAGTAGTCTTTTATTTATTTTACTTTGCCTGTCAACCTTATATGCCCTTTTTAATTAGAATTTGTATTATTTAGAAGATCTCATTTCACTATCTAGCCTTTTATCCATTTCCTTAGACCATTTACCACTTGTGAAATTATCAACATGTGTAACTTCTATGAATTATTCATATTATTTTTCTTGTAATGTAGAACTCTTAATCATCCTTTTAAGGCTTGTTTTATCAAGTTTTATGTTCATATAAAGTCCTAGGGGCATTAAACATGAATTTAAACTAGTTTAGATGAAATTTGATCATGGTTTTGGCTCCTTCATTCCTAGATCCAAATTTACTATTCTTAAGTTTATAACATTTCTAAGTCGGTGTTTTCCTTAGCCATCAACATCTATGCATTTCTAATACCACAATAATTCATCTACTTGAATTCATCAATGGAATAACCACTTCTCCCAAACACATAGCCTTTGTCCTATATTACTCATTTCAACCTAATATCTACACATAAATGTAACAAAAATTTAATGCTAAGTTAGGAGTTACCTTGACTTGCTGTGGAAAAGGATTCCCAACTCCTTTGCTTGGCAAGAACCAAACCAATATCAAAGGTTAGATAGTGAGTTCCTAGCTATATTAGAAGTTAACTAACTTTAACTAAGTTTTCTTACCTTATGAAGATTGAATTTCAATTTGGTTTGATGGCAAACCAAGAGCTATTTGGCTTGGCTTTTGATGTGGTTTGAAAGAGGGAATTGGTGTTTTTGATGTGTTTAATACTTGGACAAAATATAGGAAGCAAAACAGGGGTTTTTACTCTGTTTTAGAAGGTATTCAAAGCTATCCAAGTGAAAAATGATAAAGGAAAGTGCGTTGTTCATAACTCCACTTGTAGCTAGATTTTCATATTATTTTTGTGGAGTTATGAGCTGATTTTATAGCTTACTTAAGCATGTATATATATATATATATATGTATCAATATTGGGCTAAAGTTAGAAGGCTAAGGAAGGTGTTTTAGACTTGGAAAAATGTGTATTTGTAGCTGGAATTTTCGTGTAGGAGTTGAGCTGTGTTTGAGGACGATTTTTGATATATTTGGACAATTTTTGTGGCTTTTTGGAGTGTATTTATTAATTTTTTTTTGCTAGTTAATTAATGTCATTTATATGTGTAAATTTGGAGCTCAAGTTGCTTGAAAATCGGATCAAAATTGGGCTGAAAAATGAGGTTGAAAATTTGAATTTCTGCTATAGTTTTTCTTGACCTTTTTGGACAAATTTCTTCACTTGATTTTTAACCAATTTTTGGTGCTTGAAGTGTCCAATTTTGAGGCATTCTATTGGTGCTTATTTAGTCAAACAAACAACTCAAGCTAAGCCTATATTTTCCTCCAAATCAGAGTTGCAAAATTAGCGTGAATGGTTATTGTTTTTGTTCCAATTTCCCTCCTGCTGCAGTGTAATTCCCGTAACATAAAATACATGGCCTTTTAGAGTTGTTTCTTTACTTGTTTGAGCTGGATTTCTTTGCATTTAATGAGTGTCTAAGCTAGGATTTGATGATTGGTTGTTGGGTCATTATCTTATTGAAATTGGAGTTTGATTTGTGCAAAGGTTTAGAACATAAATTACAAGTTGTATTAGCCGAAATTTCCAAATGTTGCAACCGTTATACAAAATCTGCACCGTGTAATTTTTTTTGTTTAATTATTTGCTTTATAGTTAACTAAAATATTTTTTATTAATTTATAAACGTATGTTTATAACAGTTACGTAAGAGTTTTATCTAGATAAAATTATCTAAGTTTCTACAAAAACTATAGATTGTTTATATATTCAATTTTTAGTTTAAAGTTACATGATGAATTATTTGTAGTATTTTAACTTACGCAATTAAATTTTCAAGTCCAATAGATCAAATTAGGAACTAAGTCTTACTGGATTCAGAATTCCCTAATAAGTATAATAATGGGTTTTGAAATTTTTATTTGAGATCTAGATTTGTAATTATTGATCTATATTAGTATCTACTACGTATTTATAATCCTAGTAATTCATCTTTGGGTTATTGTTTTACACTAATAGGTTCTGTTAATAGACTATAAATTATCGGGTTTGACATTTAGGACTACTTCTAATTATATCTTGAATTATTAGTTCAAGATACAAAATCTCGTTTTTTGGTATTTATTAAAGTCAAAGAAATTTTTATTTGGGTTTTTAAACTAGGAATGAGTTCGTTACAACCCATAGATCTATTATAGGATTTTTATCCGGTTTTAAGTTCACTATCTAATTCACATTTTCTATTTAATTATTGTATACTAGTGTGAAAAATCTCGGGGTTTATAGTTATAGTATCATAATACTCAGAATTTTCTAAATAACATATTAGTAAAATCCAAAATTTTATTTGGGTCTAGATTTTTAGATATTGATCTGTTTTAGTCCTATTAGGTATTTAGTAATCCTAACGTTTCATCTTTATATATCGTTTTCTAAGTATTAAGTTCTGTAAATTAATCATTTTTCATTGTACTTGAAATCTAGGATCAATTATGATTACTAAATAGTTTATTGAATTAAATCACGAAATCTCTTATTTGGTATCTTTTATTAAAGGAAAAAAAAACTTCTATTCATGTTTTAAGTCATTGTAGAGCTCATGACTATTTATAATCTTAGTTTAGGGTCTTCATCTACACATAATTCCCAATCTATTGCAAATTCTAATACTATTGTTCTTTATATGCTAATGAAAAATCTAAGGGATTGCAATGTGATTTTCTAAACAAAGGTGTGATTTTTTTCCAGCTTCAATCGCGAGTTGAATCTAAGGTTCGACTTTTATGACACGGTTGAAGTCGTATCATGAAGTCTAAGGCTTAATCACCTCAATGCAAATCGAGGGTCATGTCAAGGGCAAGGTTTGGGGAGCAATTGGAATTTTTCCTTGTTTTGCCTTGAGTTTTTGCCTTCGACAGGCATTTTTAAAGGCCTAGATAGAAATTCGTCTTTGAACTTCGTTGTTTTTTGCTTTAAATATGATCCAAAACACTTTGTTTCTTCTTCTTTTGATTCTAAGAGCCGAAAAATATTATTTAGATAATAAAAGCAAAAAATTCATAGGAATTTATCAAAAATGGATCGAATCAAGGCTAAATTCCAATATGGAATAGAGTAAAACAGACTTATCAAGGTAAATCTGCATTCAAGTTAAAGTTCATAGAGTAATTTGTAATTTCTCCTATAAATTTTGAAAGAATTTTATATAGACTAGTATTGTAAGATTTCCAGAGTTTTCATTATTAGCTTTCTTAGTATCAAATTGTTGAAAAAGGCAGTATTTGTTAAGTTTTATTTGTTTATATAATTTGAATTGTATTTATATATATAGGGTTAATATCATAAATGATACCCGAACTTTGACAAAATATACAATTAGATATATGGAGTTTGAATTTGATCAATTTAATACATATTGAAATAACAAATTTAGTACTTGAAAAAACTTTTCATACACACTAACGGTACCTCTATCAAGTTCTTATAAGTACTAAACTCGTCGATTTCAAAGTTTTTGACGTATAAATTGATCTATTTCAAAGATCAAGTACTAAATTGATCATTTTCAAAGTTTAGGTATCCAATTGCATATTTTGTCAAAGTTTAAGTATTATTTGTGGCAATATCCCATATCTATATTGGTAGGAATTTTTGGTGTCCTTCTACTAGATTGTCCAACTATCATCCGTATTAAAATGATTTGAGGAGCTAAGTATATACTTTGATCAAATTATTTGAAAATCCTATTTGTTAAGTTCTATTAGTTTTTATAATTAGAATGTTTGTATTTATATATCTATATGCTATGGGAACTTTTACATTTCATTATAGGATTGTCCAACTATCATTGAACTATTAAATGATTTCAGGAGTTAATAAAATACTTGGGTAAAAATGTGTATACTGTTAGTATAAAAAAAATTATCAATATAAAATCAAGTTAAAAATAATTATCGAAATCCATTATAAAATCGTATTTAATAGTCAAAATATACATTTTTTTGCATATAAATCGTATTTATAAGACACGATAATAAGTTTGCCAACTGTTACTTAATCACGTTTGGTAATCAAGATAAGCAATTTTCAATATATATCGCGGTTAAGTTCTACAATATACAAGCCAATCCATGTCCGTTGTCCTTCTAACTTTTCCTTTATTTATCCATTGAGAGAGACAACACAGAACATGCATCTTATCCTGTACAAATACATGCCAACTGTCGTTCTTTCTTTGTTTCCTTTTTGCTTTCCCATCAAGACAGCAAACAAGCACATCGTTTTGTTCTTTCCACTTTTTGCATCACATACATACCACGGGATACAATACCAATATACTCATATATATATATATATATGTTTATTGCAACTCTTAAACGTGATAACCGTGCGGACAAATCTATATCAATATTGAATAAGATGCGATATGCATATGGTGTATTAATTTTCATATATTTCATATATAAATCATGATTCTAAAGCTGTATATTAGTAATTATTTCAATTTGACTTTATAAAAGTAGTTATTATGACAAAGGACCTTAAACAAAAAATTATTTCAAAATCCTTTGATGAAATCGTTGAAAAGGCTTATTAGGTAAATTTTACTAATTTTTATAATTGGAATGTTTGTATCTATATATCTATATTACAATATATTTATCTCTGATAGCTTGTTCACTTAACATGAATAGCTATACATTTTCCTTTCGTTCGACGTAAAACTACTATTAAGGTGTTCATTTGAGAGGAGTGATAATTCATAATCAATTGTTATTATGTAAAATGACGAATAGCAATTCATGTACTCATCACATGAATTGTCATTCAATGGTTTATTTTTCTATTTCTCATAAATACTTCTATTTTGAAAATACCACCTATACAATTATTATCTTCTGTAATAAATATATGGGATATTATAAATATTTTACCTTTTACCCTAATAAATACTTGTTTTACTTTTTATACTAGGTAAACACTATAATAGCCATACAACCTTATTACATTTCATTTGAATTAGAATTTCATTCCCCCCTTATTCCATATGGCGAAGTGAACGAGCTATTAAGGAATATGAACAATGTGGCAATTGCTTGTATAATAAAATGGATTGCTTGTTGAATTGCTTAGCAACCAAAGCTGCTATGATAAGTAACTCTCTCACTCCTTCTCTCATTGGTCATTTTACATTTATTAGAAATATTGTTTTAAGGTAATAAAATAAAATGAGACTAAAAAAATTTAAAAAAATATAAGTAACTTTCTTAAAGTAACCGAATATAAAGTAGAAAGTTGCCTAACAGGGAGAGTTACTTCAATGGTGATATGACACTTTAAGCAACTCAGGGATAAAAGATGCTCTTATGGGAATTTTTATAGTACACTGGGATTGCTATCATTAGGCTACTAAATGATTTTAGAGTTGATTAAATAAATTTGTTATGGTCATATATAAATTTGAACCCATTTAATAATTTATGAGACAGATACATAAAATGACAAAATCATAAAATAAGTTGACACGAGATTCTTATATTTTGTATGGTGGAATCGTTTGGAATGGAATAAAATGAAATTGAAAAAAATGAAATGGAATCAATTGGGATCATGAACCACAAATTCATTCTATGTTTTAATACATTTAGGGAAAATGTAAAATTTAGTATTTGAACTTTTCTAATTTGTATAATTAAAGCCAAATTTTAAAGTTTCAATTTATTATGTATGAACTTTTCAAATTCATTTATGGTACATAGATGAGATAGTTAATTACAAAAATGGATAAAGTTTAGGAGTAAATTACAAAATTTGGTAAACTTCCTATAGTTAATTGTAAAAATGGTTAAAGTTTAGTATAAAATTGATGTTTTTAAATTTTAGTTAATTAATTATAAAAATAGGTAAGGTTAATATAACAATTACCATTTATCAAAAACTCTTAGCAATGAATATAGATAATAGATATGCGCGGGTCAAAAAAGTAATCAAAGTAATTCGTTAGTTAGTTAGTAGAATCAAATTTCCTTCATACATAATTGTTGAAATAATTTCTTATTTAGTCTTTGTTAATAATAATTAGTTAAATAAGATCTATTTAAAAATAATTACCAATATACAATATCAAAATCGCGTTTCATACACGACATATGCAAATATATATATATATCATATGTGTATGATAATTTTAAATCACAATATATATACATTTCATATATATATATATTGCTTGTTCGTTTCGTAATATCTGTAAAGACATAAAATAGAGAATAAAAGTAAGAAAAGTTATTAAATGAAAGAAAAAGAAAAAGAAAAAAAGGGATCGTCTCACAGTTTGAGATATATTAAAAAATAACAGAGAGAGAGGGATAGTTAGGGTGGGAGAGAGACAAGTGAGGATCCTCCTCCTACTCGATAAAAGAAAAAGAAAAGTGAGACAAGATACTCATAGAAGAGAGAGAGCGAAATGAACTCAAGAAACAGTGTTTCGCAAACAATGCAGTATCAGACGGATATCATAAAAAGAAATCCCGATATACATATTAAAAAATATATTGCTCATCTAAAACGCACTATAAATAATATCGCGATTTATACCAACGTTTTTTTTTTTTTCTGGCCTTATACACACGACTTGCATATGACAATATTTTAATAATTAATTTTATTTAACTTATATATTGATATTTTTTTGAAAAGCGGTAGATATTTGTTACACTTATTTAATTCTGAGGAATCATAATGCTAGCTTTTATTGTTATATTTGGTATAGAAATCAACCAACAAAGGAATCACCGTTCTAAGCTTCATTCTTGAAGGTTTGGTTGATTTTTGAACAAGACCATAGAAAATCTCGGAAATGACCAAGAGGATTTCAAATTTTGGCACAGAAATAGTTTTACGCCTCATTCAACACAAAGCCCAGCACGATTGTCTGGTTCGGTTTGTTCACAATTTTTCTCTTCTTCCTGCATCATCAGAAAACAAAACCCTGAAGTGTTCAGCCATGTTAAAGCAGATTTCAACTTGCACACGTAGGAACACCAGCAGAATAATAATTATATCAAGATACGTCTCATCGTCATATTCATCGGGATCAAACGCAGTTGATGCAATTTTGAACTGCAAGACGCCAAGTGAAGCAGTTACAGTTTTTAAATCAATTCCTCAGAAACCCAATGCCGTAAAGAACCCTAAAACCTATTCTGCAATCATACATGTGCTTACATATGCCAAATTGTTCACGCACGCCAAGTGTTTGATAAAAGAACTCATTGAAAGTCTCGGGAATACTCGCAGTATTAGAAGACTTGTATATCTATATACAAAGCATTGAGCAAGATTGAGTCTTGTAGGTTTGATCAGAACGTGTTTAGTTTGCTTATTGTGGCATTGTGTGAGATGGGTTTTGTCGATGAAGCTTTGGTGGTTCATAAAAAAGTTGAATTTTTGCCAAGTGTTGAGGCTGGTAATGTGGTTTTGAAAGGGTTAGTGAAACTGGGTAGGGTTGATTCCATGTGGGAATTATATGGGGATATGGTTGCGAGGGGGTTGAATCCGAATGTAGACACTTATTGTATTTTACTGAATGTTAGTTGTAATCAAGGTGATATCGCAAAAGCAAGGAATTTGCTTGATGAGATGGCGGAAGAGGGATCGAAGCTAACGTGATTGCATACACTATAATGATACGTGGTTTGTGTACTGGGGACCAGTTGGATGGTGCAGAAGAGATTTTTAAGACAATGCAGGATTCGGGTGTTTTACCAAATTTGTGTACTTACAATACGCTTATAAATGGATACTGTAAAAGGGGGAAGATTACACTTGCCTTGAATTTGTACATAGAGTTATTAGTAAGTGGTATTCATCCTTCAGTTATCACATTCGGTGCTCTCATAGATGCACTTTGTAAAGCTGGTGAATTTGGAGCTGCTAGAGCAATGTTTGCTCACATGGCTAAATTTGGCATTCGCCCTAACACTTTTGTGTATAATAGTTTGATTGATGGCATTTTAAAGTAGGAGATTTATCTACAGCCATGGGTTGGCATTTAGAGATGAAGAAGTTTGAACTTTTACCAGATGTTTTCACATACAGTATACTCATTAAGGGTTTGTGCAGAGCAGACAGACTTGAAGAAGCAAATGATCTCTTTCAACAAATGGAGAAAGAGGGAGTTGTTGCCAATCTTGTGACATATAATACGATGATTGATGCTTACTGTAGAGACCATCAGATGGAGAGGGCCTTGCAAGTGTGTGCAGACATGACAGCAAAGGGCATGGAGCCCAACGTTATCACATACAATACATTAATAGATGGATACTGTAAAAGCGGTAATATGGAGGCTGCTATGAGCGTGTACACTGAAATGGTAATCAAAGGTTTCAAGCCCGATGTAGTTACTTACACAGCTCTGATGGATGGCTACAGCAAACAGGGTAACATGAAAGATGCTATGCGGTTGTATAAGGAGATGCAAGCTGCAGGGATTCTTCCCACCTTTTTCACACATAGCGTTCTAATTGATGGGTTTTGTAAGGATGGAAAGACAAATGATGCGGTTAAGCTATTCTTGAAGTTGGAGGAAAGCAATGCTCACCTAACAGGAAATTGCAGCGATAGAATAGTAACAAAATCAGATGCTCGAATCCAGTAATGTATACAGCTCTAATAAATGGTTTGTGTAGTGATGGAAAAATCTTTAAAGCCACCAAGTTTTTCACAGATATGAGATCTTTTGGCACAATGCCAGATTTCTTGAGCTACCTTGTCATCTTACGGGGACATTTAGTGGCCAAGCATATGCGAGATGTGATGATGTTGCATGCAGATATGATGAAAATAGGCATATTGCCAAACGAAATAATATATCGTGTGTTAAATAAGGCCTACCTGATTAATGGGTACTTGAGTTCATCTTTCATGTGCTCCAGACTCCAGAAATTACAAAAGGAGGCTGGCTAGATATGGATCCAGAGTGCATTCAAAATGGCTCAGACAAATTCCATGCTTTCAGAACTGCTACTTAGTTGACAGGGTAGAATATGGCTACTGTTATTACTTATGATTCTTTGGCAGGAAAAGCTGCATTAAAAGGTCAACAGCTTTCTTCTTCACCGGACGGAACATATTATGTGTATGTAAGATAATAATTTTTGCCGGGCTTCATGTTTGTGGGGTAGGGTTGTCATTTGATTATAGACCTCATATTCTTCCTGTCCAACAGAAAGTGGTGGCACCTTAACATTCATGTTCACTCTGAGGAGCCTGCTTTGCTCGAAGGATCATTGTCTCCATGATTGTACTACCATCATTCTAGCGTCCATTGACAGGAATTAAGGGCTTCAATTGATTTTTTAGTGGAAATTTTGGATCAAATGCATGCGAGCTTAATAACAGGGAACTTCAGTTCTTTCCTCTAGCATACATTGTCCTGTCGTGAGGTTGACAGACAGTAAGGAGCCTAGTCTGAGGATTTGTCCATGTGTTTTTTCCCTCTTTATACTCGTCTTCAATCAAAATCCATGTGTTACAGCAATAACAATTTTTAGTAGAGAGCTTGTAAATTCCATGTCTTGGGGCGCCGGTCTTGATTTCTTCCTGACACAATTATATCGGACAGTTAATCTTCTTGCAAAATGAGAAAGATGGTCTATTTCGGGAGGACAGTGTGAGATCTGTAAAGTAATTCGTGTTTCTTTTTTCTTTTATAAAAAAAAGGAAACACAAATTTTCAGTCCATCTCTTGTGATAACTGATGGTTCTTGCATTCTTCAGGATTGAGACGGCAGTGCATGTTTATGCATAAAAGCAATCATCTTGGACTCCTTTGGAAATTTATAATAGGTTACTAGTGTACTTCTCTCTGTGTGTTCTCATAAGATGGTTAAGATTGCAGTTATGGTCAAGAGTTCTCATCCAGTTCAGGAGCACATTGACAAAGTTTGACACATAACAATAATTTCACTATGGAGTACTTGGAATTGGGCTTTGTAGTATAGGGTTGTAGTTTGAACTCGAATGGGGATTTCAAACTTGACCAAACTTTAATTTTTTACTTGGTAACTAAGTATGAATCCTTACTTGTTTAAACTCATTTAAGCTTAATTTATCTAAATTTATGATGTTTATTAAAATAATATTAATATCAAAATGCTACTCAAATTTAACTAACGTTGAAGCTAAACTTAGGTGTTATAAAACTTTTAGCTACATTCGCATGCTGTTAGGTTGAATTTGGGCAAATCTTTGGATTGCTTAAAAATAGTGTTTTAACTTGTTTATACTTCTTGACTTTTGATAAAAATCGAAAAATGAAAATTACATTATTTGTAGATACTAATAGTAATAATAATGGCCTGACTAACCATTTATAAGGCTAATCAATGGTTGAATCATATGAATCTACATTATTCGTGTTAAAAAATAAAAATATATATAAAATATAATAATTATATTTTTTATATTTATCTCATTTGACAATTACTCTTCTATTTTTCCTCAGACCATTCTCAATACTAGTCAACTCTTTCTCTGTCTTCTCTCTCTTTACTTTATCTAACAGATACCATTCCAATTTCTTTTTTCTATTTTCATACATGTAGTACTGTGGGTATCCGTCGGTAATTATTTAAAGCAAATCCTCTTATGAATGCCAAGATAAGCCATTTACCAACAGTGCGAAAAGGAAAGTGCCAAAAAGCAGATAATGTCTCTAAATCTTAGAGTTTCACGATGTCGGAATGGGAGAATCCGAGAATTAAAACGACAGCCGGCGGGCCGCGTTCGGTAGAGATATACACGAACTCCTATTGGTTAGAAAACGTCACCAATTTTATAAAAATTTAATCCAATTTAGCTTATAGTATTTTGAAAATATATAAATACCGATTAAATTTTCACACACATATTAGTACTTTTCCAAATAATTAATAGAGCGAAACATGTGTCTACTATTGTTTCAAAAAAAAATTACATAAGATATAAATTGTACAAAAATAAAATATCAAAATAGTATTGTTATGTCGCATGTTAGAGTGAAGATACCCTAATTTCTATATGTATTGCATATATAAAAGGCGGTATAGTGACCTACCTGCTCAAAAGTTGTAGAAGCGAGTGTATCCAAATTGGGTATGTAAAGACCCGACCCACTTAATACTAATATTAAGTAAATCAAGCCCTCAACCACATATAATATTTTCATATTATATGTAACATTGTCTTAAATCTAATTGTTTATGTAAATTGTATGTTTATAACCATTAAAACTTCATATAAAGATTTTTCACAAAAAGATTACTCATATGAGTAATCTATACACATATAAAACATTTATAAGAAAATATTTACAAACTTTGTGTCCAATAGATGACACAACAAAACTTACATATTGTCTCAAACTAACAAGGAATATAAACTTGAAATCTCCTTTTACAACAGAAGGATTAACTAACAAGCCTTCTAACAAAATACAAAATATATTTTCTTTAACAAAACATCTTAAATAAAAACTTTCTTGAAAAGCCACAAGCAAAACCCTGGCTCCTATCTATCCCATTCATCTAGGAGTTTCTTCAAGCCACTCTCATAACCCAAATCATCATAACAATCACTATCACCTGAAATGTAGCAAAAGTGAGCCCAAGACCTAGTACACAGTAACCAAACCAAAAGCGATATGGCAAGAAAACTTAATCTAGTGCAATGCGACAACTCATATTTCATTAGCTTTAATTAGAATTCCCTAAACAAAACAACACAATAGTATTCAAACTCCGAGACAAACAATGATATTAAGGGTCTTGGGTAACATTAGTCGCCCAAGGTGTTGATATAAGTAGCCCAAATACTTATATTTACTACAAAACTTTTTTTTTTATAAAAAAAAAAAGTAATCTCATTTAGGGTTCTTAGCCGTTACTCAACTCCACTTAACTTAATCCGTAACATCATCTAATTCAACAGTTCCCATAAACACTTGAAATAAATCATATTATTTCCTTTTAAGAATAAGCGAATGTTACACAATTACCAAATACCCTATCGATTACCCACTGAGCCACTAATGAAAGTCATTCATCATGATAAGTGGCTTAAGCGCCTATACTAATATATCATTTCATCATGACATTAAAAGATAATGCCGCTCCCTAGATCGGATTCAACGGCGAAAATTACAATAAAAACAAACATAACTTAAGTCATCTTGAATTAAGTCAAGATAGAATATGCCTAACCTAGCAAACAATCAAGCAAGTTACTGCATACCTAAGATATGCAAAGAATCAACAGAGGCACTCAAAAAAGATCAGAGGAAGCACTCAAAGGAATAGGAGTTTCTATTACTGTAACAAAGAAAATCAACTTAAATCAATATTTATACTTAATATAATATATAAAACTTGATTAATTCTAAGCTTAATATTCATATAAGCTTTTTAATTAATCATAAAACTAGACAATAAATAAGGAACAAATATAAAGAAGTAAAATTACAACAAATAAATTTAATAAAGAATTTTTTTTTAAACAGAAAGTGATACACCCTTCAGTACGGGTTATATTGGATGAAACACCCCTATATATGGGCTGTTCTAAAGGCTGTATCAACCATGGAAAAACACACTATGAATCAGAAAATGAAACACCCTTGGATATGGCTCGTATCCAAGGCTGTTTCAACCAGGGGAAAACACATTTTGACTTCCGAAAGTGAAACACCCTTGGATATGGTCCATATCCAGGCTGTTTCAACCTAGGAGAAGTGAAATTCAAGATCAGAGAGTGATATACCCTTCTGAACAGGCCGTATAGCAAGGTGTATAAAAATTTTTTACACTCCCCTTTCAAACTTGATTTTTTCCACTTTTCTCATATCCTATCATACCCTAAGCTTAAAATAAACATCTTTCATGATGCCTTATGCAATTATGAACACAAAACAATTATAAAGTCCACTTTAATAACATCAAACAACTCTCCACATCACTCAACATGAATCAACTCCTTCGTCACCAACTTTCACCAACTCAACATATATAAAACAACTTCAACACTCATCTAACTCATTAAACTCTAACACTTCAACTCAAAATGACATTAGAGCTTACAATAACCTATCTACTATAACTTCAAACATCCAAAAACATTCTTAAACAACTCAACATAATAAAATTACTTCGTAATCTACCATGAACTAATTTTTGACAGAAAATTCATAAAACAAAAGCCATAAATCATCACAAAAAGACATGTAGACTTACCTCAAACTTGTATATGATAAGTGTGAGTGAGTTCTTGGTGAATTGAGCAAGGAAACTTGTTCAAATAGGTTAGGAAAATGGGCATGGAATTTCCCACGAATTTGGGTCTATCTTTGGGTTTGTTCTTGTTGTTTTAGATGCCTATTTTTTGTCCAATAAAAGTTGATATTTATCCTTATTAGTTGACTTTTAAGGTAAATTTTGAAAAAGAAAAATAGGCTTTGGGCTTTAAATTTGGCTTGGCCTTGTGTTTTTATTTAAACCAAATTTATGCTATGTTTAGCTTTGGTTTTGGGTTGAGTTTGATTTTGAAAACTCAAGTTTAACATGAATTGAAATAACAATATGCACTAATATCACACACTAACACACTATACTTATTTTTTATATATAACTTATCAACCATATATATTATATATATATATATATATATATATAAGTAATTTTGAACAATATCAATCATACAAATCACATTCATACATAAATCATAGAATACACTAATCATACCATTTATCTATTTTACTAATTCATACTAACATATCAATTTTCATTCAACTCAACACTTAATAAAATGATAATTTTTTCACAATTTGTATTTGCGTAATTTTTTTACAAAGACGATAGATATACGTAACACCTGCTTCTGATTTCATTTTTTTTTTTTTTTCTGTTGGTCATCACAATTCAACTTATTTCACGTTTAAATTCAAGATTTATTAAATAATTTCATTTTAATTGCTTTGTTATAACCCATAATCCAAACTCATTAACAACACAAAGATATCAGACAAAATCTATTTATAAGATTTCTACCTTTAATAAATGCTTAGGACACCCTAAACGGAAGCAACATAATTAATTAATTGTTTTCTAAGGTTGCATCTTTGTTGTAAAAATGAATCTTGCTTGCATTGGGATTTTTAAGGATTGTGCATCGAAATTATCCAAAATGGAGAAAAATAATACAATCAAAACCCAGAAAGATAAGAGAAATGGAAATCATTGAGTATAGTATGGCCTCTCATTGTTTTGTTGATTGGTATTGGAATTAGCTTGAAAACACCATTTGATTTCTCTTTCCTTACAAGAAATTTTAACTCTTCATGTGATTGTCCTAAGGTATGGTCTTGTAAGTAATTTGTTTTCTTAAGAAAATTTAAAATGAAAAGCCATGCTTGTCACTGAAAATCGAACCTGATCAATGCTATTGGGAGTACAGCATTAATACCAGGGTGGGAGTGCTGTAGCTATTTTGGTTTGTTTAAGGCTGCTTTTTGGTCATATGATTTTTTCTTTGTCCATAGAGTATCGGGAAATATACAGGGATTGTTGAGGACTGTTGCTGTCACTATGAGACTGTGAATTCCCTAAATGGGGAAGTATTGTATCCGTTTCTTCAGAAGCTCGTGGCGACTCCATTTTTCAGATATTTCAAGATGAATAATTACCATCACATTATGTAAGATTTTGACTTCGCCTTTGTAAATGATCCCAACTGGCCATCATAAAAGCTGAAGCAATGATTGTGATTGTACTAATGTGTGAACTGAACTGTTGAGTGGGGGAATTTTAGTACTAATCAAGAGTGATAGCTTTGCTCAAAGATGGCAGCTCCACAATTGAAAGCTGCCAAGTAGATAATGCAGCCAAGTCCAAATTGAATCATGCATATATAATAAAACTAAAATTAAATATATGAAGCCATAAGAAAAATTTCTCTGCCATTTAAATTCGATAAATATATTAACTTCCAACTGTACTTGGCCATTTTGGATACCACTATGAATAGGGTTCAAAAAATCTATGGTTATATTCTTCGTTTTTAGATCTTTGTGAATTTCTCTTTTCACTTCCATTTTTTGAATTTTTCTAAAATTTGCAGATATATGATTTTGTACAGATACTTCTCAAGAAATATGCAAAGAGAAGAAAGTGCTTTACAAATTGATATCCGGTCTTCATTCCTCGATTTCAATTCACATAGCAGCTAATTACCTCATTGATGAAGCGAGAAATGAGGTATCCATCCATACATGTTCTTCGTAATTCTCCCGTGAACTATTGCATTAGCAATTGCAAGAAGCCAATGGATTTTTTATGCCTTGTGATTCTCTCCATTTGGAATCTGACCCTAAAACAGCATGCAATATAAATTAAACTGAACTTTCAAATAACCAGCAACTTGATAATTTCTTTATGCTTTTTCTTTTCCCAGTGGGAAGAAAACTTGCAATTGATGTATGATCGTGTTTTACAGTATCCAGAACGTGTTAGGAATTTGTACTTCTCGTTTCTCTTTGTCCTTCGTGCAGTAACTAAGGTCAGTGCTTCAAACTGTAGCTAGATACTATAATTTAGTACTATGCCATCTGATATATGTCTTCGCTGACCTATTTTAGGCAGCAGAGTTTTTGAAGCAGCAGAATACAATACTGGAAATGCTGTTGATGATGCTGACAGTCTCTTTTATGAAGGAACTGCTCCATAATACCAGAGCTGAAGCAGGCTATTTCAAAAACAGTTCAAAAAATATAAGGTTTCTTATTTAACCTCTTTCAAAACACCATTTACCTATGTCACATCCCCTGTCAGTAATGCAACTAATGGTAACAAATTGTGATATGATAGTGCATTGATGGACTGTGTGGGCTGTGAGAAGTGCCGTATATGGGGAAAGCTTCAGGTTCTAGGTCTTGGTACAGCATTGAAGATTCTTTTTTCTGTTGACACCCGAAATCAAACTGCTTCATATGTAAGTTTGTTCAGTTTAAGCTCGCTTTCCACCTCTCATTCTCTCTTTGTATCATCCATCAATGCACTGGTGCAGGTAGAGTTGCAGAAGAATGAAGTCATAGCTCTGGTAAACCTTCTTAATTGGCTTTCTGAATCTGTCAAGTTTGTGCATGACAACGGGCTTTCACTTCAGGACAATTTCGGAGGACAACTTTCTGAAACTCCTCCTGCATATGAAGTGAGCATGTGGGAAAGTCTATGGAGGCATTTTTGGAGCTTCAGTAAATCTATGTACACTAACTACAGGCACATTTTTAAAAATCCCCCATCACTTTTGACATTTTTCATGGTGATGCATCTGATCTTTGCGATTTTTGCAGGTTGGAAGCTTCTTCCAATAGGATTCCTCATAGTATTTTAGCTTGGAGGTTCTGTGGCAATGGAAGTATCATTGCACTATGACTGCCTAGCATTATACAAGTAAGGTTACAGTTTATAGCAAATTCTCGCGCACAGATGTCTCATTGGAATTATATAGTTCTAGATGTGCTGGGATTGGTTTTTCTCCATATAAAAAGAATGTAACACTGATCATCGAACTTGCTGCTTCTGTAAGCACATCATGAAAGAAGAGATGTGCAACAAGAAACATTATAAGCATACTGGGATGTCCTCAAAATGATACATTCTCATGGCAAAGTCTCTCCATGAAGATGTTCTTCTTTATTTCTTTGGAATAGGTTCAAATGAAGAATTAAATATTATAGTTTCCTACTTCATGCCACGAAACTGCCACAAAAATAAAAGCGCCATACATATTCAAACAAAAAAAAAAAAAAAGAAATTCAGTATAGTTGAGGGCCGCTGTAATCTTATACTCATTGATATTTTGACTTCTTCATTAGTATTCTGTTTACCATTCATATCTTGACTGCAAGCAAACCAATCCAGAAACGAGGTTTAGAAAACCCAATTGAAAAAAAACGAGGGGGGGGGGGAAGGGAGGGGGGTTGCAAAGAGAAAATGTCATAATATTTGAAGTTAGAAGCCAACTCTTCCCACAATTATTTTGTTTGTGCACAACAATCAACAACCATAAGGAACATCATAATCAAAGCGTTAGGAGCATCATGAATGATGGTGTTGATAATAAAGAAAAATCAAAGAAATAAATGCACACACCCTTACCATTGAAATTTATGTACCGTGCTGTGGCAAGAAAACACACACATTGCCAAACTTATACGTACATGGAAAAATCTTTCTAGTTTAGTGAGTGGGAGCCTGGATGACAAGCATCATCCCCAAAAGCAACAATGAATTGTAAAAGAAAAGTCTAATTGGTTGATGAAATCTGCCTTAAACAGCAGTTCTACCAACTGTGCCGATATTCCATCTTCTCTCCTTTTCTTTCTGGCTCTGTTTCTGCTGGAGTTCTTTTGTCCTGGCAAGTCTACTATTTCCTGTAATGACCCTATGTCCAATTCTTCCTCTGTTTCCAATAGAGACCCTTACCTTTTCCATTCCAACATTAACACCATATTTTCTCACGTGTTGCTGCAGTGGTGATTTGGCCATTTTCTTTTGAAGGCTCCGCCGGAGTGCACTATTTAGTCTCTTACTCCCACTTTTAAGTCCTTTTGGGCTATCTGAAGAAATCTTCTCAGGTAAACAATCAGATTCACAGGTATCTACAAGTTCATGTGCATCAGGTACACATGGTTGCAATGGTAACAAAGGAGCAGCACAGGGGACTGCATTTGGCGCAGCAGGCAGAGGGATCAGAGAAATTCTTCTTGGTTCTGGCACTGATAGAACTCTCCGTGCTACTGTGCAGATGGAGGCTCGCCCTGTTCTCTTTGGGATGAGTGGTTGTTCAAGCATTACTGGATTGTTCTCTTTTTCTGCAAAATCAATGTACTTGCTAGCAGTGTTGGAAGAAAGTCCTAATGAAGGCTTGCAGCTGCTGTTGTCCATCAAGGTTCGGGTGACATTCGCTTGGCCTTGGTCAGATGGACTTCCAGGGACTTCTCTTATACTTCCCAAATGGCGACTTGCAAGTGGTAGCCTAGCCTGTACAGTATGTTGCTCCTCTTGCTGCTTCATCTGTTGTTGCTCTGCTAGTTTCATGTCTACGTGCTGCCTTGCTAGCTTTCTCTCCACAAGAAGTTGCGATTCCAACTCTTTGACCTAAAGAAAGAAAGTTTACTATATGATTAAATCATAAAATTTCCAATAAAACTAACCCAAAGGCACCACACCAACCTATTATGATAGGTTTATGAATAGAGAACCTTTAAATTGTGCAATCAAAATCAACATGGCCATTACCTTCTCCTGCAAACTTTTGTTCTTGAGATCTCTATCTTTAACTTTGAAATCTAGACTCTGAAGTGTTTCTTCCATTTTCTTCATTTGCACATCTTTGCTCTTTAAGTCATGTTTTGTTTTCTCTGCCTGTGACCACACAATGGAGTTTGTCACACATAGGTTCATTTGGGGAAAAGATTGAGGACAAATCTATATTTTTACCATTTGTTTATACTTGATAAATTCAGAAGTGTCCAGTTGCCTCTTTGCTGGACCCAACTCCACCCCTTTTACTCTACTTGCAAAATTCAGTGAACATATTGTTTCGCTCAAGTCATTTTCATTAGGACTGATCTGAACAAACATGAGAGCTTTTGAGTCTCCACCTGAGAAGATATAGATCCATGCATGAGATAGTGAACGGCCATATGGTATGGAAGACAATTGCATGGTGCTAATCACTAATCTCAAATTTAAAAACCAATTATCTGCTTTACTCGATTCAACGTGACAATAACAAAAACATTTGAAAGAAAGATATTTGTGAATGCATACCTAGAGAGTCTTGAAGCAAGTGGGTTAGCTTAGAGTTTCTGCATAGGCAAAGGAGAAATAATGATGAAGTAATTGATAGAGCGCATATTATGTCACTTTAAAAAAAAAAAAAAGAAGAAGCTAAATTATGCTGTAACCTGAAAGGAATGTGTGGACTTTTAGTAGCAAGTGCAGATATGACATCACCAAGTGCAGATAGAGATCTATTAATATTTTGGGTTTCCTTAAGCCGCTCTCCTTGAACTTCTGTCTTTGCAATTCGTTCACTTCCTGCTAAGTCAACCAGCCATAGCTTGCTTCTTATGCATTCACCATTCAACAAATTCTCCCCTTTCACTTTTACACAATGTATGCTGAAAAGGAAAAACATCAGAATAATAGCATAAACACAGAGATATCAGATACGTATTTACTATCAATGAGTAATACTTTTATATGGACAGATATGAACAAATGACAAACCAATGAGATCTGCTACTATGCTCATTTGCACTGGTAGAGCCAACGACC
Source organism: Combretum micranthum (assembly GCA_024138025.1). NCBI lineage: Eukaryota > Viridiplantae > Streptophyta > Magnoliopsida > Myrtales > Combretaceae > Combretum > Combretum micranthum. The sequence continues at coordinate 1,446,690 of JAMXBD010000140.1, read as the reverse complement.
CTTGCATTGCTCCCAGTTTGTAAAACATCCCACACTTCATCCATGTTGATGACCTCTGCTTCAATTAATCCAGGTAAATGATGCATTCCTTCACTGGCTTGTCTGACTTCAAGCCTATGAAGAGGCAATTACTTTCTTCAGGAAACAAAAATGGAAGTCTAAGATATTCACATAAGGCTATAACTATAAGGAAGCCAAAACACTTGCACTGGAAATCAACCCTTGCAAGAAAAGATGTGCCGTTTTTTACCTCTTTATGGTTCCTCCAGGATGAGGTCCAGGGGCAAGCAAATCTCTAATCTGCTCATTATATACTTCCATGACACTTACAGAGAGCTTGTAACGATACAAGTGTTGCCGGTCCTTAATTATACGAAATAGCTCCTCAAGAGTTCTATAATTTACCCCACGAGCTTCTTCAGTGCCCTCCATTGTATAAGTTTTTCCAGTTCCAGTTTGGCCATAAGCAAATATACAGACATTATAACCATCTAAGACCGACGTTGCAAATGGTGCTGTATCTTGAAAAACTTCAGCTACATAGATATGCATAGGAAATAAATGACACATTTCATTTAGTTAAAAAATTTTAAAGTATGTCAGCAACCATCTGTCCCCAATGTATATTTAATTACCTTGGTCTGCTTGCGGGCCAAAAACAGCATCAAACTTAAAGGTCCTTTTAAAAACACCATTTGTCTTTACTGCCAGTTCACCATCACTGGAAGAATCGAAATCTATGGCCACTATTGCCCTGCTGAAATCTCTTCAGCATTAAGGGTCTACATCGGCAAAAGACCCTTATATTTCCTGGATGTAAATCCAATTAAGGGGCTTTAGCTCACGTCAACCCAACCACCTTTCTTTTTAAGATGTACAATCAATGAAAGCAGCTGACCTTTTAGCTCCAAGACCTTGTTGTATAGTTCTTTCTGTTTCTTGGCTCCTTCAACAAATTTGTCCTTGAGTTCCGCATGCAATTGAGCTTGCTTATCCACTAATAAGAAGCAGCAGATATTTGAGGTGAAGCTACTGAAAGAAATAAAATGCCTTGCAATAGGTCTGAAAACAAACAGAAGGCAAACATACTTGTCAACCCTATTGTGGAGCCAATTACGTTCATATCATCCAGACACTTTTTATATGCTAAAGCATCCTCTGAAAGCTTGATTTGTTCCATTTTCATAATCTGTAGATACAACTTGTCAATGGATGCTAGCCATTTCCTATTAATAATCACAACCTAGCCAGTTTATTACCTTCAGTTTTCTTGTCAAATCTCTCAGAGATGAGAACCATCTGCTTTTCTCTTTCACTTGTCCCTCGATAGCAAAAGCTGCAATAAAAGTTGCCAAAGTCAATACACGTTTCCTATATAAAGTTGTTGGGAAAAAACAGACCACAAACCGGTAAGGAGGATACCCAATGATCCAACATGCATTGACTTGCGCATGAGCTCATTTTGAAGCTCGCTAAGGGCCTTACAAGCCTCTTGGCACTCATTACTTTTGTGTTGGTTCTCCATCTTGAGCTCCTCCAATGCCTTCCTTGTCTCAGAAAGTTCCTTTTTCTGACTCTTGTAATCTTTTATCAGCTGAGTAAGCTCAACTTCATTGTCACAATCATCATCCTCCTCCTCCTTCAACAAATTTAATCGGAACCATATAAATTTAAAAAATAACACACATCTTCTAGGGTACAGTAAATCACAAGCAATGCCTCAATTCTTCAAGATTCAACAAGTTTCATTTCTGAAAAGCTTGTTCTTGCAGTAGGTTTACATAAAAGAGCTAATGCAAGAACACTCTAAAAGTATTTTTCAACTCTCTGTTATAGTGGCAAGACATCAATAAAAATTAATTTTAACTAATGTAAAAACCAAAAGAAATAATTGGATCAGTTCAAAACTTTATTTTTTTGGATAAGTATCAGCTCAAAATTGTCGTAGTGAGATGTCATTACTTTTGCTGAGTCCACTCCTGCCACTTCATCACCTTTTTCGACAGGAACAGCTTCAGGTTTTTCTAAACTCATCTCTTTATCATCTATCACTGCTGGTGGAAGAAGTTCAAAGGAACTTTCCGGAGATGAAACTGGACCAAATCTTTGACAAACCTTAGAGAACCTGACAGAACAACTTTGAAGATTTTGTCTGGCACCCGAATCTGAACCCTTAATGCCATCATCTAGAGAAAGCTCAACCGAAGGCTCCATTCTCTGAGGATATTTAGACTTTAAAATGTCTGGGGAATCTACAAAACTAGTGCGAATCACATCTGGTACACTACCACAGACAACTAAATCCGGACATGTAGAAGAAAATTCCAGCAAGCTGCCACCTGCATTATCACATCAATCATGAATAAGTCATCAGACCATTTTCTATGGAGCTTCCTAAGCCTAGCTAAAGTCAATATGGCTTAAAGGAAATCTAATTGAAATATAACCACAGCATCAAAATTGAAGCTGACTATTGTAAGTTAAAATTAACGTGGCATGATCTGATTCCGTTGCAGGTTTTAATATATTACATAACACGTAGAACCTAAATTAAATCTTGTACTGTTTGATTGATTTAATGTTTTCTTAAACAATGATGACATGAAATTTAACAAATGAATCCTCGCATATCATCCTCCCTATTCGAGCTAATTTCCGATGAGGAAATAAGCAAAATATGGAATCTTCCTTTCAATTCACAACCCTGGTTTCAATTGGGTCGCAGAATTAATCCCTAAACCCTCGAATAAATCAACCCTAATAAGCTAAACAAACACACAGCATAACCTTGATCAGCATAACTGCACAAATCTCGATCCTCCATGGCTGTCGAATCGGTCAAGCTGGACAGTAATGTGACTGAAGTACCTGTAAAGAAACAAAGCAAGAAAATTTAACCGAAACCCAGAAATCGAAAAATGGGGGTGGGGGAGGGGATTGATTTGAATTCTATTGATTCGGGATAGCTTACGGTATGTGGATTTTTCAGGAGAAATAGAGTAAGGAACGTCTGTGAGAAGAAGTGGGTCCTGCCATTGATTAGTATTAGTATCTTCCATTCGTGAAAAAAATGAAAAAAGATTAGAGCTTTTTCAAATTTGAACTGATTCGAGGAAGGTTTAAGAAAAAGAAAAGAAAAAGTAAGGAATAGATTGATGGTTTCGTTTATGGAAAGTAAGGAAGACGTTGATTTCGTTAAGATTTTTCTGTTGTTTTTAAGATTGAATTGAAATTGATGCTTTTTGGGTTCTGATGATGTTGCCCTTTTTTCTGTGTGTGTGATGGAAAATGATGACCGTTGGGTTTTTCAAATTTGAATGTTTCAATGGGGGAATTCCGGTTATCGTCTTCTTCTTGGATTGTTTCACGTGTTGGTCACGTGGCCCGTCAATTGAGGATTTTAGGTCGACAACTAAGGCTCGGACATCTTGATTATTGATACATGCTGTACCTATATGATGATCGGATAGGTTGTAGGGTAGTTATATGTTGAATTCCGGCCCAAATAGAATGTATACATTTGGTACATGGGGGTAGGGGAATGGAAAATCCATTATAACTTGATATTTCACTAATGCTGTGTTTAGATTCCGTAGAAATCGGCTGAAAGCAACTGAAAGCCATGAAAACAAACGAAAATGATTTATTTGGGTAATTTAAAAGGGATGGAAACTGGCGAAAGGAGCATAAATTGGGAGAAAAAGGGTGCCATTTTCTTGTTCCCAAATTTGGGCAGAAATGGATGGAAAGTGACGTAAGACACCATAATTTACAAAAATACCTATAACTAAAACGTAAAAAAAAAATGAAACATGGAGCATTTTAGTCAATCACTAACTTAATTTTTCTTCTTTTCTTTATTTTCTTCATAACTTACCAAACATAAAATAAATATTTAACTTTTTTTCCATTTCTACCCATTTCTTTCTATCCATTTTTGTGATTTCTATATACAAAGAATTGCCAAACACAACATTGAATGTAATGGAATAAAATATCTATTTACAAAAAAATACCTAAATAATAAATATACATAATAAATCGGATGTTGCATCAACTAAAATAGCAATTCTTACAAAAGCATTCCAAACATAGGAATAGGAATAAAACTGAAGTCACAGTACCTTTCCAATTTATTCGCAAATAATAAACATGACATAAGATATTACTTCATAGTTTTATTAAAAATAATTTCCAAAATATGCTTGGAATAAAATTATTTACAAAAATACTTCTATAAAATCACATCTTGAAAATGCGCATTATAGTTGTAAAAAAACTCTCATATTGGACACGCAATTCGTTGGCACAACATTTTCCAAAAAAACTTACATGCTAAAATTGCGATTCATGAAATCACATGTTTAACATGTGACTAATATGTGTTTAAGGAGTTGGATTTCTAAATTATCTCTCTGCATGCAATGCATGAGAAAATGGCATTGCAAAGAGGGAAGATGAATAAATTATTGTCAAGACGGATTCTAAAACCACTTCACATGGAGGTACTTTAGCTAATAGGATTGAGTTGCACTTGAATAATTTGAAATCAACTCGTATCTTAAAAATGCGAGTTTTATAAAACAAAAACTTGCAAAATTGCAAATTTTAAATTGTTATTTTATTATCATTTTTATTTATTAAGAGCCTATTTCAATAAAATTTATAATAAGTACACCAAATTGATGAAAAATTTGAGTATCATGCACAATTTAATGTCTTTACATGTAAAACATTGTGTATAGTTGGGTTGTTGTAGCTGGCCGATCACGTATAATAAGCATACGTTGACCTAAAGTCTGGAATTGATGATATGTGTATGGATGTCGCTGAGAGAGACGTGGGAAAGGAATAGGTAAACTTGTTTCTCGAGTACATAAGTGTAACAAAAGATCAAATCAGATAAATTTAATCGTTCTTGATTTGTTCTTTGAATTAGTTGCTTTGATTCTTTTTAGAGTTATTTCGATAGAGTTTCCACGTTACTCTTGATCTTAGTAATTTGCAAAATTACCCTAAAAAAAAAAAAAAAAGACCACTTATTTATAGATGATGGAAGCTAATGTCAGTCATTGGACAATGCTTATCGACGCATAGATTAAGCATGAATGATCACTGTTAGATCATATTTAAATAATCCGATGGCCATTATCAAAGCCTTCTTTTCTTTAATGATAGGCTGGACTAGGCTTTGTAAATGGGCTAAAGGGTTTTATTTATATTATGAAAGAAGTTCATTATTATTAAAACATCCCATTTTATATTTAATATAAGCTTAAGGCTTATTTTACTCTGCATAAGCTCTAATTTAGCAAATGAAGGCCAAATTAACCTAGGAAGACATTTTTGAAGTCTATTTTTCATGCATGAGAAAACCAAATTACGTCGAGAGTATAATGAATCAGTCCGAAATCCCTATTCCAAGTCTACCAAGCTAATATCCCTATATATCCCTTATTAGACTCGTTTTCTAAGCCTTATCACTAGCCTAGAAGATAGACCGGCCCATGGCATTAAATTGGCTAAAAGCCCAATTACTGAAATAACCTTCTACACATTGCCAATGGAAATTGTTCAATTCAATAAATATAAGAAAAAAATAATCAAACTTTATTTTAGTTTACTTTCTAAATCAAACATTTAGTCGGACAATCAACCAATATCATATTTTTACCTTAATTCAGTATTGGTTTATGCACATAATATCATATTTCAAAGTTGACATTCAATTTAAATATCATAATTTTTAAAATGATTCATTATATTATATTTAATATAGATGGACAAAAAATTAAGAGTCCTATAAATATTAAAAACCTATGGATATTAAAGATACAAATTTCAAGATAATTCTAAAAGATCAGAGAGTGCAATCCCTTCTTTTAGCATACTTCCAGCCTTTCATGATAAGATAAAAAGTATCTAATTCTATACTAGCTTAATAGATAAAATATAATAATAACTAAGCATATTATCATAATTTATGTTATTGTGTCATGTCATAAACAATGTTGTCAGATCCAAATCACCCTACTAGTTCAATTTGGTTCAATCAGAATTGTTATATGTATTTGACACCATTTTGCATTGATCTGGATTGACCCAACTGATGTTCACCCTAGCCAAGAAAAAAAAATAACTAAACTTACTAGAATTTAAATATATATTCATACTATATAATAAATTTACAAATATAATCATTATATTATGTTTCATTCTCTTTTTAAGTTTTATATTCTATGTGTAATAGTTAATTGACAAATTTGATCCAAATATAAATTTAATGGAGTGTTGACACATCCTATTCCACCTCCAATTAAATCAATTCGAGACCTAACCCCTTAACATATCCCGATTACCAGTCTTGTTTTGACAATATGGTCTTAAATCATCACTCTAAGATTACCTACTTACTATTATTATAACTAATGGCTATGTCTTGAAAGTTGAAAACTAGAGAAGCAGGAGCTTAAAATCCTTAAAAGTATATTAAAACTCACCATCGGATAATATACAATGTGATTGGACTGTTTAATTTTTATTTATATTTTAATTATATCTGTATATTATATGCACCTAATCTATTTTATATATTTATAAATAAAATATTTGTTTTTCATATATATTATTTCTTAACAAATTTGTTTCATTTCCCAAACCAAACCGATACTAATATGGTACTAATAAAAAACTAACAATTTTACTTATAAATTAATCAAATCAAACCGATACTAAATGATATTAAATTGATACTGATAAGTTACCAATACAAATCGAATACAATAAAAATCCAACAATCCAAACATGCCCGGAGAATGATTTGTATTTATTACATTCTTTTCATCTTTGACTTTTTCTTTCTACTACATACATATGCAAGTTAATTTATCTTTTAAAAATGGAGTATTAAAACACATAGCGGTCAATGGCCTGGCAAGATCTTCCTGCTCGATAACTTTGGTATAGACAGCAGTCAATAGCTTTAATGCTGATTGGTAACCGGTAACTTAATCGTATGAACACTCGATGTTCTATGAAATTAATTAGTCAAATCTATCCTCATTAGAGAGTAATAGCAATTGTAGTAGGGGCTAAAAATCACTCAAATCACAAAGACACTGCTGAGCAAATTGCAAAACCAGATATACACTTTGATCAACTGACACCCCAAACATGACCAAAACTTAGCTTTATACTATTTGACAAGTAAAATCAGAATGATGACTTGAGCGGCTCATCGGCAGGAATGTCTTTGATGATTTGAATATCATAATACAACTAAAAATCCTTATTGTAAGCATTGAAAAAAATTTCCGAAGCTCTCGAATTCCTCCTAAGATTTTTTAGACAAGCATTGCAGCTTCAAATCTCGATCAATTACATTGATGGTTCTTCTCTACAGGGAATCTAAACCTGGCATGTATTATTATGTACAAATAAAATACAAATACAACAATTTGGAGTTTCACCTTGATCATGGATGCCCATGAGGCCATGCACTCTGCGACACTGTTGTAGGAAGCTGTCTTCACCTTCCCAACCTGATGGCTTGTTCATGCGTTATATTGACGTGTTACTTGGCCCCAGGAAGGACTTGACAAATCTCTGATGAAGCAGGAAAAAAAAATATCCATGCTGCTTTTCATACAAAATGGCTGCCTATAGTTCGATGCCTGCTCCTTCCAAGGCAGCTGCCATGGAAGCTGAGGCCTCTTCGAGAGTCCTCCTCTTCTCAACCGTGTTGAATGCCTTGATGATATCTCCCTCCTCCCAGTCATTGTAGTTTTCCATTCCAATTCCACACTCTAATCCAGCATTCACCTGTTCCAAGTATCCAAAACTGTTAAAGGCATGCTTAACTAAAGCCAACCAATCCCCACCTGAGTCAGAAATATAACTGGTCCAGAAACTAAATAAAATTCTGCTAAATGATACACAGTGCATGATAAACAGATATTCATTTACAGTCAATGCCCTCTCTCAGCATTGGAAAACAATATAACACGTCCCTTACAATTATTTTTAAGGACACTACAGCTCATAAATTCAACAAAATCAGCTGGAGAGTGGTGAGGTTTGACCATTTCAAACCTGGCTACCTTGATATTTGATCGAGAAGGCACATACAATGCAATATTACTTTTTTAGTTTTGAACTCTCCAGGAAAAATGAAGATGCAATACCTCTTTCACCAGTTCCTTAACCCTTCTTAAAGAATCCAAAATGCCGACATGTACAGTTTTCCCCTTTCGGATGACTCGAAGACCACATCCTTTAACAATTTTCCCTCCATTACCATGCATCCAGCAACACGACCACTTCCACTGCTAAATGTGGCCCGGACTTCAGCAGAGCCTATTGCTTCTTCCTCCTGTCAGAAAAGAAGAATCCCATGGAGTCAATTATCACCAGTACCATTTCCAAGCAGCATTGCTGAACATGAATAAGTAGTGAAAGCAAAATTGAATTCACAGAGGATGGAGGAATTTCAAAGTGAAAATCAAGCAGATAAAAACAAGCAAAATACACATCCTCGGCATCATTTGTTCATAAAATCTTGCATCAAAATCAGCTTCTGCTCCTGACCCTTTTGTTCTATTTAAAAGGAAATGCTGATTTTCCCCTAAAACGTGTCACATATCGCAGAAATAAAGAAAACTTAGGCAGTTATATGACATGACATGACATACATGACATATCAGGTCATCTTTGAGAAACACGACTGTCCAAAATTTGAAGCATCATGAATAAAATGAAACTTTTAACAAAAGTTCAATAAGGTCAGAAAGACAACCTCAACAGGCTCAAGAAGTCCTTCCATTGCATTGCGCACATCATCAATAAGTTCATAGATGACTGTATATATACGAATCTCAACACCTTTGTTGTCTGCATAACTCTTCACAGATCCCGGTGCCTTGACATTAAATCCAAAAATAATAGCTTTACTAGCAACTGCAAGATCAACATCACTTGTACTAATATCTCCAGGAGCTTGCAAAAGGAACTTCAGTGTAATGTTGTCCTGTGGAAGCACTTGCAGTGCTTGCCTTATGGCCTCATGGAACCCTGTAAACAATGAGGTTTTCACATGAAAAGATTCTCCAATATACACTTCATCAGTACGCTAAATATGATCCGATTGTTTCACTTTTCAAAATTAAAGATTTCCATCATCTATATGCCACTATCTGACACTATAATAAGGTTTACTTCCATGTGCATTAGTGCATGCTTCAGAGTTCCACAGAAAAAGAAGAAAAAGGAAATCTCAACAAGTTGATAACATTTCAGATAAAGTGTTTCACTCTATATGTCAAAATCTGAAAACTATGACACAACATAATGGTCCTGAGGGATTATGGGTCTATAAGTGTTAGTCCTATCCACATCTGATTCAAAAGTGTGTAGCTTTAATAGACAAGCATCAGCCATTAGTAAGATGTTTGATCACAAATATGAAAAGAAATAAAAGATGTTTACTTATATGACAAGAAATGAACTGTTAAAAGAAGAAAAGAATTGGGTGGATAAAGAACATTCATCCGGATGAGACACTGGAAAGAGAGTTATATCAAACAAAAGCAGCATATACAGGAAAAGGCACAAGTTTTTACTTGATAATCATTACTATCCACATGAATCAAAATTCAAAGATGGTTTTCATTTGTACTACAGAATATGCATACCTGAACATCAACCTTCATAATGATATTCAACTGGTGCAAGTCCAGACCTGGAAGTTTCCTTGAAACTGCTGAAGCAAGGGAAGAAAGTGTGATCTTTCCATCCCCAGCCTTAGCTGATATTCGTTCATTTCGCAGTGCCTCAGCACGCAATTCAGCCTTTTCACGGGCAATATCCAAGGACTCAACAACCTCAAATTCATCACCAGCAATTGGAACATTGTTCAGCCCAATAACCTGCAATTTTACAAACGTTGAAGTCTACACAACAAGTGATTGTAAACAACTGAAAGCTAGTGTTGAAAACAAGTTAAGCATAGAAGCAAACTAAATGGCCACCATACTGTCCTAAAGCCCGAGCAAGCTAATATTAACAAGTTTTTTGTGCATTATGTGGTTAAATCCAACAGAATATCTGAAACAGAGCAACTCAATATTAGGTTTGCGATTATAATTTCTATGCCATGCTCACAGTAATCAAATTACAAATTTACCAAGCTACCCACAAATTGTAATAAATTACAAACCTGCACAGGCATGGATGGTCCGGCCTCATCAACACGTTTTTCATTATCATCAAACAATGCCCGCACCTGACATGAAGATACGCCATTTCCAAATTAAATGACAAGGTATACCAACTTCTACAAAGATTAATCACAGCAAGGATATGTATAATTTTTAAAGTAGCATTTATAATCCAAGAAATCTTTGCTAACCTTTCCAAAGGCTTCTCCACAAACTACAACATCACCTCTTTTCAGGGTACCATTTTGCACATAAAGGTAGCCACTGGCCCTTTAGATTTTTGAAGCCCAGCCTCAATGACTGTACCCTTGGCATTTCTTTGAGGATTTGCCTTCAATTCTTGAAGCTTCACAGGAAGAAAGATGAAAAGGAACAAGGATTAAGATCTCTTTTTAGTCTCCCCACGAAAGGATTTCACATATTAGACAAAAGCAGATATGTCTATATAAGCAGATATGAATGCTCTCTTGCCAGCCAATGCATTTGCAATATGTTTCACAACTTCCTTTTTCATCTCAGGTTGTGTCCACGTTTGACAATAACCAGCCACTTCAGTGGATGTTGCACAAACAATATAAACAAACATGACCAAACACTTCCATTCTCCAAACAAAGTGAAGATTCATTTGGCATCAATTGATGAAATGTTCACACTTTTTAAAACGTGCAACAACGCTAATTATAAGTTCCCTGCAACCAAATAGTGACCAGTTGCCCATGAAATGTCTCTAGCAATAATCTAAAGGAGTAGGATTTCTCCAGTTTATACATTTTGATATCTTCGTACCATGGCAAACTACATATTCAAAGTAAAATCTGTCTAGACAATAGTTATTAGATTACCTCTGCGACAAGTATAACCGTCTCTAGCAGGTCATCAATATTTTCCCCTTTGAGAGCGCTGATCTGTGCAAGAATATAGAAGAACCTGATCACTAAAGACCATATGAATGCGCATATTGTATTAACATTGAATATACAGTAGGTATCATTTAACAATGCATAAAGCAGATCTTAGCCTGGCATAGTACCGGAACCATTGGAGTATCACCACCCCAGTCTTCTGGCATCAGACCAATGGAAGAAAGCTCTTGCATCACTCTTTCCGGATTTGCTCCATCTTTATCTATCTGTTGCAGAAACAACATGCCAAAGATAAATCTTGATCAAAATTAGCACAAGCACTTCCTCCCTCCTCCCTCCTCACCACCACACACCCCCACCCCACCCCACCCCACCCACCCCCTTACCCAGCCACACAAAAAAAAGAAAAAAAGAAAGTTTTCATTAATGAAGTAAGTTTAGAAATACATCAAAGCCTGCAAGGTAAAAGAAAAAAGCTTTATGAAAAGATAAATGAAATTAGCATGAGAGGCATTTGTTATTAAAGGCAAACCTTGTTAATAGCAATGACAATTGGTACTCCAGCAGCTTTTGCATGAGCGATAGCCTCATTGGTCTGAGGACGGATCCCATCATCAGCAGCTACAACAATGATAGTGATGTCTGTCACACTAGCTCCACGAGCCCTCATTGCTCCAAATGCCTGTGGAAGAGGGTACCACAGATGCAGCATAATTAAGAAGCATGAAGGTATAACAAGTACAATCACTGACTTTTTTTTATTAAATCTTTCGAACATAAGTATATATACATAGACATATATATACACATACTGCCTAACATTGAATGCATGGTACTAAAGCAAAAGGAAAAGGATTCTAACTAAAAGGCTCTCTTGTGAAGCTCCATTTAGACATAAGTAAGAAACTGAAATATTCTCATCAACATAAAACTAGTTACTATAAGTAAAACTAACCTCATGTCCTGGGGTATCAAGGAAAACACAAGGCTGCAATTTGCCATCCAAGGGAACTAGCACTTTGTATGCCCCAATTCCCTGTGTAATTCCACCTGCCTCTGAAGCAGCCACCTGCAGAATCCTACATCTTTTAGGTGCAAGAATAACATGCACTATGCAGTATATACAAGCAGATTTTTTTTTTTCTTCTTTTTTTTTTTTGGTGAATATTTTTAAACTAAAAATCCATCATTTTAAAACAAAGTTAGCCATTACAATATCGATCTACTGCCTCTTAGGAGGAATATTAAATTAAAGTAAGAGGAAGATTGTAGGAATCCACCCTTACCTTGCTCTTTCGAATATAGTCCAAAAGTGTCGTCTGCAAGGTTTTGGGAACAAAACAGAGATAGGCATGATTAGTGTCAAGAATTGGGCAGCATGGCATATAGAGCGCATAAAATATTCTCAGCAGACTTAGACCATATAAATCAAAAGTAAATTGTTAAATTTGCAGTTCACCTTTCCGTGGTCGACGTGACCCATTATTGTAATAACAGGTGGCCGGTCTCGTAGCTTATCCAAGTCTTCTTCATCAAGAATTTCCCTCTTCTTTGCCATTTCTTCCACTTTAATAGGGTCTGCATCAATAACCTCCACCTTGTACTCTTTACAAACCATCTTCACCATGTCTTTGTCCAGAGTTTGCACACCATCAGGCTTAATGCCCTTAGAGTACAAAGACCCAAGAATTTCACCTTCACTAATGGCCAAGTTGTAGGCTAATTCCTCAATCAGCATGCCATTCTCCCCAACTTCAAGGATTTCAACTTTTACTGGAGCAGCATCTTTGGCAGCCTGTAGTCTAGCTGCCTTCCGACTAGCTTTAGTCCATTTCCTCCCCTTCCTTGCTGGTGCACCTGGAATGGAAACAATTTCCTCATCTGGATCTACGTCAATGTCATCTTCATCAACTTTCCTCCTTCTCAGTCCACCTGATGAGGCATTCTTCTTGCGGTATTCATCCTTAAACTTCCCAGATGCAGGGGCCTTCACTGGTTTAGTGGGGGCTAAGACAGCCTGCTCAATCAGAGGATCAACAATTGGTTTCTTAGTGGCAAACTTGTCAATCAAGATCGGCTTCCTTTCTTTAGATTTCGTTGATGAGTTATTCTCACCCATGGTTGTTGACTTGGTTCCTGCCCCTGCATCCTTCAAAATAACTGGCTTTTTCAGAACAGGGGAAGGAGCAACTGAAGGCTTTGCCTGTAATTTTGGTTGCGGTGAAGCTGGTCGATGAACAGGTTGTAAAGGAACATTAGATGGGGAGTTTGCCTTCACCTCCGCAGGTGTTTTAGATCCCAATCCCTCAACTTTGTTACTGTTGCTAGGAGAATCCTTCAAAATCTTCACTTTATGTACATTTGCCACTGTATCACCTTTACGCCACACACTCTTCAAAGTTTTAGCTGTCTTACCTCCAGTAGAGTTTACAGATTTATTACCTTTAGATTTAGCCTTATTGTCAGATGCTGTCAATGCACTTGTGGGTGGTCCAGACTCTTTCTTGTTAGGAAATCCATTCTTTTTAGATGTTTCCAGTTTTTCCGCCTTCTCCAACACCTCATCCAGTGACTCAATCACCTTATTCCTCTTCTACACTACCCAATTTCTCATCATCCGAATCCTCACCAATACGCGAAGGGTCCCAAGCGGCCAAATTGGTATTGGAATTGGATGGTTTTAGTACAGGCTTAGGTGCAGGCTTAAGCACTATTCCAGTATCGTCAGCTTTATCATTTCCTCTATATCCATTGTTAGAATCAACTGAAACAGCATTGCTTTGCTCAGCAATGAAATCAGTGGTTGTGACAGAATATCTACAATGCCATCTCTTGGCATATCTACAATTCCTGCCCCTTACTAAAGAAACCCTCCTAACTAGTGAGTAAGATGACTCCACAGAACCCGAACCCGAACCGGAACCACTTCCAAAACTCAAAGTGGAAGCCGCAGAGGCTAAAGAAACCATTGTTCCACCTTGCAAACTCCCCACTAGATTCATTCTCATTGAAACTCCTCCAAACCCAGTTCAGGAATTTCAAAACTTTAACCCTCCTTTTATTTGTATTCAATCAGTTTCACTTAGTAAAACATCAAACCCATCAAAATTCTCACCTAAAGCTAACAACTTTAATAGGAAAACCCAAATGCATGAAGATTCTAAAGAATACCCAGAATCATAAACGTTAAAAAAAACATGAATTATCAAGCTGGGACCAGTAATTACCTCCCGAGAACCGGTGGGGGTTTCTGATATTTGAGCAGCTATCAAAGTAAAAACTTTAAAAATAAAAAAGAAAAGAAGTGTCTTGTGGCTGAGAAACAAATAGAGAGTTTTTGTGCCACAAAACAAAACCAATTACGTAATATGTAATCGTGTGTTGTGTGTGATACAAGAGGCAGAGGATTGATTCAATGGGTGTGTGTGGCTGTTCTCGGCTTGTCCAAATTCAATTGTGATAGATAAGGCCTTTTCATTTCCATTTCATCATTCTTTGGCTTTTGTTTTATTTTTTTTAATTTTTCCTAAATATATATATTGGTATTTAGTTTATTTATACATTTCCTTTTATTTTAACTAATTTTTTATTGGACTCTTTTGTTTATTTTCTTGGTCCATACAACTCTGGAAGTTCTTTAATTTTTCTTTTTCAATTAATCACCTAAAAACCCATCCTCAATTATCGGATGTTTGATTCATATTAAAATATATATATATATATATATATAATTTTAAACTTATAATTAAAGGTAAATTATACTTTACATATTTATTTTTCCACTCTTTTTCATTTTATATACATACTAGTTTTTATTGATTCATAATAATTAATCTAATTCTAATGTAGTAGTATTAATAGCTATATCAAATTAAATATTAGAATACTTTTTAATTAAAAATTATTAACAAAAAATATTGGTTGTCATCCACTATTGGTTGGAATGGAATTAAATGGATGGGATCGAATCGAAATAGAATGAATTTGGGAATAACAAATCCATTCCCATATTTGGAAGATTGCATGAAATCGAATGGCTAAAAAGTGTAATTACCGAGAATCTCTTAGTAATAAATATAAAATATGAATACATGATAGAATAAAAAAATAATTACACTACATATAATTAATAAGAATGGAATGGAATATGGAATGGGATATGGAATTGAATCAATCAAAGGCAGAACCAAATTCCCCTTCAAAGGCGGAATCATCGATTCCAAGGAATCTGGATTGTGGCTTTTAAAAACGCTTCCAAATATTGAAAAAGCAAATGGAAGCCGAAATCGCGATTCCATTCTGATTCATTCCTGCATATTAAATGTGTCATATAAGATTACGCAGTCCATAACATTCAAATATAAGACACTAACGGCTCATTCACTTTACCATATGAAATAATGGAAAAATAGAATCTAATTCAATAGGAATATAATAGGGTTATGATTGCTACTACAATATTAACTTGGTGTAAAATGTAAAATAATTAATAATTGGAATAAAATGTAAACTATTTATAATACCCTTATCTTTATTATAGAGAGAGAATAATTGGATAAATAATATTTTCAAGACAGACATATTTATTACAAAGCTAGCAAAAAAAAAAAAAACAATTGAATGGTAATTCATAGATGTGGAGACATGAATTACTATTTATTATTTTATGTAATAGTTATCCATTATAAATTGTTATTCTCCTGAACACCATAATGATAACTTTACGTAGAACGAGGAGAGAATAAATAGCTATTCATATTAAGTGAATAGGCTGTAAGGGAGAGATACTGCAACCTATTTTTCAATTTTTTATTTTTTTAGGGTGATAATGATGGATTGTAAGTCATAACTCCTTTTCAATTTGTGCCTATTACAATAGTGATGTTACAATTATAACATTTTTCTAAACATTTTCCCTTTGTTCACCACCAAAATCCATGGATCCATGATGTTAATTTAAAATATTTTTCCTTATTATTCTCATTAAGTAAATTATATTAAAAGATATCAATGTTTGAAGGTAAATTCAATTAAGGTGTTAATATTTTTTATGGTTAAAAAGAAGAATCAATGATTAGAGGTAAATTTATATAAGGAATTAATATCATAAAGTAAGACAAATAAAACATTATTGACCATGGTAAAATATTAAGGAAAATTAATTGAATCCTATGCAATTGTTAATACCTTTGTCGAGCCTGGTTTTTTGATTTCCTTTAATGCGATTCGTACTAAACCCTAACCCATTCAATACGAATCCTTGATTAAGAATTAAAGGAAATTTTGAATTTTTTTAAAAATATTTTGGAGTCGCCACTTGACTAAAGTCAAGAGAAAAAACAAACCAAAACCAATGGGTAGGTTGATTTTGATTTTGCTATTGATCTGCGAAAAAATCTTTTTTTGAAAACGAGAACCAGAAATTAACTTGAGTTCGGGGGCTAACCTATTAAAACCTAAACGGTTACCACTTTAAATTTTCATATTTAAATTGCTTTCTTTTAAACCCTAATTTCAAAATCTAAACTATTTACTCGAATCTAATTAACTAAACATATGTCTAATACGCACAAAAATACTAATCAAATTCCATAAATAATCATATATAATCTAAAAACTCGAAATATTCAAATTAATCAAATCTTATCAAATTTTACCAATATTCATGTATTCTAAACTAAACAAATCAAATAAAACAAATTCACAAAAATAATTTTTTACATATTTTAAGTCGCCCATTTAGGTGCCTACGTACCCACTAATCGGGATCAGACCACACGTAGTTCTTTTAGAAAAATTTAGTTTGTTGGTTAATTTTAAAATTTTTCGAAATCTTTTCGCTTTTAAGTTCATTAAGTTTGTTAATTTTATGAAAAAAAATAATATATATATATATATATTTTTTTTTTAACATGAACCCTAAATCTATTAAGTTAGGTTTTAGCAATTTTATGGAAAATCGGATTTTTTCTAGGTGACAAAAATTTTGAACAAGAAATTATAACCACATATCAATTGTTCATACATATCATCAAGAATAAAAATATTATAAGGAATATCAATATTTAACAAGCTAGTTTCAACAAAGCAATATCATGGCATAATCAAGATTTATATATCATTGAAATTACATTATGAAGGGCAAGATTTCAATGTGGTTTTATATATGGTGAAATCATAAAATTCAATATTATTACAATCAAGGTCATCGCTATATCATGGCATAAAAGGAATATTAATGACTATCATCATACATAATCACACAATTTCAAATATTGTAAACCTAAAAAAAATTTCATATATTCCTTATGATTAGGGCATGATTATAGGTATATTATCAATAACAATATCTTAATGTAATTCTATGAACACATACCTAACATGATATATATATCAAAAAAATTCAATTTTATCACAGGAAAACAAAATCATTACTATATTAATGCAAAAAGGACTATCGAGTTATGTTTTAACAATTTTATAAAAATTGACTTTTCTAAGTGATAAAAAGATTTTGAATAATGGATTTAAAATTATATATCATGGCAATTGTCAAGTACATTAATTAAATCAATATATCATCATATATAAAATTAATAAAAGATATCAAGATGAACTCATATTCAATAACGTAGGTAAACTTCATACATGATATTAACATTATATCAAAGTTTCTAATTACATTACATATTGATAACGAAATCAGATTCTTTTAATAATTTCAAAATCATGGTATAAACAAACTTTAGCCAAATCAAGATTTTCATCAAGTTATCAATACAAATTTTTATGTCAAATATTTGCAAGATCTCATTATTCAAATTTTGACAAAATCATAATATTACAAAACGATATCACAAAGAAAAGGTGCAAGAATTATATATTATCATAGCAAGATCGATCATGGCAAAAAAATAAAAATAAAAATAAACCCTAAATTTCAATTCAATATTTTTTACAACTAGACAATTTCATTTATTGGCAAGAAAAGAAAAAAAATTAATTATAATGACTATACTATCATGATTCAAACTAATACTAATTTTACATATTTTGAAATTTTTATTAAAAAAAAAACACAATATATTCATAACTGATTTTGATATTACAATTATATACTAATTTTTTATTTTTTCTATTTCTATTTTTCTATATTATTATTATTATTATTATTATTATTATTATTATTATTATTATTATTATTATTATTATTATTATTATTATTATTATTATAGAAGCTTACCTGCACTAGAGCAATGGATTCTGGACGCGCGAGGAATTGAATGAACAACGGAGACGCGGCTGCGATGGCTTGAAATTCAATCGGTTGGAATTCCAACGACTAATCTGCGCATGGAAATTGGCCGACGACGACGCAAGGGAAGGATCGGCTGGAATGAAACGCTGAGGAAAACCGACGGAGCTCCGGCAAAGATTTGGCCGACAAGTAAGAACTCCGGTGAACTCCAATTTAGCCGAGAACGTCGGTAACGATGGGTTTTGGCAAAATTGATTTGTGGGAATGGAAGTTCTCGACTTCCTGAATATCAAATGATTGTTTGATTTTTCTTTCCTTTGCTTTTGTCCCCCCCTCTGTTTTCGTTTTTTTTCCTCTTATTTATAGATCTAGGGTTTCATATCTCCTTTTGATTTTTTTATCCAAAAAAATTGGATTAAAATGGTTGTAAATTGCATTAGCTGTCAATTAACGTTATAATGTTAACGTTCAAACACGTTTTGAGCGAAAAAATCGAAGATTTGAGCTTTTTCGAAAATGTAAAAAACGGATTTTTTTCAAACTTCAAGTCCGGATTTGAAATAGTTATAGTTTATGAAATCATGCAAATTATATATCAAAATGAAGTACTCCGTGTCTAGTTTCAAAATATGTATTTATTTTGTAAAAATCGGGTTTGAAAACGGGTCAAAAATGGACTTGAAAATGCCCCATCGGACGGCCGGAGGTAGGAGACGATGAACAGTAACTTTTTTTTTTTTTACGAATTTTCGAAATTACATTATACTATATTAATTATCCATATTACATCTATTGTATTTATTTCTATTAAATTGATTTATTTTTTTCTAATTTCCATTCCTAGCTTTGACATTTATAATTTGCAAAAATTCAATTATTTTAATTATGTATATACTAAGCTAAGTATTTATTTTGACCAAAAGAATGTCAAAATGAGGTATCTACAGCTGCCTCTCTTTGTGAAGAGGTTTGTCAAAACCTCATCACAAAGATAAAGTAGACCTCATTTTGACTTTACCTCATCTGGAATTCCCACTTCTTGAGCGGGGTGAGAGCTTTTCATGTTCTGATATGCTCATTGAATCACTTCTTGGGCAAGGATGCTTCATGTACTGAGTCCTTACTTGAAAAGAGGTCGTTTTTTGAGCGGAAATAGAATTGTTTCTTGAGCAGAGATGAAGTTGTTTCTCGAATAGAAATGATTCATGTTCTTGAAGAGAAGGATGGCGCTCCTCTGAGCTAGCGATTCTTAAGCTTGAAAGCAAAGAAGGAAGGCACTCCACCGAGCTTGCGATCCTTAAGCTTGAAAAGACTATTGAAACGCTTCACATGTTCTGCGAATATGCTTCATGTTCTGAAATTCCTTTTGAATTGGATCGCTTCTTGTGCTAACATTTGTCTCATATTTGATACAAGCACACTCTTTGAGCTGGCACCTAATTTGGATAAGCGCTCCTTGAGCTAGCATTTGATTTGGTTCAAGCGCGCTCCTTGAGCTGGCATTTGATTTGGATAGACGCTCCTTGAGCTAGCCTATGATTTAGATTTGATACAAGCGCGCATCTTGAGCTGGCACTTGATTTGGATAAGCGCTCCTTGAGCTAGCATTTGATTTGGTTTAGGCGCACTCCTTGAGCTGGCACCTGATTTGGATAAGCGCTCCTTGAGCTAGCATTTGTCTTAGATTTGATTCAAGCACGCTCCTTGAGCTGGCACTTGATGTGGATAGGCGCTTCTTGAGCTAGCATTTGATTTGGTTTAGGCGCGCTTCTTGAGCTGGCACCTGATTTGGATAAGCGCTCCTTGAGCTAGCATTTGTCTTAGATTTGATTCAAGCACGCTCCTTGAGCTGGCACTTGATGTGGATAGGCGCTCCTTAAGCTGGCCTGATTTGATTCAAATGCGCTCCTTGAGCTGGCATTTGATTTAGATTTGATTCAAGCGCGCTCCTTGAGCTAGCACCTAATTTGGATGGCGCTCCTTGAGCTGGCCTATGATTTGGTTCAAACGCGCTCCTTGAGCTGGCATTTGATTTGGTTCCAGCACGCTTCTTGAGCTAGCATTTGATTTGGTTCGAACGCGCTCCTTGAGCTGGCATTTGATTTGGTTCCAACGCGCTCCTTGAGCTGGCATTTGATTTGGTTCAAGCGCGCTTCTTGAGCTGGCACCTGATTTGGATAAGCGCTCCTTAAATAAACATTAAGCCAAAAATACCCCATTTCGTCCAAAATCAGACCACCCTCAAACAACCTCCCAAACAAGCACAAAACTCATTATTTTCTCTCCAAAGCCACCCCAACTTCAAGACTAAGATCCACATCTAAATTCTTGCAAGTTGGCTACCAAAAGATCATTCTAAAGCCTTGAAAACCAAGCCCAAAAATTTGAGGTAAATTTGAGTTACATTTGATGCAAGTTTCATAGTGTAGAGTTTGTTAAATGTGAATTTGATATGTATATATGTGTCGGTGATGTGTTGATGAAGATTTGGTCTACCAAATGAAGTATAATATATGCATGTTTAGTAGTTGAAGTGTGAGAATGAAAATGGAATAATATATGAGTGGGTAGTAAGGGTTAAGTGAAGTTGAGCTTCTTGAAAGTTGTATTGATTGGAGGGTGGAGATTAAAATGAATGATGTGGATGGTGGAGTGTTATGTTTAGAGTTAAAGTTAATATTGTTTGAATGTTATATTGATCGTATAACAAGATTTGGGAAACTTGGCATGAGTTTAAAAGAATTTTGGAAGTGTAAATTTAACATGAAAAACAGGGGAGTTCAAAAGAATTTTTGTAACTCGTTATAGAGTCTACGTCGGCAAAGTACGCTACCGGTGTTGAAGTTTACGCTGCCGGCGTACATGAGGAATTTGGTGGTGCTGAGGAGTCACTCGGTGACCAGAATGCTCGACCTCTAACGCTGGCAAATTTGAACAAGTACGCCGCCGGCGTTGAACACCGGTGTTGGTTTTGTAATTTTTCCCAGTTTCGCAGCCTTTTCGTATTTTGCTCGTAACTTTTTCATCCGACCTCCGTTTGAGATGATTCAAGTTGCGTTGGAAAGATTAAAAAGAGATATACAACTTTTATGTTTTAAGTTTTCCAAATTTTAAAAGTATATATGCTTAAATTTCACTTCTTTTCAGCTGATACATTTTCCAAACAAAGTTAAAAACTTGTTTTTGTTTGTTTTATGTGTATTTGCTTTAACAAATGGTTTTTTGGACTAAAATGAGATAGATATACGATAATTGATGTGTTATAATGATTTAGTGATATAAGTAAGCATGATTTAAGTCTATTTGTAGATTTAACAAATTATTGATTGTCTATGAGTGTTAAGCTAAAACTAGTTATATTGTATATATGATTTCCTTTGCTTGTTTTAAGATCTTGTGATAACTTATTTGAATTTACTTGAATGGTTAAGTATGAGATTAGTTGATATTAATAAGCAACTATAATCACTTATATATATAATATGATATTGGAAATAAAAGCATGGCTATTACAATAGAATAAAACAATATGTATAGACTTGGTCACGGGTCACGTTGAGCACTAGATAACTTTAACTCCATGGCACGACAAGTTTAAATCTAAGGCTCGACAAGCATAGACTTAGTTGAGCGCAAAATTGAGGCGGACGAAATTTAGAGCATGACAGTTCTAAAACTAGCCATTGAAAATCACCTAATACACTAGGTAAAATACTCAAGAGGAGGATGAATTAAGTATTTATGCAATTCTTTTTAATAATAAGAATTAAAAATTGAACAACCAAACACAATCAGCTAAATTCACAATGTGTAATGCAATAAATAAAGAAATTAAAATAGAGAGAAACAAGCTCGGGATTTTAACATGGAGTTTGACCCGCTTCCTAATCTCCACGATCACGCCAATGCCTCTCAAGGAGGTCTTCACACTCTTTATTAATCACAAAATGATCAATGCTCAAATGAGCTACACATAAACATCAATTATTGATAAAACCACTGGAGTAATACTCTTTTACAATCTTACAAATAACACTCAAGAGTATGACTCACTTTTGTCACTTTTAATTTAACAAATTTAAGACCTTATGACAAATTCAATAATATGAGAGTACAAGAGTTGTGGCAAATTCTAAGCTCAACAACTAGTCTTCATCTATTAGAAATCATGTATAAATAGGCTTCTTATTTGACTTGCCCGTTGTGCTTTGAAACAATAATTTCGTGTGCAATAAATGCTGCAATGGCTATATTTCTGGGCATTACCTTCTGAACGGTATAGGGCGTCCTCCTTAGCATCCAGACCATACCTGAAGACTTGCACGGAAAATATATATCGGCCAAACGCTAAGCATTACTGTCCAACCTGTAGTGACAAAAATGATAGATACATGCTCTCGACTCAAATTAAACTAAGTAGCGTTCGGACGCTAATCTTGTAGTGTCTGGACTGTAAGGTCTACAACGACATTTTGTTAGAATGCCATGCAACCATATGTCCAACTAATATATCATATATATACTTTGTATTATTCAAGGATTTAACAAAATTAAACTTTATAATATTTGTCTCATCAAAATTAAGCTTTGATTTAATTCAATAGTCGTTGCAGACTTTTAAGTTTAACCATTGGAAATTCTTTTGAGGGTAAACAGCTATGTTTTTAAAGCATATATATATATATAGAGAGAGAGAGAGAGAAAATGTTTTGGGTGATTTTTAGCAGATAGCAAAGCTTAATTTGCATATATTATGTAAATAAATTCTCTCATTTTATGTTTGCATTTGTTAAGTAAATAGTGTTGTTCGTGAGATTAGTGAGCTAACATTGTAAGGCACTATTCATATGTTTTATTTGACTATTTTAGTGAAGTCCTCATGTATTTGAGGCAATAGGTGAAGTTCTCACGTGTTGAGGCGCTTATGTGAAGTCTAATGTGTGTGTAGGCAATTTATGAAATCCTCACGTCGAGGCATTAAGTGAAGTCCTCTATTTTAAGGCAATTATTTGTGAGGAATAAAATGTGTGAAGTCCTTATTGAATGAGTTAAGTTGTGGACTGTGGAGATTAGAGGATGGGTCGAACTCCAAGTTAAATTTGGACTCAAATTTTCTATCTCTATCCCTATCTCTTTTATATTTCATACTATAATTTGTTGTTATATTATCCGTTGCTATTAAAGTTAATTGTGATTTGTTGCATTAAAATTAATTGATTTTGCTTTTTAAGGAATAAACTTAATTAACAACCTTTCCGCCAACACCACCCCCCCCCCAACCCACCTCTTGAGTATTTTCTAGTGCATTTTTAAGTTTTCATTTGGTATCAAAGCAAGTCTCTAAAGTTAATGCCTAACTGCATCTTACAGAAAAGTTTTTTGTGGTTTTTGAAAACACTAGGCTTGCGTATTTTTGTGTGCTAAAAAATGAGTTGTTTATTAAGTGTAATTTATGTCTTTTAGTTAAGCATCATATATTTACAAATAAGCTTTTACCCGAATGTTGAATTGATGAAGTTAAGTTGTTTATTATATATAGCTTGGGAACCTTTAATTTACAAGTGAGATTTTACCTAGATGCTTAATTGAGGGAAGATGTTAAGTTGAGGGAGAGTAATGTTGTGCAATAATTATTCTCATCAAAAGGGATAAGATTGATAAACCAATGTTGGTTACAATCTTATTTTGATGAGAAAATATATTGCACAAATGCTCCATAATTTAGTTAAGCTACATTTAATAAGCAAAATTTGTTTATGATATGTTTAAGCTTTAACACACATATATATGTTTGTGTTTTTATGTGTGTTGTCCTCTATAGATTGTGCAGGAACAAATTGTTACGCCCTAATTTTGATCATGGACTTTGTTGAGGCTCAATTAGTCCAATTGAGGTATAAATCTAAGGTGCAATAAATGAAATAAAACAAGATGCACGAACTTGGTTGCAGGTCACGTTAGGCCCTCAACAAGTTTAACTCTATGATGCAACTAGTTTAAATCTAAGGCTCGACAAGCACAGACTTGGTCAAGGGCAAAATTAAGGCATAACAAATTTGCGCGACAAGATTGAGGATGCAACAATTTAAAAACTAACCATTGCAGACTTTTGAATTTGACCGTTTAAGGTTTTTTTGAAGGTAAATGGCTATATTTTAAAAGCATATATACCTATATATAATATTTTTAGGTGATTTTTAGCAGAGAGTAGAGCTCAACTTGTATATATTACGTAAAAATATTCTCTCATTTTGTGTTTGCACTTTTTTTAAGTAAATGGTGTTATTCATGAGATTAATGAGCTAATATTGTAAGGCATAATTCTCATGTTTTATTTTAGTGTTTTAGTGGAGTCCTCCTGTGTTTAGCCTTGAGGCAATAGGTGAAGTTCTCATATGTTAAGATGCTTGTGTGAAGTCTTACGTGTGTGTAGGCAATTTGTAAGTCCTCATGTCGAGGCATTGAGTGAAATCCTTTATTGTGAGGCAATTGTTTGTGTTGAATGAAATGTGTGAAGTCCTTATTGAATGAGGCAATTTGGAGACCATAGAGGCTAGAGGGTGAGTCAAACTCCACGTTAAATCTAGACTCAAATTTTCTATCCCTATCTCTTTTATATTTCATATTATAATATGTTGTTATATTATTCGCTAGTATTAAAGTTAATTTTGATCTGTTTCATTAAAATTGATTGATTGAGCTTTTTAAGGCAAATACTCAATTCACCCCCTCCTCCTCTAAGTATTTTCTAATGCATTTTCAGGTTTTCATTTGGTATTAGAGTAGGTCTCTAGGGTTAATGCTTAACCGCATCTTAGAAAAAAGTTTTTATGGTTTTTGAAAACCTTCGGCTTGCATGTTTTTGTGTGCTAAAAAATGAGTTATTTATTAAGTGTAATTTAAGTCTTTTAGTTAAGCATCACATATTTACAAATGAGCTTTTACCCAAATGCCTAACTAAGGGAGTTAAGTTGCACTTAATAAGTTATTTATTATATACAGCTTTGGAACATTTAATTAAGCATTACATATTTTACAAGCGAGCTTTTACCAGAATGCTTAATTAAGGGGGAGTGCTAAGTTGAGGAAGAGAAATGTTATGTAATAATTGTTCTCATAAAAAAGGAGAAGACTGATGAACCAAGGTTGGTTACAAGCTTGTTTTGATGAGAAAATATATTGTACAAATGCTCTACAACATAGTTAAGCTATATTTAATAAACAAAACTTGTTTTTGATATGTCTAAGCTTTAATGTGCACACACACACATATATAATATTGTGTTCGTATGTGTGTTGTTCTCTACAGATTGTGCCGGAACAAATTGTCACGCCCTAGTCTTGATTGTAGACTTCGTTGAGGGCTCAATTTGTCTAATCAAGGTGTAAATCCAAGATGCGAGAAATGGAGCAAAACAAGATATACAGACTTAGTTGCAAGTCATGTTGAGAGCTCAACAAGTTTAACTCTAGGGTGTGTCTAGTTTAAATCTGAGGCTCGATGTATAGCATGATTTTGATTTCCGGTTCAATTTCCTTTAATCCGATTTACATCAAACCCTAACCATTTGTGACATAAATCCTCGACTAAGAATTGAAGGAAATATCAATTTTGAAAATAATTTTGGAGTCGCCACTCGACTAAAGTCGAGAAAAAGGATAAACCAAAACCAATGAGTAGGTTGATTTCAATTTTGCTACTGATCCGCAAAAGAAAATTATTTTGAAAACGAGAACTAGAAATCAACTTAAGTCCGGGGCTAATCTATTAAAACCTAAACTGTTACCACTTTAACTTTCCAATTTTAAATTGCTTTCTTTTAAACACTAATTTCAAATTCTAAACTATTGACAAAGATCTAACTAACTAATCCTATGGCTAATATTTACAAATATGTACTAATTTACTAATTTAATCAATGAATCAAATCCCATCAACTCCTCTTGAACTGGGTTACTTCTTGAGCGGAGGTGATTCATATTCTGAAACGCCTCTTGAACAGTATTGCTTCTCGAGCGAAGGTGATTCATGTTCTGAAATGCCTCTTGAACTGGGTCTCATGTTCTAATCCCCAAGTAACAAATCTCACGTCCTAAGATTTTGATTTCCTCATGCTTTGCATGGCTTCTAGAGCTAATTTCTTGAAAAATTTAATCCTAGCAATATTTTTATTTTAGAAAAACTTACCAGATTCTTATAGAAGCTTTTAAACTTATCAAACCACTTGGTGAAGTCTGCTCATCACTATGTTAACTCCATCAGGCTAGAGCGCATTCACAGTGGCTATCCTTTGATTTGAGTATCCTTGTTTGTCTCTTGATGGTAACTGGATTCTTTTGATGGTCTTGATCACGAGAAGTACAAGAGATGGTTCTTCGAGTCTCCCTTACTTTACAGCTTGAACTTATCGACTTCTTATGTTATTCCCCTGAAATAGGCATTTCTTTAAGAAAAGATCAAATCACAAAGGATTAGAATATTTTTATAACTTTATCAATTGCTCAAATTTCTCTCTCTCATAGTACGCTCGTGTTTTAAGTGTTTGGGAGATATAAGGATTAAAGAGAACTTATTAGTTAAGGTGAATGGTCAATGACCGATCTGATGATTGGAGACCGATAAAGATATCTTTTTTGTCAATAGATAACAAAAATTAGATCACACATAGACAAAGTAGTCAACACATTTCTGAACTTGATAGAATTCTCATTAATTTCTCAAGAGACCGCATCAGAATTTACAGGGTCTTTCAAATCTTGACTATCCATTTTAGTCAAAATCAATGCACCACCAAGCAACACTCTCTTTTCTCAATATGGTCCTTCATAATTAGGGGTAAACTTTTCTCTAGGATCTTGAACATTCGGGAGCACTTTTCTCAAGACTAAGTCTCCTTCTTTCAAAGTTCTCGGGCGAACTTTCTTATTGAATGCCGAGCCATTCTTTGCTGGTAAAGCTGACCAGGGTATAGAGCGGTCATCCTCTTTTCATCAATGAGATTCAACTGATCAATCTTGTTTCTTATCCATCCAGCTTCATCCAATTCGGTTTCTGCCAATATTCTAAGTGACGGGATTTCAACTTCAACTGGCAAAACTACTTCCGCACCATAGACTAATGAATATAGGGTTGCCCCTGTCGATACTCTAATAGATGTTCGGTAGGCCATGAGTGCAAAAGGTAGCATCTTGTGCCAGTCTTTGTAAGTGATAACCATTTTCTCTATTATTTTCCTGATGTTCTTATTGGCTGCTTCAACTGCCCCATTCATTTGAGGTCGATATGGGGTAGAGTTCCGATGTTTGATCCTAAAATTTTGGCACAATTAAGACATTAATTTGTTGTTGAAATTGGTACAGTTTTCTGTAATGATTGTATCAAGGACTCCATATCTAGCTATGATATTTCTCTTGATGAACTTGACAACTACTCCTTTGGTAACATTAGCATACGAGAATGCTTTAACCCACTTGGTAAAGTAGTCGATCGCCACTAATATAAATCAGTGACCATTTGAGGTTTTTGGCAAAATTGGCCCTATCATATCTATACCTCACATCGAGAAGGGCCAAGGCGAAGACAACGACTGCAATTCTGTGGGATGAGTATTTATCTTATTGGAGTATATATGGCACAAGTGACAATGTCTTATGTGTTTAATACAATATGATTCCATAGTTATCCAAAAATAACCCATCCTCATAATCTTCTTGGCTAGCATGTATCCATTCATATGAGGTCCACATATCCCTTCATGGACTTCCTTCATCAATATATCCACTTTCGCCTCATCTATGCATCTCAAGAGAGTAGTATCAAATGATTTTTTGTATAATGTATTACCACTGAGCATGAAATGAGCTGCTAAGCGTCTTAGTGTTCTTTGCTCCTTTGTTGAGGCATTTTTAAGGTACTTGCCACCTTGGAGGAATTCTTTGATATTAGCATACCAGCGATCTTTCTTTGGGACTTCCTCGGTATTCAAGCAAAATTCTGGTTCCTTCTCAAAGCTAACCTTTAAAGGCTGGATCTCAACTCCATCAGTGATCTGAATCATAGATGCTAATGTGGCTAATGCATCTACGAACTGGTTATGGTTTCTATGCCGATTCTAGTAAATGTTGGTGATAAGGCACTAATTTTGCATCCTTCGTCTTGTATTCTCCTCGTGTTTGAAAGATGATGAGAGAGGAGTCTCCATATACTTCAAGATCATCTATCTCTATGACAAGTGCCATCTTGAGACCCATGATGCAAGCCTCGTATTCTGCCACATTATTAGTATAAGGGAATCAATCTTGCTGAAGCGGGTATTGATTACCATCTAGTGATATTAAGACTACCCCAATTCCACATCCACATACATTAGCTACTCCATCAAAGTACAACTTCCATTTAAGGGTGGACTGTTCTGATTCTTTATCCGAATCTGCCAGCAATATGCTTCCATCCGAAAATTGAGCTTCTCCATCAATCACATTATCTTCAACCGGGTTTTCAGCCAGCTGATCTACAAGTGCTTGACCTTTAACTAAGTTCTGATTCACATAAGTGATGTCAAATTCTGATAACAACATTTGCCACTTGGAAATTCTCCCAATCAACCCCAATTTCTGAGCCAGATACTTCAAAGGATCATGTTTCATGTAAAGCTTGACAAAATAATATAATGTATATTGTCTAAGTCTGTGCATGATCCACAACACGGCACAACAAGTTCTTTCCACTTCAGTATACTTCTGTTCACCTTCAGTGAATTTCTTACTCAAATAGTAAATAGCCCGTTCTGTCCCATCTTCATCTTTCTGTCCAAGCATACCTCCTATTGATTCAGGAAGTACCGTCAAACATAGGAAAAGAGAGCGACCAGGTGTTGACACTACTAACACTGGTGGATTCATCAGATATTGCTTGATCTCATCAAATGCTTCTTGACAATCTTTATCCCATCGGATAGCTGCATTTTTCCTCAACAACTTGAATAGAGGGCAACATTTGTCGGTTAATTGAGATATGAACCAAGTAATGTAGTTCAAGCATCCCAATATGCCCCTGACTTCTTTGATCGTCTTCAGAGGAGGCAATTCAAGTATGGCTTTAACCTTATCCGGATCAACTTCTATTCCTTGCTGACTGACTACAAATCCCAACAACTTCCTGAGGTCACCCCAAATGTACACTTCGGGATTCAGCTTAAGATGGAACTTCCGTAATCTATCAAATAATCTCCTTAATACTTCCACATGATCCTCATCTTCCTTAGACTTAGCAATCATATCATCCACATATACTTCGACTTCTTGATGCATCATGTCATGAAACAAGGTAACCATCGCCCTTTGATATGTTGCCCGTTTTTAAGGCCGAAAGGCATGACTTTGTAGCAGAATGTTCCCCAAGTAGTAATAAAGGTTGTCTTGGTTTTATCCTCTTCTGCCATCTTAATCTGATTGTATCCCGAAAAGCCATCCATGAATGAAAATAGATGGTTTCCAGCCGTGTTATCCACCAAGACATCTATGTGAGGTAAGGGGAAATTATCTTTGGCGTGGCTTGGTTTAGATCGCGAAAGTCTACACAAACTCTAACCTTTCCATTCTTTTTAAGTACCGGGACCACATTGGCCACCCATTCAGGATAATCGGATACCTCTATAAAACCAACTTCTAATAATTTCTTCACTTCTTCTTTAATCTTAAGCAAGATATCTGGTCTAAATCGCCTTAATTTTTGCTTCTTTGGTTTGATATCTGCTTTAGTCGGTAATTTATGAACCACTATAGAGGTATCTAAACCAGGCATATCTTCGTAGGACCATGCAAACACATCTAAGTAATCAGTAATAATTTTATCAATCTTTCTCATTGTTCAGCGATAAGGTGGTGTATTTTCAAATTTTTAGGCTCATCTTCAGTTCCAACATTTACTACTTCTGTAGGCTCACTGATCTCAATTCTACCTTGTTCATATTTTTGCCAACTTTTCTCTATCCTAGTGTGCTCACTAATATCACTTTACGACTAACCCAGTAGGGCCGAAGTAATTATCAGTATTTCGTTATCTATCGGCAAAGATATCCCTTACTTTCACCATTATCATCAGATCTGAATAAAGGCAAGATAAAGAAAGAGAAAAAGGAAGAAATGTGAGGGAAAAGAGAAAGTGATGATATAGACAAAAGAGATAATATAGAAAAGAAACAAAGAAATTTTAATGAATATGACTCATGGAGTACATTTTATTTGAGCAACTGATAAAAGAAACGAAACATAAAAAACTTCATGAATTCAACCCTTACTCAAGGTAACCCTAGAGTTATTAAGGGGAATAGTAAACCAATTATTTAACTCCTGAGCCGATGGGAGCTGCAAGAAGGCTCCATAACTGATGCAATGTCTGGCTTCTGACATGAGTCGGTTGTGGGAATGTGACTCTGATGTCTGGAGACTCAATAGGGGTATTATACCATTCTTCTCCTGTCTTCTTCTGGCTTTCCTTTTCATCTCTTGTATCTCAACCGGAGTAGGGACATATCCCAGTCCAAATGTCCCTCTTCTCGAATCATATTAGCTTCTTCAAAAATTTGTAAACCAAAGTCTTCGAATCCTTCTTCGCCAATATAAGGTATAGCAGTGTCTTTGAAGATAGCATGATCTTATTCACCTAGTACCGTAACGATTTGGCCATTTGTTATAAACTTGACCATCTGATGCAGACTAGATAGTATTGCCCCAGCTGAGTGGATCCAAGGCCTTCCAAGTAATAAATTGAACGATCTCGGTATGTTTAGAACTTGGAATGGGATAGTAAAATCTTGTGGCCCAATAGTAATTTCCAAGTCTATTTCTCCCGATATGCCTCTCTTAGATCCATCAAAAGCTCTAACAATTGTGGAACTGGACAGAGATTAGATGCATCGATACCGTAGGTTCAAAGTGGCCAATGGACAAACATTCAAAGACGACCCATTGTCGATGAGGACTCGGCTACAATCAATCCATTACACTTAGCCATTATGAATAGGGCGTTGTTGAGTGCCTTTAGCTCCCAATTCATCAGGTGAGAAAGAGATTTGGTCCAAAGCAAATACCGAATTCACCACATGTTCCATCGTTTCAGTAGCAACACCTTCGGGAACCTTGATCTGTTGGAGTATCTTAAAGAGGGCCTCCCGGTGTTTTTCAGAAGTCATCAATAAACCCATCAAGGATATTTGAGCCGGGACCTTAGCAAGTTGATCGGTAATCTTATAATCACTCATCTTCATGATCTTGGTCAAGGCCGTTTTCTCATCAGATTCCTCCTCCCTTTTCTTATCTTTTCTCTGTGGGAAGAATTCCTCGCCAATGTCTTCTCTCTTTCAGGCTCTAGGGCTTTTCCAAGTTTCCCGACCATGGGTCCGGGAACTTGATTAACAGCTTGATAGTTGAACGGGGCGGCTTTATAGTCACTTGGTGCAATGGGCACATGGAATTGATATCTCATCGATTTCACCTCATATGGGGCCTCTTTCTGCTCTTCTTGACATTGGATAACTACCCTCTTCGGATCGAACTGGATCATTCCAATAAAAGGCTCGGTTCTTCGATCGTGATCATGTTGATCGTGGGCCCATGATTCGGGAGAGGATTGGTGTTGACATTAGGGGTCGGGATTTCAATGAAATCCAGTTGGACCAATTTAGCATCAATGAGGTCTTGAATCTTGTTCCGAAGCCTCCAACAATAGTCAGTAGAATGACCCACTTGCCCCAAATGATAATCACATTTCAGCTCGGGTTATAGTATATGGTTTGTAGTCTTCTTTGGGTGTTTCAAAGGTGATCAGGTTGTTGGCTCTAAGCCGGGCTAGAACTTGGCTAACTGGTACAGGAATTTTGGTGAACTGTCTTTTGGATCTATTGAATGGTCGGTTTTGGGATTGCGGTTGTGACTGGGTGAAGGGTTGATTAGTGTTTGGGTTGGTTGGTAGGCAGGATTGAGTAGGTTTAGTGTATGGGATGAGCTGACTACACTGACAGTGGTATCCTTCCCTTTGTTGTTGTTGGAGTACTTGGGTTTGTAGTCTTTTTCTCCACATGGATCTTCCGAGTAATGGCATTTTCAATTCTGCATCCGGCCAATACTATCTCAGAGAAATTAGCAGTAGTGTTCCAATGAGATGGGTAAAGAATGGTTCTTCCAAAGTATTGATGAAAGTGAATGTCAAATCCTTCTCCGGATAGGGTAGATACCATAGATGCCATTGATCTCCACCTTTGAGCATATTCCTTAAAGGACTCATCTTTCTTCTTCCTCATATTGCCTAAATCCCACATAGACGGGGCCACTTCAATATTGAACTTGTATTGATTGTAGAAAGCCCTAGCCAATTTGTCCCAAGTATTAATCTCATCAAGATCCAATTGAGCATACCATGTTAAAGCCGACCGGTAAGGCTATCCTGGAAAGTCTGGACCATAAATTGCTCATATTGAGTGTACCGCTCATCTTCCTCACATAGAGCCTAGTATGCAACTTTGGGCAACCAGTACCATCATACTTTTCAAAGTCGGAATCTTGAACTTCTCGGGAAAGCCCCGCTTCGATTAGGAAAGTTTGTGATTCCGGCTTGATCAAATCCTTCCATTTTCTCAAAAGCTTTGAGTTTCTCATTGAATTGAGAGAAAAGCCTTTTCTCCATCTCTTTGTTTTGAGCCTCAATTTCCTTCTTAAGCCCGAAGAATCGGTCTTGACAGTGGTTTGTGGCTCATGATTAACTACTTGTTCCTCAATGGCTTGACCATCGGTCCCTTTCTTTACCCGAATGTCCTTCGGTAGTAGCTTGAGGGGCCTTAAAGTTTTGTAGAAGATTCATTTGCTCGGCCATTTGAAACACCATTTGTTCCAAAGTGGTGAACCTTTGCTCGAAATTGCATTGGAATTGCCAGAATTATTGTTGTTGCTAGCCATTTGGATTTACCTAGTGATGATTGGACTTCGAATCGGGTCGGACCGTTTAGGAGCTATCTTTTAGAAACTGAATAATTCAAAAACAAGATTCCATAGTTTAGAGAAGAATATGTATTTATTATATATATATATATTTGGCGAAAATCTTATTATTTATTTACAATTCTCAACAAAACGCGTAAATGGTTAGTGATTAAGAAATATATACACAAAAACAAGTAACCGGTTAGCGAACAAAATATACATAAAAGCTATACAAGAACATGTAGAGACAAGAATATATATATATAGAAAAGAAAGGCGCATGCGCATGCAAATTAAGATGATAAAGAAGCTTTGTGGCAAAAAACCATTTTATTTCATTAAAGCCGAATTTACGCAAGGAGTCAAAACATGACCTAAACATGACAAAACCGAAAAGCTAAACAAAGAGACTTTAATCCTAAACCAAATGCCTAATCTTGTTAGGACACACTAAACAGTCCTTCAGCTCCTCGATAGTCCTCTTTGCCGTCCATAGTTGAGCTTCAAATGCTTGAACCTTGGCTTAAGAACTTTGCACTTGCTCTTCCATCTCTCGCTCCCTCTTCTTCATTTCTTGGAAGTGAATCTCTACCAGGGCTTTTGTCAATTCCATATAAGCTTGTGCCTCTGGGTCAGGAGTGGTAGGTGGTTGACTCAACACCTCGGGAGCTTGAAATTCCAAACTGTCCACCTTTTCCCTTTCGTTGAGGATGTATTCTTTAGTGGCTCGGTATTTCTTTGTCTTAGTATTGATGGGGTCTATCACGTAGATCGACTTGATTTCTCTTATCTCCCATTTGGCTTATATCAATCCTAGTTTTCCTTGTCTTTATGCCAAAGGAACGCTCGGGTCATCATATTCCATAGTAACCTCCTTTAATGATGGCTTGCAAGTTACATCTTAAGTGCTCCATATTATCTTATCACACGAGTCGGATAATATCCTATGGACCCGGTCAAACCAATCAAAGGAACTACCGTATACTCCGTGCATCCAGTTATTGTCACACGAGAATGGAACCACTTAGCAATCCAAAGGAATGTGTAAGCTTCTAGATCTTGGAGTAAATGCACCCACTCATCGGTTCTTGGAAGATCTTGAATGCAGACTCTTTCACTAAAGCTCAAAATAAGATCATAACCGCCTCCAATGTGGCAAGCCAACTCAAATTGCTCCCATAATCTTTAGTGTGGCTAGCAAACCAAACTATCAAGAGTGTCATACTAGACTTGAACTTCCCATAGCCTCTATTCTTCAAGTGGTTGAGAGATCTATTTTGTTCAGCAAGCAAGGCCGGGATATAAGACTTTCCTACCAAAAACTGGTCCACTAATTCTACCACCCGATAGTAGATGAATAGATCTCCATTCAGGAAGAGGATAGTACCGAATACTACGACTATAAAGGCATTGATGCAATTATGTTCCCATGCTTCTACACCTCCATAGAAGATTGACTTATTGTCCTTGTAGCTATTTGGAGATCCAAACCACTTGAACAAGAGAAAAAGTCGAATAGAGACCAAATTGAAATTCTTGAGAGCTCTAGACACATCAGTCCTCTTAATCCTTAAAAAGGAGTTGAACAAGTTTATCAGCCCTTTACTAAGTTGAGGAGCATATATTCCCGCATGAGTTGGTGGAGCTTGAAGAAGCCTTGTGTATTCCTTAATAGTAGGATTCAACGTATGCTTACCAAGGCAAAAGGTGGCCTCATCAATATTCCATAAGTAAACCAAGGCCCTAAAAAGATGAATGGGGACCTGGACCTTTGGTAGAAAAAGAATAGGGCCCAAATGGTCTTCAATGAATCCTCTTTGTTCTGGCTTGAAAGTTTGTAACCGCTTGTTGAAAATGGGCATCGGACTAGTAGGCTCATGAACATGGATCTCGGGAATAAGAGGGCCCACATATTGCCACTACACATACTGTTGACCATACTTTAATCTACAAATTACAAAAGAGATATGTTA
Organism: Combretum micranthum; assembly: GCA_024138025.1. Lineage (NCBI taxonomy): Eukaryota > Viridiplantae > Streptophyta > Magnoliopsida > Myrtales > Combretaceae > Combretum > Combretum micranthum. Next base: position 1,411,405 of record JAMXBD010000140.1, on the reverse strand, counting down.
CAACATGGTATATACATTTACAAAGTACATACATGGACAAAGTTACAAGAATTTACAAGACACATCTACATGAACGGATTACAAGGATCATTCATTAACTTATAATATTATATTACTAGTATGCTTTATTAAGTAAAAGAAAAGGGCTTACCTAAAGATTGAACGCGCGCGAGGGAATTGATGGTCGCAGCTCCGGCTGGTCGACTTGAGACAGATGAATGTGGAATTGGGTTGGGGTGATCATAGGGCGATGTGGTGGCCGAATAGGAGGGTTTTGAAGCCCTCGATTTGCCAAACACTTCAATAGCTTCCAATTGCTCCGATTTTCCTTCTTTTTTTTTTTTTACGAAGAATTTAAAATTAGAATGTTGAAACCTAAATTTGAGAACACCAAGACGAAATAAAAAAATTGAGAATAAAATTAAAAGTATCGGGAGAGAGCAGACCTTTTTTTTTAAAAAAAAAAAAAGAAGATGGTGAGATTATTTGTATGTTTTAATTCGGCTCAAAATGTTCCTAGACAATCAATTGAGAATCTAGGGTTCTAAGACACGGTTTTCACAACTTCAAAAAAATCGGAGGCAAAACTGTTGTAACATTCCAATTAAATTTCCTGTCAAATATGTCTTTCCCATATTATAACGACCAAAATCTTCAATCTTGCCTAAAAAACGAATTTCACACGTTTTTGAGTTTTTAAAGAAACTAACAAAAACGCGTTTTTCCCAATTTTCAAGCCCGAATTTGAAACAGTTATTGTTGATGAAAACGCGTAATCTACATACCAAATTAAACTACTCCATGCATAGTTTCCATATGTGCATTCGGTTCGTGGAAATCGAGTCTAGAAATGGGCCGAAAATGGGCCCAAAAGGGGGCCCATCGGGCTGCCCAAGTTTGAAGATGAATAGTACTTTTATATTATACTATATTATATATGTATATGGATTACACCCATTATATTTATTTCCCTTAATTTGATTTATTTATCTAATTCATTTCTAATCCTAGTGCTTACAATTGCAAATATTCCTTTAATTTAGCCATATATATACTAATATTAACATCTAATTATCAATAATTTGACAAAAATAAATTGTCAAAATGAGGTGCCTAAGGCGTAACGAAATTTAGGGAGCAACAGTTTAGAACTAGCTGTTGCAGACTTTTAAATTTGACCGTTTAAGGTTCTTTTGAGGATAAACAGCTATGTTTTTAAAATGCACATTTATGTAGAATGTTCTTGGGTGATTTTTAACAAAGAGTAGAGCTTAACTTTTATATATTATGTAAAAAATTCTCTCATTTTGTGTTTATATTTGTTAAGTGAATAGTACATTTGTAGATTAGTGAGCTAATATTATAAGGCACAATTCATATGTTTTATTTGAGTGTTTTAGTAAAGTCCTCCTATGTTTAAGGCAATAGGTGAAGTTCTCATGTGTTGAGATGCTTGTGTAAATTCTTACACGTGTGTGTAGATAATTTGTGAAGTCCTTATATTGAAGCATTAAGTGAAGTCCTTTGTTGTGAGGCAATTGTTTGTGATGAATGAAATGTGTGAAATCCCTCATTGAATGAGACAATTTGTGGACCATGGAGACTAAGGAGTGGGTCGAACTCTATGTTAAATCTAAACCCAAACTTTCTATCCTATCTCTTTTATATTTCATATTATAATCTGCTGTTATATCATCCACTGGTATTAAATTTAATTTTGATATGCTGCATTAAAATTAGTTGATTGAGCTTTTTAAGACAAATACTCAATTCGCCAAACCTGTTGAGTATTTTCCAGTGCACTTTCAAGTTTTCATTTAATATTAAAGCAAGTCTCTAAGGTTAATGCTTAACTGCATCTTAGATAAAAGTTTTTGTGGTTTTTGAAAATACTAGGCTTGCATTTTTTTATGTGCTAAAAAATGACTTGTTTATTAGTTGTAATTTAAGTCTTTTAATTGAGCATCATATCTTTACAAATGAGCTTTTACCTGAATGCTTAATTGCGGGAGTTAAGTTGCATTTAATAAGTTGTTTATTTTATATAGCTTGGGAGCCTTTAATTGAGCATTACATCTTTTATAAGTAAGATTTTACTTGAATACTTAATTGAGGGGGAGTGCTAAATTGAAGGAGAGCAATGTTGTGCAATAATTGTGTCTTAAAAAAGGGAAGATTGATGAACCAAGGTTGGTTATAATCTTGTTTTGATGAGAAAATATATTGCACAAATGCTCCACAACTTAGTTTAGCTATATTTAATAAGCAAAACTTTTTTTTTTGTTGAAATCACTTATAATCCATGGTATATCAACTTGTGATGACAAATAATGGAACAAACACCCCTTAACCCTCGTTCTCCTTCATGCCATGACCTACACATGTGTTCCTATGTGTGATTCACTTTGTTAAACATTGTGAGAGCTTCATTTTGTGATGTTTAATTCATATTTGAAAATAAAAAAGGATAGGTCATCCTATTTCCTAAGGTTGGTTAGGACAATGCACACGAGTACACACATCATTTAGTATTATTCCTTTTCATTTTCTACTTATCAAGGGTACCTTGAAATTTACCTTGATATTATGAAGTGGTATAGTACCAGTTCCTCTTCTTGCAGGGATGACCAAACCTATGGAGGAAATAGATGAGAGAATGTGGCTTTATTAAACTTGAATACTCTACAAGAATGAACTTTTGAGAGTTGTTTTCCTTGCCTTAGTTTGATAATGTAGGAGTCCTTGCTTCCTCTTAAAGTCTTGCTCTCTTAGGATATTGCTTAGCTATTTTAGGAAAGCATGAAAACAAGTGTAGAATATGTATGTGTTTGATGTGTGTTTGTTTGTTATGGTTTGGGGGGGTGTGGTGTTCGCGTGAAAGTGAGTGAAAGAGAGAGAGATAGAGAGAAGAGTTGTGATGCTTTTGAGGTAAAATTGAATTGAAAGTCAAATACTAAGATTCTTTTACTTGTTCTTACTACTTCTAGGAATAAATATCTTGATTTTCCTTTCTACTTGCTTAGCTCACCTTAGATGGCACATAGGAGAACAAAAGGGATAGATATCTTCATGTGTCAAGTTCGCTTTTAATGTTAAGGATCCATAGACATTTTGCTAAATTTTGAGAAGTTGAAAATCCTTGACCTCCTCTCCATAGGCTCATGGTAGGAGGAAGAGTGGTGGTTAAGTTTATTTTAACAATTGAATGATAGATGGGCATATGTAATTTATACAGGACAATTTTTATAGTTTGGAGTTGATATATAGGGTTTTGTGTCTATGCGATTGAGTAATAATAGAGTTTTTGGTCAATATATTTAGAATTATTTGCATTTGCTATATTTAGTGCTTTAATTGATAATTAGTCGTATATTTAGGTAATAAGCCTAATATCGAGTGTTATTGGATATAATTCGTGCCCTACGATTTATCTCTAAACTATCGTTTACTAACCAATAAACTATATAAGTATTACAATTTGTTTTAAGCATGTATATTCATTTTATCTAGTTTATCATTTTTTAAAAAAAAAAAGGAATTTTGGTGTTTACAAGGCCACCTTAGGACCCCAAGACGGGGGGCCCTAGTAAGCTTCATATGTTGTGGTAATCTATCGTTTGAAGTATATATTAGCATCGCTCTGTTTAATGTCATCCTTGATCCATTTATCGGTAAACCTTTAGAACCCACCAAATTGCATTCATGATTACAAGTTGGCAAACAAATAGTAATATGACATATCTTAAAAGAGTTGCAATTCTATAAATTCTTTTTGAAATCCTTGCCTTTTAAATATATTCATCTAGATTTTCCTCTAATAAAATTGCAACTCAAATGAAAATATTGAAATTGTTACATTGCTAATTAGTTGCCAACCCTAATATTTGCATCTGTGTGATATCATTCATTTTAAAATATATGTACATATGTTTTGTGTATACATAAAATCTATACTCTACTAAATAAATTGTAAATAATAAAACAATTCATGAGATGTGAATAATTTATCCTTGTATAAGTTCCACCTATAGTGTATAATTATCAAGGTGTTATCACCTTTAAAACAAATTCCTAATAGGGTTAAATATAAAATCATGACCCGTTTTTAACCAATTTGCAAACATATGATATATGTTATTCTCTTATAGTTATACTATTTTAATTTTATATTTTTGTATTCATTATAAGCACTAACAACTCTTCAGGAACACTCGATATGTGATGCTTTACTCCATGATATGTTGAATGGGTTTTTCATGGAGAGGGATCATCATTAATGTTTAACTAAAATGTCGTAGATGATAGTGTATTGCACATGCAAGATGATATTGATGGGTCATTTATGAAAACATAAGATTGTACATGTATAAATCATATAACTAAAAACCATAAATAGTACAACATATCTACATTTATATAGAAAATATCAATCAACAAGACAAAGTAAAAAAAAAAACCACACGACCAGTAAAAGAAAATAAAAAGGAATTTAAACAATTGCAAGATGATGAGCTTCATTGTGTCGAGACAGTGACACAAGATACTCAAACAATTCTATCATAATGTTCACAAATGTCCAAAGAATCATCTTCAAATGGGAGTCCTTCACAAATGAAATATTTATAATATCCAATAAGTTCTTTTTCTTGCTACCTCGAATATATTAGTAGAATAAGCATTAAATTCTCTTCACTTCGACCACCATAGGTTGGTTATCCACTTAACTATTTTAAATACCATTTAACATTTTACTACAACTAATCTTTGAGTATAAAAAACCCTTAAAATCCATTGTTATGCCCTAAAGATGTAGCAGCATTTACTAGCTTTATGCAACTTTGCTTAATCTATTCCATTTCAAATTTAGCTAGCTTATTACCTACTATTAAAGATATCATATCAAAGTAGTGATCATATTATATCAACATAATCGATTTCCAACATCTCATATCTTGAGTATATCAAAAAAGCCACCATAATACAGATTTATTTTTAAAAAAGAAAACATAGTAAACTTCACTTCAAATGTGTTGCTGATAATTCAAACCTAATTCACGAGCTCTACAAGCTTCGCACTTAGAAAAAATACAATTCCTCTACTTATAAACCCTAATACATGAATTCATTAATGGCAAATTTCCTAACCTAAATCGACAAATCAACTTAATTCACAAGCTTCAAGTAACTACACAACAATTACGATAAATCGCATCTTCATTCAATAACTTTAGAAATCAAGCCTAAACACAAAACCAACAATTTAAACTTATTCATTTCACGAACATCTATTATTTTCAAAATTAGGGTTTTGAAAATGAAAAGAACAATGGTCACACATCATATTCTTCTCCATCAGGGCTCTAGCAACGTTGACACCAACTTTCACATCTACATTGACAACCTCCTCTCTTTATTATCCTTCTTCCCTCCACCAACTTTCCAAGTACTCACTAGATATTCAATTATTCACCCGAGACTTTGCATCAAATGTTGAATATTCAGAAAAAAAAAATGAAGATAATAATGTAGTAAACAATGGAAAAAGTTAAAATAAAGGAAAGTACCTAACGAATCATCCATACACACACGCACAAACCACACAGAGAGGGCGAGATAGAACTAGCCTGTGAGTTGTGACTTCCTTCTTCCTCCTTACTCTTTAGTGTGAAAATACAATTAGGGTTTTGAATCGACAAAAAGATTTTGAGACAATTTTGGTTATTTAGAAAGTATTTTAGCGCCATTTTTCCTTCAAATTGTTTTTGTTTTCATGTGTATAAGTGCTTTTTTTTTCCTTTTCTTTTTCTTTTTCTTTTTTCAATAAAATGCATGGGTTTATTTTTGTTGCCTTTGATATAAATGAAGAAACTTTTATAAATAACCATTACCTAAAACGTCTATGCCAACATTTTTTTATGAATTTTTGCCCATGATAAATAGTTAATACAATGATTACAAAACTGTTACTTTAATTGTTATATATTAAATTTATAGCAAAGGTTGTCAAATCATTTCCATGTATACTATTTCTTAAAAAAAATCTTGTAGAAATTGTGTGAAATGTTATCGAAACTCTATCCTTGAATTCTCAATTTCAATTCTTATTAATATTGTAAGGACTTATATATTTTGTGGCATGTGTGATCAAGTGGTGGCATAAGTATAGAGCTTTAGGTGTTAAAGTGATGTTTGTGTAAAGTGATGATAGCACAATTCGTGAAAGTGGTGGTATTCTTTGGCAGTTCGTAGTTTTAGTATTGATACAATGGGTGGTATTAAATACAGTTTATTGTAGTTAAGGTTACTCATAAGCTTTGCTATCATATTACATTAAGAAGTTAATGTGTGATGTGATCATATTGATAATCATATTTACCTAATAAATAGAGATAATTACAAAATCATGCATGTGTTTTCACCTATTTTCTAGCGTATGATTTGATGTTTCTTTCTTTTTTTTTTCACAAATGCCTCACATGAGTTTCCTTCAAATGTTAGTATTATCTAAAAATTAATGGAGGAATGCTTGTCAATACTTTACTTGTTTAAGAAAATTCATTTTAAAATATTAATAATTAAATTTAATTAAATAGTGTATTAAAAATTAATATAGAAAATGAAAAAAATAAAAATATCATGGTGTTTGAAGATAATTGGTGGGACTGAAACTGTGGCTAGGGTTGGTTAATGTAGAATTGCAGTAGTGATGGGTTGATGGGCATTGTTTGGTTGGGTTAAGGTGTAGGAGGTAATAGAGAAAATGAGCATCGAATTGGGTGAGTCGATGGAGCTTTGGGATAAGTAGGTGTGTGAAGATGATGGCAAATTGTGATTGGTTGGTTTGAAGTAAAAAAGAAAAGTGGCTACAATTTTAGGAAATAATTGGGATTAAGGAATTATTTCTTATTGTTTCTATTAATTTATGTTTCATTGTGGATTTAAGATATTATTTATTTAGAGATAGATTACAATTGAATGTGTTTTGCCATCTAAAAAAGTGATCAAAATTTTATTTTAGTATTTAAAACTTATGAAATTGGTTAAATATGATGGTAGAACTATTTCATAATCATGTCTAGTTGCAGGATATCCTACTACGTGTGTCTAATTGTATTGAGTTTCGTCTTCATTCATGTAACTTTGATTTAGTATTGATGGCGTTTTAATATATATTTTACACGATGATAGTGATATGAGAAGGTTTGGCTATTTTTGGTTTGCTATGGGGATGTACAATAGTAGGTTGAATAAGATGATGAAGGCAATTAGAAAATATTAATAATTTTTAATATTTATATTTATTTAACTTTTAGGCTTGGATTGCTAATGAAATATCTTAACGCAATATGCTCTATTGATGGGACATAGAATTTCCCATGACTCTAATATCATTTTAGAGGACATTATAAATTATGGAATTTATTCCATAATTACTATAGTTATTGGAATGATAATGTATTAACAGTAGATAATAATAAAATATATATAAGTGGACCTTGCACTGTGACACAGATGACTAGCAATAATAATAAATTGAATTAAATAAATTATTAATCTTAATAATTTATAATTATCTTTATCAAATTATTTGAATAATTTTTTTATATCCATATCCCCATTTTGAAATATTTCAACACATAATTTCATTGCTTTATTGGATCATTTAAGCATGTAACTCCATATACATATACTCAATCACACTTTCTCATTCTCTTTATATAATTCTTCCAATCAAAATTTAAGACATTGCTAAAAAAATATGATTTTCCTATTTGCACATGTGTAACTTCTTTTTTTTAATGTTATTATAGATTTCTCTAACATCATCAAATAGATATCTTACCTTTAAGAATATTGATATAAACAAAAACAAACATATTAAACGAAGAAATCTTAAAAACATAAGATTACATATTCATCATATGAAAGTATTAGTAGACTCATGCCAAAAGAGCATAAAATTCAATATTCGTAAAAAATATGAAAGGCCATTATAATCATATGGAGTGAATAATTGATCTCTAAAAAGCGCATACAAATAAGATTGCTTAATTTTTTAAAAAATAGATGTATGTAAAAGCAATCACATTATGTCTTGACTTTTATATTGCAATTAAATTCACAATTTCCATAGGTTAGTTGCATATAATACAGACTTGATTTTTTTTCTTTTTGAAATGAAACTCCCTTCAAATAAATGAAACTTCTCCTAGTAAAGATACTCAAAATTATATAAATGTATGTGATAAAGTATTAAAGTAAAAAGAGAAATGGGAAAAGGTGGCTTTGTGGGGACGATGGGATGGTGATATAATCAAGCAAACAAATTAAAAACACTTGTATCACAAATTTCTTCATGGGCACAATAACCATTAAACTAACCATTATCATCACTCCACCAAATGTTATGAAACAAAGTAGTTACTTAATTCCTTTTGCATGTGGTTGTTTATGAAACTAAATAATGACTTCACTGAATATATACATATATACGTGCATAAATATATTTGACACTGCATATATATACATGATGTTACGTAGATGTGAATAAATTTACTAGTTAATTAAATTGGTTCGAGTATAAAACTTTAAGAATAAGAGTTTAGTTCTGTGTAACGATACATAGACAACTAAAACTAGGATTATAAAAAAAAAAAATTAGTTTAGTTAGAAACCGATTGAACAAGTTAAAACTTGTTTGAGTTTTGTCGCATTTTTACTATGTCAGTGTGTTTTCTCCTTTTAACGAGCGATTCTAGTCCTTTAAGACCTATCAACCTTTTCCCTTTAGTCTTTAAATTATTGAAATGAAAAGCCAACTTTACTCATCCAATTATTAAGGCACATAAGTAGCCCATCAAATGAGTGAAGCCCCATATTTAACAACTTTGTAATAATAAAATACGTTTTATATAATAATACAACACAAAGCATTTTTATAGCAAAAGAAGTACAACAATTGGTGTGGCACAAAATAGAAAAGATATAAGCCGGCTTTAGCTTATTTTACAATATTCACAATGCACTCTTATTATACTACATTCATCATAATTATCATAAACATACAAAAATTATTATAATGCACACCCAAGGCAAAATGCATACTGATGCTGCACATAAAATTGCTACTACAGTATGTCAGGGTGTTGTTTATTTTGTGCAATGCCCCAACTTGAAGGCGTTATAACCCGTTATGTATCCTTACTAAAGATGAACACGCTAAGGCAATTACAATTCTAATCCATAAACAAATAAAATAATATCAAACTCTCATATTAAAGGGGTATCAGTTTAAAATATTTCAAATAACAAAACATCCAAATAATTTCGTTGGCATAAATCAAAGCCAGCATATCTTAAACTTAAAACATAAAAAAAAATTATAAAATTTATAAAATCTATAAAAGTAAATATCAAACTTCATAAGGTCTTCCACTAGCTATCTTTAATCCAGGGTATATCTAGAAGTCAGCAGAATAATCAAGTCCACTATCGTTTTCTCTATAATCTACATAAACATCATAGTTTGATAGATCAAACACGACGGATCTTCACCTATTCTAGAAAAAGATAAAACAGTGAACATAAAAGCCTAGTATACCATACCACACACAAATACGCATGAACAAGCATCATTCAGCAATTCACGTGCAACCTAATAACTAATGTAACAAACACAGTTTATTATCTCGAATTAGTTAGACAAGCAACACAGCTCAGAACTATATGCATCCACTCCTAAACCCAGAGTAGCTCATGCCTCCATAAAAACAAACATATAGAAAATAGGTAATATATATATTGGTGTTGGGAACTCCCACACCTTAGGTACCATTTTCACGCCACTCCTAAACTACTGGAATCATATATATTCATAACTTCACTTGGAACAATGTCACACATAGATCATCAGGTATTGTCCTTAGTAGCAATGGTCTTCACCAATCTACTAGGCACAACCATAGATGCTACACCCCAAAATAGAGCCTAGCAGGATTATCTTAAAGTTTTCATACCACTTGTGCACCCATAATATGAGAACCGTCTTGTAAGCAAGAGATTATAAGACTCTATCTTATTTATTTACTTCATATAATTTAATTACATGGATATAATATCTTTATTTAAACTCATTATGGAATCTAATTTTTACATAGTTTGTCAGGATCACAGAGAATTGATATTCCCTACCAAATAATAAAAATTGGGTATCAACCAACAAAATATAAGATCTTACTTGTTTATATAAGTTATCTCATTTGCATTCTAACTTCATCATAATCTATATCTCTAATTTCATTAAAGTTTGATGGAGAAACACTCTTCACACATTCCTAGCACAATCCCAGATAATATTATTTCTGTACAAAAACTGTTGGAGGGGTGAGTGAAACCATGAGCTCAGTGAGATAACCAGATATATTACATCAGGCAAGTTCATTAACAACCATATGGAATGCAACAATCAACCAAATGCTCAAATACAAGCCTGGATGATCTAGAATCCAAACAGGTAAGAGATTTACACTCTCTCATCGTGATTGAAGGACAATTACTTAATGATCCACCTGCCCAGGAGAAACTAATTATACAGGAAAATCAATAATTTCTCGTTTTAGATAATCACTTTAATTTAAAGGTATTTTAACTGACCATTTCCTGCATCAATCCTTAGAAATTCCTAATATTTAAAGCGATACCACGAGCAGTGCCCTTCATTGCCACTCAATTCCCGTGGAACCGACAGAATAAAGAAAACCTTGGTAGAATTATTAGTCTTTTGTATAGAAAACTAAGCATTAATAGAGAACCAAAATACTAATACGTAGCAGACTATCACACTTTAAAATATGCAATAATTCAGTTCATGTAACGTATGATTGTTTTAATTATAAAGCCAATAATTCTTAAGCAGGCTTATAGTGATTTCACGTTACAAACAAACATATATCATGTTTTTCTCAAATCATTAAACAATTTATATTATCACTTTTATTATCGCGGTTTGTCAACACAAACAAACAATTCATATCACATACTTAACAGACTTCCACATCAACCATATTATTGTCTTTGCATTATATATACCATTAGTTACAAATATAAACAATGTAATAACATGAGTTGCTCACCAGGTATCCTTGCTAAATTATGTAATATGCTACTGGAAATCCAATAACTGTTTTAATTTTCCTATAAAATGAGATAACATATATCTATTACTATATCGATTATTTATATAATGATATTAATGGTATTTTTTCAGTCCTAGTTATCAATTTTAATATATTTTTATTACTTAGTTAGAATCCTTAACTTTATATAAGTTATATTTTTTTGATAAAGTTGTAGAATTTATATTTATATAGAGAAGTCTTCCTAATTTATAGAATATTAATTCTATTATTAAACTTTTATTGTTTATGTGGTCTTTTTAGTATGTCTACTTTAAGATAGTTAATATTTGCTATCTATTATTTATTTTATTTTGCTTGTCTTAATCTTAATTAACATCTGTATTTTATTTAAAGATTAAATTTATTTAAGTTTCTTTCCGTTAGTATTCGTATTGATAGTGAATTTTTATTATTTCTTCTTTTGTCAATTTTACCTGTCCTCTATTAATTGAAATTTCTATTATTTTATATAATTACATTCAGTATTTAGTTCTTTAATTATTTATCTAATATTCATAGTTCCTAGATTTTAAATATATATCAAATATTCACTAAACTTAAATTTTATTTTTATCGAATAATTATAAATTTTGTGTTCAATAGTTCGGTATTTTATTATCATCTTCGTTATTATTTTTATACCATTCTTTTAATTTGAACACCTTATGGTAACTAATATTTTTCTATACTATTAAAGTAAAACCACTCCCTTTGGTATTTTTAGTGTAAATATTTTTAATATAATGTTTTTAGTATATGGCATAAAATATTTTTCATATCCCTCAAATTATGAAAATTAAATAGGGTTTGAATATAATTGAATAAGGTGTTTAATAGACATAGTCTTTTTCCTTTTTTCAGTATATGGGCATAAAATTTTTTTGGTATCCTTGAAATTATGAAATTAAATAGGGTTTGAATATAATTAAATGGGGTTGAATAGATAAAGTCTTTTCCGCTTAAAATATTTTTGGTATTCCTAAAATCATGAAATTAAATAGGGTTTGAATAGAATTAAATAGGGGTTAAATAGATATAGTCTTTTCCTTTTTTAGCATATGGGCGTAAAATATTTTTGGTATTCTGAAATCATGAAATTAAATAGGTTTGAATAAACATAGTTTTTCCTTTTTTAGCTAAGCATGTATCTTCATATGTCGATCTAAACCTCTGATACATATTTATACATGATAGTTACCAGAGAAATTACATGTGGAAAATATAATTATGATTATAATTTGTAATTAGTTTTCTAATTTCTAGGACTAATTAAGGTTGTCCTCTTTCAACCTGTCAAAATAATATATCTATTTAATTTATATATGTTGGGTTGTTTTATTTGCACATGCATAACGGGTGCATTGTCTATTTGTTTTCTCTTATTTATTTTCATCGTGTTTCTATTGTTCTCATTTTATGTTATTATCTGTTATTTATGGGAATCATATTATTAATTATGATTTATTTACATTTTTCATTCTTATATACTTACCTAAGTAAGATAACTATTGTACAATTATCATAATCTAGTTATTTTGTTTAGTATACAAAAGTGTTTCTTATTTATAGAAGTTATTAAAATTTGACACTTAACAATATTTAAACATATTAATATTAAAATATTTATTTTTATTAAAATTTTATGTTCTTTTTTCTTTCTTTCTTTCTTTCATAATATATATATATACACACACACATATTACAAACAAAGCAAATTTCGTCGAGGGTTGAAATTTACATACGTCGGCATCCAATGTTACCGGTGTTAAACCTTAAGCTGTCAACCTTCATGCAAATTTTATGTATTATTATTCCAATATAAGCTGGTTGAAAGCAATTAGCTTATCCACGTACACTGCAGACTTTAAAATATATATCGCTGGCATTCATGTAATTTTACACGTAACAAAATTTTACATAGCGTCGTTCCAGGGAATGTTAGCATGTAGATTACCAATTTTTCCATGTATGTCGTAGGCACTGGTCATCCTCTTCTCTGTTTTTCTTCAGTTCATTTTCATTTTTATTATACTATATATGTATTACACTAGTGTTTTAGCTATCTTTGAGTGATTTTCCATGATCTCAATTATTATTCATGATATTAACACCTATGACATAATTCGCATAACATATGATTTACTACCTTCTATACATATCATAATGTATAAATAGGGTTTAAAGTTGGATATTTCCTTGTTTAGAGTGCTAAAGTGATGTTTAACCCTTCCCCAAGCTTGATGCGAACCTAAGTTGATAAGAACATTGTTTAAGCTAATGTTTAATACTCATACTAACTTAAAACAAATTTTTTCCTTACCTTAGCTTGATGGTTTCCTAAGCTTGTATTTGTCTTGTTGAAGCTGTTTTAATGGCTGCCTTTGTATATGTTTTGTGTGTTTGGTGTTGCTGCTTTAGTGTGTTGATGGTGTGTTTTAAAAGCTTTGTTTCGTGTGTTATAAATGTTTTGTTTTGTAGCTCATCAAGGGTTTTTTTTTTATAGGCATTAGAGGGTAGTAGCTTGCAAGAAGATTTCTCAGGAAGAAGCAAATTCTCCACCAAACTCCAACTTATTTGTGCATGAATTCATTTGCATTAAATGTGGTGTTTACTTTGATGGTTTGATTGTTTTTTTCTTAATTAATTTGACTTTGTTGAATGCCAATTTGGGCAAGCTGTTTATGAGTTTCAGCTACTGCAAATTTGAGGATATCCCAGTACATCATACAATTTTCCACCGAAAAAGTACAATTAATTTTATAATTTTATTTAATTAATTATATTAGTTTTAGGATAGTTTATCAAGTTAATTGGGTATATTTAAATTAGTTATATTAGAGTTCTGTATCCAAAAATTTATTTAAAGCTTGTACAAATTTTTTAGATTATCTTTGAGTTTAAACTAGAGTTTAAATTTTACATAATTAATTATTTTTAGGGTTTTATCTCACGTAATTAGGGTTTTTTAAGCTCGATAGGCCAATTTCGGTTTCAGTCTCTAAGAGCTTCAGAATTCTCTAACTAGAATAATGGTATAGTCCAAACATTTATTTGGAGTTTAAATTGTTAGTTATGGATCTATTTTTGTTTCTATTATGTATTTATAATCCTAACTTTTCATCTTTTTGTTATCATTTTATAATCAATAGGTTCCATAAAATAGTTTCTTTTAATGGATTCAAAATTTGGGACTACTTCTAATTATATCTTGAGTTATTGACTCAAGACATGAAATTTGTTTTTGGTATCAGTTAAGGTCAAAGAAATTTCTATTCAGGTTTTTAAACTACAAATAAGTTTATTACTACTTATAGGTTTATTCTCAAATTTTTATTGAGTCATAAATTTAATATCTATTTTATATTTGCTACTCTGTTCATTTTACTAGTTATAAAAATTCTTAGGGTAATAAGGTTAAATAAGAATTTTTGTCTCTGTAGACTCAAAATTTTCTAACTAAAATACAAGTGTAATTCAAATATTTAATTGAGGTTTAGATTCTTAAGTATTGATCAATTTTTAGTCTTTTCGCATATTTTATAATTCAAATGATTTATCTTTAAACTATCTTTTTATAACTAGTAGGTCATAAAAATTAATTGTCTTTTATTTTAATTGAAATTTAAGGCCAACTATGATTATTTATTGAGTTATTAACTGTGTTGTAGAATCCTGTCCAAAGAATTATTTATTTTAATAATTGATGATCATAAATTTTCTAAGGCTATTTTAAGGTTTTAAAATAAGAGATAATTCAAAAATCATTGTTTTATTATTTTAACCAATATAGGATTTATTTTTTAACTATGAAGCTTAAGATAGAATGGTCTAAAAGTTTACAGTAATGATCGATTTATCATCAATCATTGATTATCTAAGACTTATAAAAGTTATGTTTTGCATTTTGAAATTTTTACCAATAAGGATTCTAATTACAATCAAATTTGTTTACACTTTAATTTTTTAAATTTTAAATCATGAAAAAATTAGGGGTGATTTTTGCTACTTTTTATTATAGTTATTTATGCTTCTATATTATATTTTTAATAATCATTATAATCAGATTATAAAATTAGGAGGATTATAATAGACAAGTAGCAAATCAAGATTTAGGCCAGATAACAATTAATCATATTATAATTTTCTAATCACAAACACAAACAATAAATAAGGTAAGGTCGTACGTGAATCAGTTTAAGGAATAGAACCCTAATTCCACAAAATCATCTGATCATAAACAAACTAAATCAAAATATATTTCCATAAAAACATCCATAACTCCACCATATAAAAGCCTAATCTCAAAAGAAATATAATTCCTAAATCCATATACACCTTTTTCTTTTAATAAAATTCACAATTGCTCCAATCCCAGATTTAGGATTTTTCAGATATAACTTCCACCAAAAGATAAAGATAATAAGAAAGATTGTTCTTTTAAATCATCAAAAGGATAGAAAATGATCATTTTTACCTATTCTTAAATTCTTGTTCTTCCTTAATCATAGAATACTAATTCTCCGATAAGAACCGGCTTCTCCTCAAAACTTGATCTTCAAAAACAAAAAAAGACCTTAGGAAAAGAATGTCTCCTTTAAACCTGCATAGAGAAGAAGAGGATCAATTAACCTTGATCTTGTTTTTTATCTCCTTTTGATGCAAAGCTCACAAATAGAGTTTTTAGAGAGTTTTCTAGTTTTTGAATGGTTAAGGAAAAAGAGGAATGCATAAATTACAAAGAAAATTCGAAAAAACTTTTTAATTTTGAATAGGAAAGGCTGGTAGCCTATAAAAGATGGTTGGTGGCTTAGAGTTCTCGATTAAATTTTCTCCCATGTAGGCCGACCATAGGTAAAAGGCTGGCGACATTGGATTTTAGGCCGGTGGCTTAAGTATCAGCGTTCGAGCTATAGCTTTCCATTTTCTGTTATGTGTCTATCATACAATCAAAACATAAATATACTTGAGGGTTGACCATAAAACCCTCTTATTTATCTCACATGACACTTTTTCCCTTCTTTATAAAACATTTATTTATATATTACATATTTCCCCTCCTAAAAGAAAGTTTCGTACTCAAAAGTTACCTAAATTATTGAAAAGCTCTGATACTTTGTCCTCATCTCCTCCTCTTGTTCCCAAGTAGCTTCTCGTTTTGATTGATTCGTCCATTGCACCTTCACATATTTGATCACCCGCTTTCTTAAGATCTTTTCTTTGGTATCCAAAATCCTCACTGGCTTTTCAATTGTGGATAGATTTGGTTGCACTTCCAATAGTTCCAAAGCAATTGCCTGCTCAGGATCCTTTACATACTTTCTTAACATTGATATATGGAACACGTTGTGTACTCCTTCCAAACTTGGAGGTAAAGTTAATCTATAAGCCTCATCGCCTATTTTTTCTAGGATTTCATTCAATCCAACATATCTGGGATTTAACTTACCCTTCAATCGAAATCTTACCATACCCTTTGTTGGTAAGATCTTAAGCAAAACATGTTCTTCCACTTGAAACTCTAACGGTCTCCTCCTCTTGTTAGCAAATGATAAAATATGCTATTGGAATGCACAACAAAGACTCGGTTTTAGTTCGATAGTTTCAATAATCTTTCTCTAAGTGTGCTAGCACTTTTTCAAAATTATTCTCATTCATTATATTATCAAAATTCACATATCGTCCAATAAAGTCCCTAAATAAGGTAATTAATTACAAAAGCATATAGAATTTCGATAGTTAATTATAAAAAAAAAAAAATAAAAGTTCATGTAACTTATTGAAAAAATTAACAATGTTTTAGTACTAAACTAGCACTTTTAAATTTAGATAACTAATTTCAAAAATAAGTTACCAAACATGACTATTCCTTTAACTAATATAAATGCAAGAGGTCTTGGTTTCCAATTTTGACTATTATTATATGAAATCAACTCTAAGTTACTAATACATTATTGTGGTTGCTAAGAGTAAATTCATAAGCAAAGCTTTATTAAGACCTAGCTCGTTAAAAAATATCACAAGGATTATTCATGGCATGGTCTTGAAATAGACTAGTAACATGCAAAAGTTAAATAGATTCTACTATACTTTTGATGTTCTAATTCAGTGCAAATTCGTTGGTCTATATATCTTAAAGCTTAAGAAGCTCCACTAATTGATTTATGAATTGTGATGATTCTTACTAAGTGTCTACACAAGATTAAAGATCAAGAACAAATGCTTTGGATTGGTATGGGACCAAAATATCTAAGGTGCTCATGGAATGAAAATGCATTCAGGTGAGAGAAACTAATATTATTAGAATAGGAAGATTTTCCATAAATGAAATATCATAGAATATTTTATTTGAGTATTATTTTTTTTTTGGTAAATTACATAAAAAGATATCTATGTTTGGAGGTAAGTTTATTTAAGGTATCAACATTTTAAGTAGTTAAAAAGAGGAATCAATGCTTGGAGATTAATTTATTTAAGATATCAATGTTTCGAGTAGTTAAAAAGATGTATCAACGTTTTGCAAAAAGAATCAAATAAGTTATTAATATCTGACCATTAACGAAAACTAAGGAAACTCAATTGAAAATCAATTCAAGCATCAATATCTTAAATAAACTTTATGAAATATTGATACCTTATTTGATTCACTTTGCAAAATATTTAGTTCTCTTTTTAACCACTTGAAATGTTGATATCTTGTATAAACTTATCCCCCAAACGTTCATACCTTCTAGTGTAGTTTACCCTTTTTTATATACTTTCTGATATGATTTAAATGATATTTATTTATTTTTGCATTCAAGTAATCTTACTTTTCTACTATATTACCACATTTCTCCACACTACTTAAAGAATTCATCTACACATATTAAACCTTGCAACTTGCTTTGCATAATGCAACTGATATGATCTTCCTTGTTGAGCGAAAATATCTTCAATTTCATTATAGAAATCTAGAATTGCTTTGTAGCACAATTGCATGTACTCTGGAAGATCGCTCATGGCCTCGATACTTTACCTACAAATTGTAAAGTAATGTTTGGGTATGCTTAATAATGATAAGATATACAAGAAGGTATACGTGAAGGTATATGATAAAAGATTGAATGGTAAATTTAACCTTGCAACTATATTAGTAAATAATTCGAGCTTTCCATTATTTAGGAGCTCAAGAAGCGTTTGATAACTTGAAAAACGCTATGACTACATCCCTTGTCCTAAGGCTACCAGATTACAATCAAAGTTTTACAATTGAAACTGATGCAAGTAGTGAAGGTATTGGGGCGGTGTTGATGCAGGATAATCATCCCATAGCTTACATCAACAAGTCTCTTACTCCAAAGCACAGGGGAATGTCCGTTTATGATAAGGAATTGTTGGCATTGGTGTATGCCATTAATAAATGGCGACATTATCTGTTAAGGAGACAATTTGTGATAAGAACATATCATCGAAGTCTTAAATATTTGCTAGAACAAAGGATGGTGACGCTTAGTCAATAGAAATGGCTTACCAAATTACTAGGCTTGGATTATGTAATTGAGTTCAAAAGTGGAAGGACTAAAAATGCAGCAGATGCCTTATCAAGATGTGGGGGAACTCAATTAAATCAGCTCACAATCCAATCTACTATTCCAGAGCTGATGGAGGAGATAAAAAACAATTGGTATCTTCCACATGGGTACAACAAGATCATAGAACAGCTAAAGGAAGGAAAGATAGTTAAGCATTTCAGCTATGATCAAGGGGTTCTGAGAAGAAAAGGAAAAATAGTAGAAGGTCCTTCGGAGGAACTAAAAAAGAAGCTGTTAAATTTGTACCATAGGGGAGCATTGGGTGGACACTCTGGGTCTCATGCCACTTACAAGAGGATTGCCTCAGTCTTCTATTGGTCTAAATTAGAGAGGATAATTAGACAATTTGTAAGGAGCTGTGACACATGACAAAAGTACAAATTTGAGAATGTGGCTTCTCCTGGACTACTGCAACCTTTACCAATTCCTAATGATTGTTGGCAGGATATAACTATGGATTTTATTGAAGGTTTGCCAAAATCTAATGGGAAGGAAGTAATTCTAGTGGTGGTAGATCAATCGAGCAAATATGCCCATTTTTTTACTCTCTTCACCCTTATACAGCTCTGCAGGTAGCACAACTATTCCTGGAACAAGTGTACAAGCTACATGGTATGCCCGAGACCATCACTAGTGACAGAGACTAGTTTTTGTGAGTTCCTTTTGGAAGGAATTCCTAAGCTTGCAAGGAGTGGCTTTTAACCTATCTACTTCTTACCACCCCCAAACCGATGGTCAATCGGAGGTGGTCAACAAATGCTTGGAAACCTATCTGAGGTGCATGACTGGAGAATTTCCCAACAGGTAAAGTTACTTTATACCCTTGGTTGAGTGGTGGTATAACACCAATTACCACACCAATTCTAAATTCACTCCTTTCCAAAATACTCTACGGCTACCCTCCACCACTACACCTTCCCTATGTTCCTAAAGACTCTCGGAACGCTATGGTGGATTCCATGCTTACTACTAGGGAGGAAATGCTCAAGATGCTCAAGTTCCATCTCAAAAGAGCTCAGCATAGAATAAAATTCATGAGTGACAAAAAAAGAAGCGAACGTGTATTCAAAGTTGGAGACTTGGTTCTACATAAGTTACAACCGTACAGGCAAAGCTCACTAAGGCATGCAAGGAACCAAAAACCCAATCAGAAATACTATGGACCATACAGAGTTACGGATTAGATAGGAACAATGGCTTACCAGTTAGATCTTCCTCCAAAAGTAGCCATCCATCACACCTTCCATCTATCGCAACTGAAACCTTATCATGGAGAACAGACTGACTTCGTTCCTTCTCTACCTGTAATAAAAGAAGATCTGATGCTAGAGCCCTTAGCAATCTTAGATCGAAAGATTGTGAAGCGCAAAAACAGAGCTGAGACTATGTTACTCATCTCATGGAAACAATTATTGCCTTCGGAAGCTACTTGGGAACCTTTCAGTGATCTGCAACTAAGGTTTCCTAATTGTCCCTTGTAGACAAGGGATTTCGAAGGGGAAGGGATTGTTACAAGGGCAAATCAGCTTCAGATAATAAACAGAAGCTCCCTAGGGTTTATAGTAAGAAAAAGTGAAAGACAAGGGTTTATGGTTGAGAATGAAAGTAAAGTACAAAAGAAAGAATTAATTGTAGAAGGCACCAGCGTGGTACAAATAGGGACAGCAGCAGTGTGGCACGTGATGGGCCAGCTAAGTGATTTAACATATGGACTTGAAGAATATTCCATGGGCTAAGAAATAAATCAGCTGGCTGTGGTTGAGCCATTACTTTATTAATATAGTAATTAGACAAATATTAGTAATTTCTAATTGTCAGTAGTTACAACCGTTTCTAAATGTGACAAGTATGGAATGTCAAAGATTTTATTCTTATTTTTGTTATGCAATAGTATAGGAAGTCCTTCATCGATAAATTATGTATTACTATGCAATCCAAAAATATGAAGAAAATAAAAGTATTCACTCCCAATATTGCATTCGAGTATTCCTTCAGTATTTTTAATTTCTCAGTTCTCTTAGAGCTATCTATCGAATTCGGATCCATTCGATTTTTAAATTTCACTCTTCGTATTGCACAAAGTTCTTTTCTATTATCTTTAAGCTCTCTATTTTCTAATATTTGTATTATTTACCTTTGTATCAACAACCTTGTATTAATAGTTGTGTACCTACATAATGATTTTCTACTCAAACTTTTTGAAAGTTATATAAAGTTATATTTTGTTGGTCTTATTATTTTCTTCTCTACCTATGTTCTATTTAAATTACACTTGAAAATTTTATATTGAGCATCAAAAGCAAGAAATTGTCAGACTAAAATCTCGTAAACATAGAGTAGAAAAATAGATTGACGGAATAGAAAGCCTTCTTGATGAACATTATTATAATCCAGATGGTCTATGTCATGATGATAATAATTTTTGTATAGAAGCATACGATCGTATTGCTAGAGCAGAAATTGAGATAGACAATCATGATCAAGGAATCCAACAATGTCGGTATAATATAACAAAAATCTATTTATAAAATGCTATCATTCATTTTAGTTAATCATTATTGCAGGTTTCGTTTATGATATTATTGACTTACTTTTAAATTCCAAACATCTGGAACAATATTCTTCTGATTCTGCATGAAAATTGCAAAATAAAGAACTAGACATGACACGATTTGAACACAACTGTGTCACTTTTGTGTCATTCTCGGCCAGAAAAAATAAATCTCTTTGCTGAACATCGAGTATAACATGGGTACTACACGACTGTGTCAATTTTTATGTCAAATTTTCTTTTTTAAGGCATTCGTGCCCAAAAGCAGCTATCCTATTACTATCAAATTGTCATTTTACTATGTCTCTATTACTTTCAAGCAACCAAACTTGAGTGGTAATTACTTTCTTTTACTTTTATACCAACTAAAGAATGTTTATTACCGCTTTATTATATTTGTAATGAATTGTGATTTAATTCTTCATTTATTCTACATGATAAGGTAATTAACCATAAGGGTTTTGGACTGAGGCTAGGCCTAATCTTCTTTTAAAATTACTTCAATCCTTGAATATTATATTACCACTAACAAAAAAGGATTTTATCCAAAGATATTGAAATTAGGGTAAAAAATTAGTTTAATTTAAAATTCATCCTTATAAAGGAATAATAAGTGGTTGGAAATGTGAAACTTATGGTTATCATAGTCATGATTCATTATTAGTTTTTTGGCTTTTTTTCGGCAGATACAGACACTTTTTCAAACTTTTTGCTAACAAATTATTTATCAAGAAATAGATATAGATAAAAAAAATTTGACAGTTCTCATCAAAAGATCAAATAAAACAAATATAATAAAATTTAGATGCAAATCGATATATTACACATATCATTTTAAAAAAGATATAGATACAGATAAAATACAGACAATCCAAACAGACCCCGTATTGTTAACTATTTCATTTTGAAATTCATTTATGTAATATCACGTGAACACAACACATCTGTCCATCTTTTAAGAAATATTAACATGTATTGTAAAGTTGCAAATTGTTACATACAAATCCAGTAATTAAATCTTATTCGTTGTCTTCTATAAACACGTTGATTTTTTTTTAATGAAATAAATATGAAACGCTAGGAGTACTTTTTTGTTAATATTAACAAATACATCTATGGTGTACTATTACAATTATATATTATTCTTTTATAAAAGCATTCCAATACTATTAATGCATAATTTTTTTTCCCAATCATTGATCATGCGTACAATTTAATTCAATAATCATTATATTTTTAAAATTTTATTATATTGCTGTATTTCTTGCCGGCAAGACATCGGCACGGTTCGGGTCGGTTCCGGACCCGAACCGGAACGCCAGAGCCGGGGCGGTTCACGGTTCCAAGGAACCGGGTTCTGGCGGTTCGGTTCCACGTGAACCTTTTTTTTTTTTTTTCGGTGAAAAGATGGAAGAACCAAAACCTTAACTCCCCTCCCCACCCACCCCCGCCCCCCAATGCCCAAAAACGGTTCTGAGAAACCTGCATTTGTTTTTTTTTTTTTTTTTTTATAGATGGCGGTTCTGGACCCGTTGGAACCGTCGGTTCCGCCACACGAACCGCTTGGACCCGCCGGTTCCGGCGGGTCCTTAGACGGTTCGAAACCGTCACCGACAGAGCGGTTCCCGGGTCAGGAACCGCTGGTGGCTGTTCGGGACGGTTCCCGGTTCAGAACCGCCCCGTGATGATGTCTATTCTTGCGCATTGCAAATATTTACATGCTAGAATTATTATGTTTATATATACCATATTGTATATTTCACATGGTAAACCATTAGCTATGTTGCACGTTGTTTAAACAAGTCTCATGGAATCTATTATACATGATATATTAGAAATGTAATACACACACGTAATACATCTGTCTCTTTATCTATACATATACGTATGCATGTAATGAAATATGTTGAAATATATCGCACATTTCATATTTATATCAATTATTTGAAAGAGAAAATATAAAGTGAATATCTATAAAATAATATCTTATACGCATAAATAACTTCTACATATTACATTGCCATTTTTTTTTCAAAATATTACCACTAAAGGTAATATATTGCAGAGTACATATTTACACATTTAACATTAAAACCATTATAAAATAGCATAATATCATGTATTATATTACATGTTGTATGCTACAGATAATATATGCATAATATTTGTATTTGTGTTCAAAATAGTTTTGTATATATTTTCTCTCTCTCTCTCTCTCTTATATATATATATATATATAAACATAAAGTATTATTTTCAACATAATAGACAGTGTGTACACATAAAGAGTATTTTGTATGCCACACATAAGTACATGCATATATTTTACATTTATGATCAAAACCTTTATATATATATATATATAGAGTATATATTTAATAAGATTATTTTCAATAATATAGATTACACCTTAAAGAATGGTGGTAAGTGCTAAGAAAGCACAGATTTATAGAAAAAACATAGAATTCTTTGGAGTAGAATAACAGATAGTAGGATTAAACTATAGGACCGTATTGTCAAGAAGGTGCTTGAATTTCTTGACCAGATGGACAAAAAACAGTTATGAGCATTCTTAAGATTGTTAAATTATGCTAGGCCTTTTATAAAAGACTTAAACTCTTTTGTAGGTCCTTTATGATAAGTTGTCTAATTTAAAAAATTTAACCCTGAAAGACCAAAAATAGATCAAAAGGATAAAGAGGTGAAAAAGACTACTTCTTGACACAAATGTCTTTATTCTAGAATGTGATGGATGTGATAAAGGATGGGGAGGAATACTGATAAGAAAACCTCATAAATATGCAGAAAGAAAAATAGAAGAAATCTATAGGTCCACTACCAAGCATAGATAGAGAAATAATGGCGATAATTAATTGCTTAGATAATTTTAGACTATTTATTTTGAACAAAAAAGAGATGTTAGTTAGAATAGATTGTGAAGTTTAGTAAAATTCCATAAGAACACATGAAGCAATAAAATAAGTAGAAGGAGTGATTGAAATCAAGATATACCATACTAAATCAAGGATATAAGATTGATTTCGAACACTAAGAGGGAAGAATAGTATGCTATAGATGAACTATCTTGTCTACTAACATAGTTTGATTGTGTTTCACAAAAATAAAGACAAGAAGAAGCATAGAAATAAGCTTAAGGCCACAAAAAAGGCAAACTCCTCCAAACCAAACCACAAGAGGTTTTTCTCAAGGAATACGGACATCGAATTCTACATTTAGGTACATAAGGGAAAGATTAGGAGAATATATTCAAGGAAAAAGGTTGTCTTTTAATCAAGGACCACATGTCATGATTGATGATATATCTTTACCTATATTACTTATAAACTCTCCTAAAAAGTTCCAAATCCCTCCACTAATAACTGTAAAAAATGAAGTGCACCAAGCACTCACAGATAGAGTACGGTCTTTAACTAGCCAAGACAAGTTTAAATATGTGATTTGTTATGCATTGGCTAGGCATTTCAACTAAAGAGAGACACAATGAGGAATAGCAAGTGAACAGGTTGAACAAGAAAAGAAAAAATTCCAAATGCATAGAGTCGGAAAGGATACATAGTAGGTGTTTTCAAATGCTGGGGTGATGTACGTGCCCAAATAAAAATTACCCAATCCTATGTGGCAAGGCTTTAATAACTTGGAAATGGCCAAGGAATGGGTAAAGAGGTATCAGGAAAATAATATACTTAGACCTGCATTTGACAACTTTGCCAACGTAAAAGCAATGACAGAAAATAAAGATGGATGAATAAGTTGATAAGTATACCAACTAAAAGGTGGTTTTGAGGATAGTAAAATAGGCTATCCTCACTATATATCTTAGATTCCAACCCTAGGAAGAGGAAAAACAAAGAATACACAGGATCCGCAAAAGAACATAGTGCTTCTTTTAAAGAAGCATTTCCCTTTCCAAGTATAAAAGAGGAAAAACTCCGTAGAAGCAACATGAAAATGCTACATCTTCATCTTCTTTAAAAGAAATGAATTTATATCAAAATTGCCATTTGAAACAAGTTGGAGAATAGAAGAATGCAAAAGAAAATTTTTGAGACCCTCGATTCTCTTTTAAGAAACAATCCATAATAGTCTAGGCCTATATTTTGATGGGGTAAATATAAAGACCGCAGTTAGGGTAAAAGATTCCCCGAACTCCATGCTTTACTTTTATAGAAGATAGTTCACAGGTTGAGCACACAAGTTGATATAATGAAAAATTCTATTGCCTAAAGCATATGGTATGTCCATAGAGCTACAATTGACTTGAATTACTTTGAAGGATTTTACATAGGATCGCAAGAATACACCCTACAGACATTGATGGACTATGGGCTTGTAACATGTGTTATAGGAACCCTCCTACATCAATGTCTTAACCAATGGGAAGATAAAAGAAGTCATAGAAGCTTCAAGGCAAATAGAATGGGGATATGAGAAACATGATTTACTTATAAAATACCAAATAAGAATACAATCAATTCCACCAGGATAACTTATGAATTTAGGATAGCTATAACACGGTGCTAGATTATTCCACTAAAAGAAAAACACTCCATGAAGTAATGTATTCATAGGCTTGAGTCAAACAATTCGTGGAAGCAACAATTAGAATTTTACACAGCTGATATGATGAATAGCATAATTCTTGAAGATCCAAATTTCCACATGGTAGCATCAAGCAAGACCAAGTATATTTTCTAAATAAGGGATCAATATGTGAGGCATTACACCACATATCTATAGATCTAGCTGAAAAAATGAAAGAAAAAACAAACAGGACGAGATAAGAAATCCATATGGCCTTAATTATATGCCCGCAGGATCTTAAGAAATGGAAAGGGATAGAGAAGAAGAACACATACGAAGAGTAAAGACAAAGCAGGAACAGTTAAAGATAAGGATAGACAAAGATAAGTTTATAGGAGACATACCAGAGCAATTATTGTAGCGCTTTTATTGTTTTGCTTTATTTTTTCTATACTTGTTATTGTCTTTTTACTGTTAAAGATGCTTTGTAACGCTATATAAGGCTTGAGTCTATTAGTATAGAGGCACACAGTCCTAAAGTATGTGAGAGCATAATATTGAGAGTATTTACAAAGTGTTTTAATACTATTGTATTTTCCTTTTGAAACTTCCCTCTGGAAGATTTCCTTCAGGCATTGTAAGATATCTCCATTAATAATATATGTAGTTTTCTGTATCTTCTATATAGTGGTAGGTTAATTTTCTTTTAAGGTATAAGGATAGCTATACTCTAAAACCTTTATAGGCTTCTTTGTCCCCTAGATCAAGGTTTTATAGCATGGATGAGTCTTAAGATACTATAAGTCATACGCATTTGAAATATTTTAAAAGATTATATAAAAAGGGTTAGCCTAAAAATCAAGAAAAAGGCTATTAATGCATTGAAGCCATGGTAGGCCATTATATTGAGGTGTGGGCATGAGATATATTCTTTTAAGACATCTTGAAGACTTATTAATTATCTTGATCTTAATTATTCATCCTTACCATGAGGCTTTCTTCCATAGCATAAAGATCCTCCAGTTGGTATCAGAGCCATGTCATCCTTATATCTTAAGATTGCATTTACTTTAGGACTCTGTTTATCTGTTATCACAGCATATTTTGCTTTGTTCTTGATACTATTTCTAATATCATACTTTGCTACATCCTTGATATCATGATTGTTCAACTCATATTTTATGGTCCATATGCATATGTATATTATATAGAAGAATCTTACTTCTTTAAAGAAATATGTTTATATAGATGTTGTTTATTGACGAGTTTGTTAAGGAACAAAAACAGGAGATAAAAAGGCTAATAAGAGTTATTAAAAGAGCACAAGATTACATTAAACAATTAAAAAGACTTTTAAGATTACACTTTGACGACCAAAATCCTAGAAACTTAAATTATTTAAATAATCAAAGGAGAGAAAGTATTTGTAGTGGTCTTAATCATAATTATATATTTATTGATAGGTTAATAAGTAAGATATAGGTTTGTAAAGATAATATAATAAGATTTTTCACAGTATGGTCTATTAACATGTTTGAAAAATTTATGCTTTTATGGTATCCTTTTAATAGGTATAATAGCGGAAATTTTGAATATCATAGTAGACATGATATAATTAATAGTGAATCCTAGGCAACACTTAAATATGCTTTAAGATTATGACTCATACATATACCTAATACATAAGGAGGTATAAAGCAATAATTCTCAGATGTAGAAGCTTTCTAGATGGAATAGAAAGAGACATAGAAAGACTTGAAGGAAAAAAAAAAATATAAAGGAGCAGATAAGGAACAATAGATATCCAAGTGCAAACGAAAATTTTGCATCATTGAGATATAGGAACATATTAGAGGTGATTTTTATAAGAAAAAGAGAAAAGAACATATATGAAATGTTGGTAAATTACTATGAAGAATTGATGAACAACACGATATGATAAAATGAGTAATAGTAAGAGAAATGACCATTAGTTTTTTGGTTTCCTGTAATCTTAGACAACCTATAAATATTAAGCATAGAGAAGGTAAGGAGTTATATATATAAAATGGGATTAGAAATAAAAAGTAATCTAACATATTTAAATGAAAAAACAAGGGAAATAGGAGAAGAGCTCATAGGCATCCACCAGTTTTTAGCAAAAGACAGGTTTTATATTTACATAAAAGAAGGCATTGAAAGATACCTTGCAAACCTAGACAATAAGAAAGACATGAATGGTTTAGGAAAATAGTTAAGCTAGATAAGACTTACGGCTCGTTCACTTCATTTAATGAATAAAGCCGTAATGGAATTCCTATTACGGATGAATGGGATAGAGCTATAATAGGATTTTTCTTTATTAATTTTTTATTTAAATGCTGGCATTTTGAAAAAAAAAAAAAAAAGCAATTCCAACATTGAATTGGTATTCATAGGTTTGAATAAAGAATGACTATTCAATGTTTTGTGTAATAGAGATTCATTGTAGAATCGCTATTCGGTGAACTAAACAGCGTAATAGCTATTTGTAAGGAATAAGGTTATAATGGAATTGCAATTACAGCGAAGTGAACGAGCAGTTATAGATTCATGTATTCTACCAAACACTAGACTACATGATTAGTAAATTTGATTGGCTTAATTTAGAGATCAATGAATATAAAAGGATATAAGTAGGTAACAATAGGCTCTCTCATTTTTGTTATTTTAAATACTCATCTCATCTATTACATTCAGAACATGGTCAGTTAAATAGTATTGTAGATATAATAATATCTTTAACACAACGGT
Source organism: Combretum micranthum (assembly GCA_024138025.1). Taxonomy (NCBI): domain Eukaryota; kingdom Viridiplantae; phylum Streptophyta; class Magnoliopsida; order Myrtales; family Combretaceae; genus Combretum; species Combretum micranthum. Next base: position 1,382,792 of record JAMXBD010000140.1, on the reverse strand, counting down.
TCATAAAGATTTAGACACCTCATATAAGGCTCATAGTCATTTAGGAGAGTGGATGATAAAAAAGATAAACGGATAAAACAATTGATAAAAAAAATTGATTGTGAGACAAGCACAAGAGATATAGAGAGAAAATTAAGACATTTAGATCACATAAAAACTATTAGAAAGGCACAAAGGGAAGAAGTAGTGAACAACCAGCAGGAAGTAATTAAAGAATTAAGAAAAGAGGCTACCCAGTTAGGAGATATAGGGAAGAAAACAAAAAAGATGGTACAAGAAATTAAGTAAGCATACTTAGGAAAATGAGTGAGTTAAAAACAGATAGAGAATATATATTTGCATTAGAAGAAACAAGAGAAATAGTTGGAGGTTCAATGGTAGGGTTTTGAAAAGGAGATAATAATAGAGATACAAGTATTAAAGGAATAATAAGGCAAAACAATACAATAACAGTTTTAATCATCAATTTACATACAAAAGTGGAAGATTTAAAGACTAATTTAAGTAATTTAGAGATAGAAAATTTAAGAAGAACAATAGAAGGAATAGAAGAAACTAGTGGATCTAGTTATCAAAAGGAATTAGACTTGATTATAGAAAAATTAGGGAAATTAGAAGTAGATAAGAAGAAAGGAAAAACCCAAGGATATTTTGTAAAAATAGATTGAAAATCCATAATGAAATGAGTATATTTGAAAATACACAAGAAACAAGGTCATAGAAGAGACAAAAGAAAGACCCCATAATAACAAATACAATAGGAATGATAATACAAGATTTTTAGACAAATTAAGACCATTTACAGGAGAATCACATGTTTTATAGTCAGCCAGACCAAGCACAAGTTCTACAGAAAAAAACTTCTATATTAGGAATTCTAAACAAAATAAAAACTTGAAAAAGAAAACAGGGAGACCATATGATTCAATTAGAATAAGCAATAGATATAGACAGAGATGTATAAATATATTCAAACCATGCAATTGATCTTTTAAACCCTAGGACTTTATACCAAACAGGGATATTGAGCCAGAAAACAAGATTATTTAGGTCAAATGGAGAAAAAAGATTACAATAAAAAATGGATCACTAAACATTAAATTAGTAATAAAAGAGTCATTAGGGCAACTCAAAAGATCAGGAAAAAGTTTAGTCCATCTTAGGCTAATAGTCATAGAATTAGAAGGTTAACAAGATAAAAAGTAGGAAGAAAGGTTTTAGTCATGCTAATGGATAAGTCATGGAGAAGAGATATAAGAAAAAACATATTTGCATCTATGGAAGTAGATGTGAACAATGGAAAGGGATTATTCTATTGTTCACCCAACTTCATGATGCCAATGAATAATCTTGGTAATGTGGAACAAAAGCAAAGGATATGAAGATCATATAGGAGAAAATATTCTTATAGACGTAGGCTTCATTTGTAAAACAACTAATAATAGTGAAGTGCCTTATAAGCTTCATATAAAGGGAGTAATAGATGTTATGGCCTCACAAGGAATAAAAATGACAAAACCAATGAAAATAGACTCTTCCGTTATAGAAGGAGAAGAATGAAATTTAGTGAAAAATATGGCTGATGAAACACAAAGGGTACCCATGGAAAGTCTAATGTACCAAAATCGTGATGGAACATACTCTTTGAGATTACGATTTATGAAAATAGACCAATGTCTATAGATGATGAAGATAATATTTCAGAAGACTTTGGTAGGTGAAATAACTTAACTTAATTAATAACTTAATTTTCATATAAACATAATATTAGTTCTAAATATTAAGTTTAAAAGTGAATTTGATGTATGAAATGAGTATATGAAAATGGAATTTGAATTATGTTTATATTTTTGTTAGCATGAAATTTGTATTAGTAATAGGTATGAATTAATATTATGTTATTAATGCTATTGTTCTATATGTATTAATGTGTGTATAGTATAATTAATGTTTGTATCTTTTATATATTAATAGGTATGTGTTAGGTTTATTTGTAACAAAATAAGTTTTAGAAATTCCTAAAGCCATAGCAGAATTTTATTAAGTTTGACCCATGTTTTAACCAAGTTTTAAGCCTCAAAATGAGCCCAAATTAAGCCAAATTGCAGCCCAGTCCATTAAGTACCCATAAAGTCAAGTTTAGGATAAGTTTGAAGCCATAATTTGATCAAAAAGACTCCATTTTAGGCAGCTCCTCTTCCCATCCGAAAATCCTTTTTCTTTCTTTCTTTGTTTCTTTTGTTCTTTGTTTCCTCTTTATCTAAACTAGCCCAAAACCCTTAGTTGAATATATATCCAAAGCCCAAGAGTCTCTATAAGCCAAGCCTTTTTCATGTAAGTCTATGTATATATAAGTCTTTGTTACTCTTTCTTTATGCTTTAAATGTATTAGGCATGTTTTGTAAGTTTGAAGTTGTGTATGAATTTGAAATGTCTTATATGTTAATGAATGCTAGGATGAGTTTTAATGATATTTAACTTGTTATATATGCTATGAAGTAATAATATTTGATGGCAAAGATTGATGTTGAAATTGAGTAGTTAAGTTTAAGGTGATGTGTAGAAGGGGGTTTGAAATGGTTGAAATAGTTTGAAGTGTATCAAGATGTAACAATGTGCTTGGGACGATGCTTTAGTGGTTTTGAAGTGTGGAGATAGTGTTAAAAGTGTTTGAGTTGTGTTGTGGTTGAATTATGGTTTGTGCATAAGTATTAGTGTTTGAGTATTATGAGTTCATGTGATGAAGTGAACTAAAGTTATGTTTGATGTGTCAAAATGATGTTCAATGTTGCTAGGAGTAGTTAATTTGGATAGATGATAGTGTATGAAGCTAGATATGTGTTTGAAGAAGGATTAAAAGTGCTTTATGTTACAATTTTGCAAAGTGCAAAACAAGAAAAACATAACTTTTCGAACAAGTTTGTTTTTGCATTTACGCCAGCATTTGGTACTTCAACGCCGCCGATGTAGAGGCGATGTTGAATATGATCAGAACCAATTTTTCCAAAGCTACTTGTAACACCGTCGGCTTTTGTGAAGAAATTGGCCAGCGTTCATTTTTCAAAGCCTACGTCGACCACTAGGGATTCATCACTGCTAGCCTTTAACCGGTGTTGAATGTGAACAGAACTAATTTTCTTAACGCCAACCTTAACGCCGTCGGCGTACACTTCCAACGCTGCTGGCGTTCAGCTCAAATTTGCTGGTGTAAATTGCCTGCGTATCTCCTGAGTTTTTACAATTTCAAACTTCTTCAATTGTCCTTCTTTGCTTCATATATGGTCTTCTAATAAATCTATAAGTTATATAAATATGTTTTATGTATGAATCAAGTGTTAGAGCTATATGTTAAGTTCATTGAATCTCTTTGTATAGTTAACTTAGAATTGTATGTGGTATATATGTTCTACGTTCAATTATTGATTTGTTATGATATTTCTTATTTCTGTTAGAGATTCTTCAGTTGATTTCCCTTTGAGTGGATATAGTGATACCCTATTGGGTACAGATATGCAATAGCTTGTTTATTGTATGTTAGGAATAAGCATTACTAAATTTAACTTAATTCAAGTCGACTTAATACTTTGATGAACCGGATGTCTATTACGCTGTTTAATCTAGTTCGAGGAGTAGCAAACCTGTCATGATGCAATAACATGTTAGTTAGGCGCTTTAACCTAAGTCATGATACAATGACTTTACCATGATGCAATGATACGCTATGATGCAATAGCGATTCGTTTATGGTTAAGCGGGTAGCTAATGGGAAGAATAGTATCTGATTAACGTTTGCTTAAACTTAGGGGGAAATACCATGGTTTAGTTCAAAGTTTATGGGATCTTGTGAACTAGATTCATGTTGTGGACTAAGTTTAAGTAGAGTCGGGCAAAGACTGTGAACCCTAAATGAAGCTTTTTTTTTTTTTTTTTGGAATAGATATAGGAGAAATAAGTATTCGGACTGCTTATATTAACACTCTGAGCAGCTGCTGTTATTCAGGACCCTGAATTCCCAGAGTGTGATCCCGAGGTTTGAATACCCCACTGTTGTGTTATTAAAAGAAAATTTAGCAAGATAATGATCTAATCGTTGATGCATTGCATTAGAACTAAGTTCGTTTGACACTTCACGTTTGTATTTGTTACTGCGTACTGGGCCTTTGGCTCACTTTTGCTGCTTTATAGGTACTGATGATGATTTGTATGATGACTTGGGATGCGGGTCAGATTTTGAGAGATTCATGGATGAGTGAGACGAGTAGGACTCGAGTGCATTTGGTTTTTGGAAGAAGCTTTTTGTTTTAAAACATATTTCTTTGTATACAAGACTTGTTAAATAAGCCTAAGTTGTAAGAGACCTTAAAGTCTCTTTAGCTTATTTTTGTATCAAGAACAACTTGTAATTTTGTAGTGTCTTATATTGACATTAATCTTTGTAATTATGATGTATATATGTATGGATTGCTCTTGTTAGCAATCTTCTTTTGTTCAAAATTGTTTATAAAGTTTTGGTAGATTTAATCAAACAATTTTCATAAACTGTTAGTTTTAGACAACCTTACATATAATATGAAAATGTTATATGTGGTTGGAGACTCAGTACACTAATCTTTCGGGATTTAGTGGGTTGGGTCTTTACAGTAGGACTTTAGAACAAAGTAAAACAGTAAGTATGAATGTATTAGAATAGATAGATACCTCAAGATGAAATGGAATAAATCTACAAGGTCAAGTTGTGTAGGTGAAATAATAAAACAACTAAGAGAAATAAATAAGAATTTTAAAAATAGAAATTTGAATTTAGATAAAAGGAAGAACCAATAAGGTACAAATTAGAAACTGAATAAAGGGAACAAGCAATAGAGCCCTTAAAATATTAGGAAAAGGGATTCATAATAAAGCATGGAGAGGATCCTATTTTATATGAAGTCTAGTTAGAAGAAAAAGGAATTTTAGAGAATCATAGAAACAGAGTTTAAGGAAATAATAGATTTAGAGGCACTAATGAAAATGTCTTATTAGGATTAATAGATGAAATAATAAATATAGAATAAGAACAAGAAGAACTTCAAAGAAGATGGTCAGAAAAAGATATGGAAGAACATATGTCTATAATAGGAATGATGGATGGATTGATAATAGGACAAGACACAAGTTCAAATACCACTAGTCAACCTATATTTTCTGGCAAAGGTCTAAATATGTGATATGTGGGAAGGAATTCCAAGCAGGACTCCTTATATAGATTATGTTGATAAAGAAGTAGGTGATAGAGTTTTCAAGGGAAAAAGAATGCCATTTGAAACTTTAGACAAAAAGAATTTAATAGATAATCGCATAATTCTAAGCATAAGTGCACATGATCTATAAGATTGGGGACCTTTGGTAGATAATTGAACAAATAGTTGTAAGAACTTGGGAGATAGTCCGTTATTAGATCATGTAGATCAAATGTACATATACCTTGAATCTTTCTTAGGTGAAACGATGAGCAATATGGGAATCTTATAAAAAGAATTTTCCACAATTTATAGCGCAGACAAAGCATTAGAGCAAACCCACACAATTTTGTAGCGAAATCAGGGTTATACTTATAAGAGAAGCAACACAGATAGGGGAACAATCAATAAAGAAATGTAATAAGGAATCTAGAACAATTACAGATCAGGGATTGGTATTATGTGAAAAAATACATAAAAGAGCTTTTCTATAATTGCTTGATATATGTGTTTTAGTATGTATATTAATAAGGTAAATTATGTATATTTTTATAAATTATTACTAAGATTTGATACTTAACTTGGTTAATTTTTTGTTTTTGAAAGGTGAATATGATTAAAGAGCTTTGGAATAAAATTGATCAAGTTAAATTAAATTATAGTTAAAAATCAAAGAAACTGAGAAGAGCACGGTTAGATGTAGTGAACCATGTTTCATCCATGCTCATATTGGGTTTAATTTATTTTAGAAGAATCAGAAGATAGAAAGAACACGATTAATTACATTAAATCGTGTTTATTTCGTGTTTCAATGGAGTTGATTGAAGAACTGAAGACAGTGAAAAACATGGCTAAGTATGGTTGTGTTAGATCTCACCATGTTTCTCATCAAGGATTCGTCGCGCTTGGGAGAGAAGTTAGTAAGAAACACGATCAAATGCTTTAAGTCGTGTTTATACCATGTTCCTTAAAAGATGAGTAAATTGAAGAATGAAATTTCGTGTTTCCATCAAGCTTCTGATGAATATATGAAGATGAAGAACAGTAAAAAGCATGGCATGATGGAAGTCGTCATGTTATACTCGTGTAGTTCTGGGTTTATGTGTGTTACAAGAACAAGAGATACACCACGCACTACATTCCACCGTGTTTCATCCGTGTTGTTGTGAGAAAGGAGGATGTTGGAGATCTAGTGAGAACCACGATTAGATATATTAACTTGTGCTTAGGTCGTGTTCTTTATCGGATGTGAAGAATTTGACAGTCATAACTAATAGCAAGGTGCACGATTGGATGAAGATAATCGTCATTATTTTGTGTATTTTTTGAAGAATCGGTCAAAATTTAAAAATATCTTGGGAACTTAAGTTTATCTAATTTTAATAATATATTAAACATTTGACAATATAAATATGTAGGTAGGGGTAAAAAACAGAACACATTCATTAGATCATAAATTTCCTACATTAAAAGCATAGTTTTTATAGTATTCAAGAATAGAGCTTCAAGAAAAGAGAAGTTGTCAAGAAGATCATTCATGATTGTTTTCTAAGGTGTATTCCTTCCATTATAGTGCTACTTTGTAATAGATGTTTAGTGTTTTTGATAGTTTTGTAATGGAGGAGTATAAATCTATCATCTAAACAAGAACCTAAGATATTACTATATATAGTGTACTTAATTACAGTTTTAATGAAAGTTCGTGTTCTTTCTAAGTTTAGTTATGAGTTTTTTATTGTTTCATAGATTGATATGCTTGGAATATTGATTCTATGTCTGGTTTCATGTATGTTAATTGAGAAATTGTATATTTAAATGATGTTGCATGATAAAAAAGGCTTGTTTGGATTACTAGAAATAGAATTACAAGAGTCTTCCATTTTAAGTGATTTTTGTATGAAGATTCATTGATCAATAATGCAGTCCTTGAATTGGGGGGAAACACGTGTCTGGTGTTTTTTTCGAAAAAAATACACAAATACAAATTATATAAAAGTAAATACAAAATTAAAGTTGTTGTATCGCATATTGACCTGAGATAAGGATAATTATACTTGTATCGCATGTACTATAGGCGATACAACGACTTGGTCTACTAACTTTTATGAAATTCCTGTATTGCATTTGAGGGTGGAGCCAACACAAATTTTGGATTTGAGCTCCTCTTGCTATTTTTCACAAGAATCCAAGCATAAGGGATCCCAATGATGAAGTATAATAGTGAAAGCTTCTAGAACAAGATTAAAGAGAGAGTTAAACAATTGTAATAAATGTTCTTTAAGAGATACACTCTATCTTTGATTCTTTCTACTTCCTTAGGTGTTTCAATCAATGATTCTATAAACAGAGCTTCTCGGATTCATTTTATAGACTTTTTAGACCCTAGATAACACCATTGAAGTGAAAATCAAAGCTTTCTCTCTCTAATTTGCAGTCACCCAACCACCACACTACGCTACCTAAAACACCATTAATTGACTCAGTCATCACCTGCATCCCAAAGCTATCACTTTTCTTTTCCAAACCACTGCATATTACACATGCTAAGACCCGCACTTCAAATTTATGCTAGACACGAACCTAGCGCACCAACTACTCTTAGTGCCACACCAATATTGCGGATAGGTTGTGCAATACACTATGTAATACTTGTATCGCATTACCTATCGGCGATACGCATATAAATTCTATATCTCACAACCCTTATGTGATATAGCAACAGTATTCTGGTAATCATTTTCCTCAAATTTTGTTTTAGGTCGTTTTTTTTAAATGGATATTAAACACGTAATTTCCTCCCTTGAATTGTTACTAATCAAAAGACATTCTAATAGGTATATTTGAGAGATTAGTGATTAGTAGTCTTGAAAAAGATACTAATCTATTTTAGGAATCCTATGGATTAAATATGCATAAATGATCATTGATATTATCACTAGAAATTGACTATGGTAATGTTTTTGTAGGGAAAGTGTTGTTAAGATGAGTTGAACAATATTGAATTCTTATATTGTAAAGACCCGACCCACTAAATCCTAAGATTTAAAGTACCGAGTCTCCAACCACATATAACATTTTCACATTATATGTAAGGTTGTCCTAAAATAACAGTTTATAAGAATTGTTTGATCAAATCTACTAACACTTTATAAACAATTTTTAAACAAAAAAAGATTGCTAATAAAAGCAATCATATATACATTATATGTATAAGGATTAGTCAATGTAAAATACTACAAAATTAAAGTTGTTCTGGTACAGAAAGGTAACCTAAAGAGATCTTAAAGTCTTTTACAACTTAAGCTTATTTAACAAGCCTCATATACAGAGAATTTTGCTTTAAACAAAAGCTTCTCCCAAAAACTAAAGGCATTTGAGTCCTACTCGTCTCACTCTTCCATAAACCACTCAAAATCTAACCCGTATCCCAGATCATCATACAACTCATCTTCATTACTTGCAAAGCAGCAAAAATGAGCCAAAGGCCTAGTACGTAATAACAAATACAAAAATAATTTGTCAAGCAAACTTAATTCAAATGAAATGCATCAACGATCAAGTCATTATCTTGTTAAGTTTTCTTTTAATAAAACAATAGTAGGGTGTTCAAACCCCGGAATCACGCTCTGGGAATTTAGGGGTCTTGAGCAATAGCAGCTGCTCGGGAGGTTGATATAAACAGTCCGAATACTTATCTCCTATATCTATTCCATAAAGAGATAACTTCATTTAAGGCTCAAAAGCCGTTGCTTGATTCTTCTTAAACTCAGTCCACAACATGAGCCTAGTCCACAAGTTCCCATAAACTTTGAACTAAACCATGGCATTTCCCCCTAAGTTTAAGCAAATGTTACTTGGATACTATTCTCCCCATCGACTATCCGCTTAACCAAAAGCGAATCGCTATTGCATCATAGCGTACCATTACATCATGGTAAAGTCATTGCATCATGACTTAGGTTAAGCGCCTAACTAATATGTCATTGCATCATGACAGGTTTGCTGCTCCTCGGACCAGATTAAACAACGTAATAGACATCCAATTCATCAATGTATTAAACCGAATCGAATTAAATCAATTTTAGCAATGCCTATTCTTAGCATATAACAAGCAAGCTATTGCATACCTGTACCCAATAGTGTATTACTATATTCACTCGAAGGGGAATTAACTGAAGAACCTTTAACTAAAATAAGAAATATCAAAACAAATCAATAATCGAACGTAGAATATATATATATATATAACACAATCCTAAGTTAACTATACAAGGAGATTTAATGAACTTAAAATATAGTTTTATCATTTAATTCATACTTAAAACATGTTTATATAGCTTATAGATTCATTAGAAGACCATATATGAAGTAAATAAGGACAATTGAAGAAAGTTGAAATTGTAAAAACTCAGGGGATACTCGTGCAACATGCACTGGCAAATTGGAGCTAAACGTCGACAGCGTTGGAATCATACGTCGGTGGCGTTAAGAAAATCGATTATATTCGCATTCAACATCGATTGAAGGCCGGCGGCGTTGAAACCCTAGTGGCCGGCGTACGATTTGAAAAAAAAAATAAACGCTGGCCAATTTCTTTACAAAAGCCGATGACGTTTTAAGTAGCGTTAGAAAAATCAGTCCTGATCACATTCAATACTGCCTCTACGCTGGCAGTGTTGAAGTACCAGATGCTGGCGTATACTAAAAAATAGACTTGTTTGAAAAGTGTTTGTTTTCCCTGTTTTGCACTTTGAAAATTTATAACATATGACACTTTTAATCCTTTTTCAATCACATATTTAGCTTCATATACTATCTTCTATCCACATTAACCATTCCTAATAACTTTGAACATCATTACAACACATCAAACTACTTCATTTATATTAAACCCTCTCCTACTCTTCACTTCAAACTTAACTACTCAAATCAACTTCAATCTTCACCAACACTTCTCACTACTTTCATAACACATATAATAAGTTCATATAATAATAAAACATGACCTAACATTTATCAATACATAAAACCATTTAAAGTCATATGATAACAAACTTATCCTAACATGGATTTTATATCTATATTACAAGAAAGAATAAACAAGAGTTTACACTTGCATTAACTTACATGAAGAGACTTTGGCTTGGAGAATATTGTTGAATCCAAGAGCTTGTTTTTGGCTAAGGTTTAAGGCTTATGGTTTGAAGATAGAAGGAACAAAAAAAGAAAAGAAAAGTGGAAAATTCGTATGAAATTTGTGGGCTGCCAAAAGAGGCTCTATTTGATTAAATTTGGGACTTATATTTATCATAAGTTTGACTTTTGGGATATATATGAGTTTGGCTTAATTTGGAGCTAATTTTAATATAATTTGCGCTTGAAAATGGCTTAGCTTCTTGAAAAATTATGCTAATAAATTCTTAGGCATTTCAAAAGTTGTTTTGATAAATTTAAGCACAACACATATATATATTAATCCATAAGAGACACAATCATTAATTATACTATACATATATTAATATACACAAAACAATGACATTAATCTCATTGCGCATACTCACATTCATCAATAATTTATATTAATAAACATAGTACATCAAACCTATTTCTACACATTCATTTCTATATATCAAGTTCACTTCAAACTTAACATTTAGAATTAATATTATATTTACATGAAAATTAAATTATTACATAAATTAGATTATTTCATATGTCTTATTGTTGATCTATATTGAAGAAATATAAAAATAAGGATTAATCATAGTTGCAGTAATTAATAGTTAATTTTCAAGATGTTTTTATGGTAGATAATAGAAGAACAAGTAATTACTAATAGATTTTTCAATCCTTATAGGATGACCCTGTTCTAATCAACTATCCTATGAATGATAGGTATACTTACCTATTCATTGATTGAAAAGAAGGACTATAACGGTGTATTTTTTATTAATCAATCAAATTAATCATTGCTCTATAGATAGATGCTATTATGAAAAACTAATTGCAAATAAATTGTTTTTAAAACTTTCAGGACCACTAAGAGCTGAGATATATAAAGAATGGAAAGCAAAAGTTGAATCAAATACTCCTCAAGAATTGAACAACATAGGAGTAAGGATATTTTTTTATTGATAAATTAATAGAAAAATGTACCGCTTTACAGACAAATAGGCAATTGAAAGGAGGAAATTATAATTTTTGTTAGACAGTCTGCACACCTTGGGTATATGGGCAAAAGGAACGCTAGAGAAGAAAGTAAATGCAGAAATATAAGCCGAAGAAGAAATATTTCACTAAGCTAGTAGAGCAAAAAAGCCATGTTTAAAAAAAAGAAAAACATGTGAGAAAATACAAAAAGAATAGAGTATACAAGAGTAAGTTGAGATGTTTCACATGCAATGGAGAATGAAACTTAGCAAAATCATGCCCAAAAAGAAAAATAGTAACACAATGGCTAGTATTTTGGTAGAAACTACCAATGAGGATATCCTAGATATACATGAAGACATGAGAGATACATAAACAATCTATGGTATAATAGCCCCTAGGGGTGGGCAAAAAAACCAACCGACCGAACCAAACAATCCTAAACCGAACAATCCAAACCAAAATATGGTTTTTTTTCATGGTTTGGTTTGAAAATTTTCAAATCCGAACCAATTCTTAAATTTATGGTTTGGTTTGGAAGGTAAACCAACCAATCCGTAAAACCGAACAAAACCGTTTTAGAAAATATAATATATTTTACTATATATTTATATGATTTTATTTGATATTTATTATTTGATGATATTAATTAAAATCAACTTGTCCTTTTTTTTAATTTTTTAGCTCATGATATGTAATTTTTATTGATGAAGAACTATGTTTTTTTAATAGCTTTTAACTTGTAAACTATGAAATTTATATTATTCAGTTATAAACTTTCATTATGTATTAGTTGTTTAATATATTTTGTCAGCTGATCATTTTATTCATTGATGAATTTGTTTATAGATGATTTTTTATTTTAGCTAATTATTGTAGATAATTGACAATGATGGTTATATTAACAATAATAGATTATGACTTACTATATAATGGTTAGTGAATGTATTTTATTCGTGGATAATTGATTTTATAGAGAACTATAGATAAAAGTATGATGAATTTATAAAGTAATTTTGTCATGGTTTATAATATCAACTTTGTAAAATGATATAAATATTTTAAGATCTACACAAATATAAAAAAACTAGATTTTTAGTTAGAATTTGATTTAAAACCGTAATCCAAACCGAACCGAACCGTTATTTAATGGTTTAAAAATCTATAATCCGAACCAAACCGTTATTTAATGGTTTGGTTTGGGATGGAAAAAAACCAAACCGTAAATTATGGTTTGGTTTGGTTTTAGAAAAAACCGAACTAAACCGATCCGTGCCCACCCTTAATAGCCCCAATAGACCCACAAGGAGTTGCTACAATAGAATCAGATAATGAGGATGAAGAACATGGTATTATATGAATATTTTTGAATAAACAAAATCCTTACAAAGAACAAATAGGCATTGGCTACTAAAATGAAAAATTAGATCTTCTTAATAGGATGTTACAAGACATAGGAGATACACTATGATGAATACAAAAGAGGCAATAGACTGTAGGTACAATTGGGCTTAAGGAAGCGTTTTGATTATCATCCTTGCAAATTCTGTGAAGGGTACCCAACAAATAAGCTAAGATACTAGTGTAGGGATTGCGTGATAGAGAGTCGTAAGCCCTGTTTAGAAAACAAAGTGAAATATTTTATAAATTACAAATATTTACCTAGGAGAAGTTCTCAACATGATGCTATAGGAGAAAGGATAATGATGATAGACAATAAAATAGACAGGATAGAAGAAGAAAAACAAGAAATTAAAGAAATATTAATAAGGCTAGAAAATGAAAAAAAAATAATATAGAAGAAGAGAAGAGACCAAAAAGAGTAATGATAATATGATGAACATGATGACACCAAAACAAGTTATATAGGAGCATCACATACCTTCATGCCCAATATAAGACTTCCAAGGAATATTTCAATGAAAAAAAAAAAAAGTCTGCAGGAGATGAAGAGGAAGGAATAACTAGATACATAAGTGTATACATAAGGATTAGGTTATATTTTGAGACACAAATCATTAAATTAGATGCTTTGATAGACACGTGAAGTACTACTAACATGATAAATGAAAAGATAGCACCACAAGAAGAAATAGAACAAAATGGAGGTGTGTGAAATAAGCTCAGGTATTCATGGAAATAAGACAAAAGAATGTAGAAACATAAGAAAGCATAAGATTATTTTTTTCTCAAGAGAACAATGGGGTAGTCCAATGCATAGTAATAAAATACAGTTATTAAATTTTGGAGAGTCAAGGGTCAGATGTATTGTTGGATTAGATTTCTTACTATCCAATCCACCTACCATAGTTTCATTGGATATATCGTAGACATACTAAGTCAACTAGTGGTGGGAATTTTGCCATATTTAAATAGGATAAAACTAGACATCAAAGTGTTGCATGAGCATGGTGAAACATAAGGAGAAAAGGATCATGACTGAAAAAATCTTGGAGACTATAAAAAGAAAGTGGTAGAAATAAGAGGAGAAAAGGATGGTGACTGTAAAAATCTTGGAGACATACCGTATACTTGTATTAAGAATAAACATAAATATATTGTTTTGTAACATATATAGCGAGCGTGTTATAATTAAAATAAACTTATCACATAATGCAATTTATATCATATAACATAAATTATATTGTATTTATATACTACATGTAGTAGTATGATAGATATTATTTTATGATATATGTGTATTAATATATTAGATGTATTGCATTAATGAAAATGTATAGTTTATACTAGAATTAATGTCGAATCTGATATCTGAACTTTGCCAAAAAATTCAATTAGGTACTCAAAATTTCAAAAGTTCAATTTCAATACTTAATTGAACTTTTTAAGGTTATTTTTAATACCTCACTTAACTTCGTTATGTCCGTTTGTATACGTGGAATTTTTTAATTTAAAAAAAAAAGAGAGGCAAAAATCCGAGAAAAAATGAAAGGGGAAAAAAAGGATGCGCGTGAGATTCCATGCACTTTGTTTCCTACCTCGAGCTCACAACCTTCCTTCCTCCTCTTATCTCTCTCTACTCTCACCTCAACTTTCTTCCTCTCACAATTCGCACCATCTCTCCCTCTCAATTCCAATAATCAAACCCAGAAGATAAACACCTAAAATCAAAACTCGCATGTACGCACTTAACTACTTCAAATCGAACACTGACCACCACGGCAAAAGTTCAATACACCATCACTCTCTTCAAACACAAAGCTAAACTCAATACCATGACCACTTCGACAACCCACGGTAGCACTAAAATCGAAATTGAAACCTAAAATACACATATTAAAAATGCCACTCCGAAACCACTTCCTACGTTGCAACCCAGATAGACTCCACCATACACCACCACCATCAAATCGCAAAACACCCACATGCACAATAACAACCAAAACACAAAGATATTTAACTTGTTAGTTCCAATAATGATGTATAGATAAAAAGGGATCTCAAGCATCTTTCTCCCTTCCCATATTCTTAATTTCTCTCCCTCTACCCGATTGCCTTTCTTTCTCTCTCATCTCACGCACTCTCTTTCTGCAGCCTCCCTCTTCCTAAGTTTCACTCCTTGTCTCTTAACCCCAAAACAATAGCCCAAACACACCACTCTTTCGGCCACTAACTACCACGAATGTCATCGAAGCCAAACCCCTCAAAACTATAAAAAACCACCCCCATAAACACCACTGAAGGCCTCAACATCGATGCTACCACGCAGGAACATCACACCGTAGCCATTACTGAACAACAAGAAGGAAAGCAGGGGTTGGAGGTAGGAGACAAGATGCGTGGAACCCACACTCTTTTTTTTTTAGTGAAATTGCACATGTTACATTCTTATTGGACTAAAGTTCCACGTATGTAAATGAACCTAATGAAGTTAAGCCAGGTGCCGAAAATAGCCTCAAAAAGTTCAATTAGGTACAAATTTCATGTACAAAATTCGACATTAACCATTTATAATATACATGTATATATACATACATAAAAGGTAAATATAATATATAGCGTAAGACATATATATAGCCACATTAATTATCTTAATATAATTTCAGTATGACATATATCATACATCATATATTATATATACACATATATTATTATATGTTAAGTCTAGTTTTTTTTTTTTTTTTGGACATATGTTAAGTCTAGTTAGAGGTTGAACTAAAGGCTACTTTTGTGAGATTCGGCCAATGATTTGATCTGAACAGAGTTTCAACCGTGGTTTTTTTTTTCTTTTCGGTTTTCGAGACTAGATTAGTTTATCGATCGAACCGAAGAAATCATCTACAGCCGCTAAAACCGAGTTTATGAAACGATAAGATTCCTAATTCTTGCACACACAAAACCGGTCAATGCCGGTTTGGGGCAGCCCATAAAACCGAAACCCTCTTACTGCTTCCTTATAAACTAGGGTTTTTCTTTCCAACAACTTTAAACCCTAGACAAACTCCACAGGCGCCTTATCTCTCTCTACTTGCTGTGTGACTTACTGCAATGGCGGTAGGAAGCATGACCTCCACGACGCCATCATCCCTCACACCATCTTCTCCATCGATAAACCCTAAAACAATCGAAAGAGCCGTACGAGCTCTCTTCAAATGGCGTGAAACCAAATCCAGCACCGAAAAGCCGAAACTCCTCGAGCAAGACGACTTCTTTTACCTAGTCTAACCCTAAAACGAATCCCCACCAATATCCGCACAAACCCTTTTAAGATCCCAATCCCCATTCCTTAGTGGATCCCGAAATGTCCGAGGTTTGTTTGATCGATGATAGACCCAAGTCCAATCTTACAAAAGAAGCTGCTTTGAAAAAGATCAAAGGCGAGAACATCCACGTTACTAAAGTTCTTAAACTGTCGAAATTGAGGACAAATTATGTAGCTTTTGAGGCAAAGAGGAAGCTTTGTGATAGTTATGATGTTTTTTTAGCTGACAAGAGGGTCATCCCATTGTTGCCTAGGTTGTTAGGGAAACAGTTTTTCAAGAAGAAGAAGTTGCCAGTTGGGGTTGATTTGAGACACGGGAATTGGAAAGAACAGATTGAGAGGACTTTTGGGTCTGCTCTTATGTATTTAAGGAGTGGGACTTGTAGTGTTGTGAAAGTTGGGAAGGTTTCAATGGAGATGAAAGAGGTTGTTGATAATGTCGTTGCTGCGATTAACGGGATCGCGGAGGTTGTGCCGAGGAAGTGGGGGAATGTGAGGTCTTTTCATTTGAAGCTTTTGGAGAGCTTGGCTTTGCCAGTGTATCAAGTTGTGCCTGATGTGAAGTTGAGGATCGAAGGTGTTCGTCAGAAGGAGAAAGAGGAGGAAAGAGTGGGGGAGGTGAAGGAAGCAGTGGGAATGAGAGTGGAGACATGGAGAAGAAGAAGAAGGGGTGAAAAAAGGGAAGATGCGTGAGGTTAGGTACATGGATACTAACTTGGATGAATTGGTGGATGACGATGATGATGACGAGGATGGTGGGGTCGATAATTTAGGTGATCATGAAGCGAGTGAGGATGGTTTTGATGATGATGGGATGGAAGGGGAGAAGGATAGTGTAGGAAAGAAAAGGAAGAAGATAGGTGCTGAAGCGGATGGGAAGAGATTGGCTAAAAAGTTGGGTGCTAAGACGAAAAAAGTCAGCGGTCTGAAAGAAAGAAAAAAGGGTTGTCCAAGAAGTTAAAGAAAGATGATGAAGTTAAGCCCAAGAAAGCTAGCACATTGGTTAAATCAAAGGAAAAGGTAGTGGCGAGAAAGTAAAGCAAACGAATAAGAAGGATAGTGCAATGGGTGTTGAAACGCAAAGTAAAAGTGCAGCATAGTTGTGTTGCTCTGTGTTAATTTGTTTTTCCCTGATAGGTGAGGAGTGAATGTTACCTGAGGTGCTACGTTGATAAACAACTTGGCTGACCAAGTACAGTGAAAAATGAAGATCATCTAGCAGTTTTGCTTATTTGCTGACGATTGGTAGCTTTGTATTTTATGCACGACCTTATTTTCTTTATTGGTGTCGTGTTAATTTGACGAAAGTTGTAGGTTTAAATTCTATACTCAATTCTAGTGCATGCTTTTTTTTTTTTTTTCCCTTGCCATCTGTTTCGTTGAATCTATTTTTCTTTCGTTGTTTTTTGCTGTTGTAATTTTACCATTGAGAATTTACAGTATGACAGAGTATCCTGCTTTAAGTCTTCAGTAAAAGCTTGAAATCATGGATTTTTTACTGAAAACCAGTTGATGTGGCTGATGCTCATTCATATTCCCTTCATCTTTATAGCAACTTCAAGAGTGGCTTCAACCTTTGTTCTTGTGTGGTTTTATACAAAATAGAGTTCATGTGATTTTAGTAGGAGACTCAGATGTTGTGAGAGCAGTAGAGGTACGTCGAAGGTTGGGTTTGTGCTGTGCTCTTCCTTAGATATGTTTCAATTAGAATGAACAGACTTTGCTTTCTCTCTTTCCTTTTTGAAGTGCTTAGTTAAGCGTAAATCTGGCCTGGTTTTGGTGATGGCACAACGTTGGCTGTTCTATTGTGGACTATACAACCTTAAAAATTCTGTTTTTGGCAGTAAGATTTTATGCTGGGAATTTATTACCCGAATACCCCCCACCATAAAAAAGAACAAAAGGATTTGTTGGTGTTACGTACTGAAGAGGCTTGTGCTAGGATCATTATATTGCAATCGGTTCCTTAGTAGTCTTATTATGATGGTCCAGACAAGTTGCTACTTGGTAAAAAATATATTGTACCTGAATCTTTTAACTCCAAACCGATGACAAATTTACAATGAAGGTGCTATTAACATTGTTGGTATCGACGTTTCCTTCCCCCCAACCAAAGAAGAGGAAAAAAAAAAAAAAAAAAGTAATGTATGCTTGTTTGCACGCATGTGATTCTATGAGCTTCTGCACTATCATGGTAACCTGGGACGTTCAGTTGCAACTTGCATGTGTTGTTGTTTGGTGCTTTGTGTGATCTTTGGGCTCTCTGCGGACTGTTGCCTATTTGTAATATTTCAATTTCATTATTCCCCCCGTTCTTTGGTCAGAATCCTCTGTTATTTGTAATATTTAACTTTTTGTGTAGTAATGAATATATTAAATTGCATCCTTTATCTTCATTCTTAAATCCAGTACTGCTTATACAGTTTTTAAGCTTCTAGTGATCGGGCGAGCTTCATAATTTGTAAATTTATGGGGAATTAGGAAAGAAACCATAGATGCATGCCTTCATTGAGTTTTTTAGCATGACTTGGTCTTGAAAAGAGATATTAGCATATAATCAGGCAAATTGCAGTGGGTTGTAGATACATTATTAGACTACTAATCGGGTTTTTGACCAGACCGGAATGGAACGGTTTTGGATTTTATTCTTTTTAATATTTGGAAAGGTTCTTAGAAGTTAATATCTGATTTGTCAAAATCGAGGATTTTGGCTTTAGTGGGATTTTGGTTCTGCTTTTTGAGAAGACAAAGCTGTAATTCCATTTCACTTTTATATTAATAACTTTTACTTTAATTACTTTTTTTAACTATTATATTAATTATTTATATTTATTGCTATAAGCTTTTGTTATAACCGTTTCATTTCATTTGTGAATGCATCCATCATAAGAATTGAATTGCCATCATTTTATTCATTTCTTTCCATGCAATTTTTTCGATTCCAATCCATTTTATTATAAGACTACTCCTGGGTTCTAAGTATGCCATCACATACATAGTTATTTCAGGGCACTGCACTCTCTGTCCAATTACCGTTCCATTTTGCTGGCCCCATTAGTTTACAACCTTATGTCAATAAATTGCCGCGAGACTACTAAAAAGAGGAAGCTTAGCTTAAAGAGGGCTTTGGATTTTGGCTTGCCAAGTTCTGAGTGATATGATATGGACTCAGCGTCAGGAGTTGTTTTCGTAAGCACATGAATGTTGGCTTGTTGCAGCAACGATAGGGATGAATTGACGGTTGAATTTGTTGTACAAGAACCTTAACCTTAAATGCAATGCTTTGTTCTTGCTAAAATCCTAGCTAAGTAATGTATATTGCTGGTTTTTTTTCCTCTTTCTTTCCTTCCAATTGAATTTGACTTTGCTTCGGTTTTCTTTTAATCTTATGGATAAATAGAGTAATTTTAGCACAACTTCAACGTGGATAGCTAAGAGGATGCATAGCATGCCTGTGTCGGGTAATGTCATGTTTGGAGATGGCTATGAGGATGCATAGCATATCTATGTCCGTGTAATGTCATGTTTGGGGTGAAAGGTTAGTATAGGCCTTCTAAAAAAATAATTATTAAAATAAGATTTATAACAAATTAATTATCAAAATAATCCAACAAACTCGCATCTAGTTAAATACACACAAAAAAAAAAGAGAGTAAATTGTGCGGATCTTCTCTAAAACTTTAGAAAATGTATGGTCCTTCAAATTGAAAATATTTACATCTCTTAAAAACAAATAAATTGTATGACCTTTCTTGAAAACTTTAAAAATTACATGATATTTCTTTTAAAAGTCAACACTTATGCTCCTAAAAAATGGCGAATGATAATATGTAAATTTTGTTTGTTTGGTTCTAAACATATCATTATATGTAATATATTTAATTAATGAAAGTTTAAAAAATATTTAAAATTTTAAATATTAAAGAATGAAAACTTTTTTTTATTTTTTTTTACTCTTTGAACCTGTCATCTAAAGTGCATTTATAATTAAAAAAATCTTTTTTAGTAAAAAATAGTGTCACGATGTGTGTTTTTTTTTCTTCTTCTTCTTCTAAAAAGTTAATTATGTAAAAATTATAAAAAAATTTAAAATATTTTTGAAAAATGTTATTTATTAAACATATTGTATATGTAAAGACATGTTTGCATCAACTATGAAAAATTTACATTATTATCATGTCATTTATTATTGGTGTAAATGTTGACTTTTGAAAAAATGAGAGTTAATGTAATTTTTGAAGTTTTCAGTGCAATTTACTATTTTTTAAGGGTTATAGGTGCTGACTTTTGAGAAACCTAGGTCCATATATTTTCTAAAGTTTTCAAGGAAAATATGTGCAATTTATCCCAAAAAAATTGTAATAACTTACATTTAAGAGTTGTGAATGGTGACTTGCATTTAAGACATGTGGATTTCAATAATTACTTGCATTTAAGACATGCGCAGTGCATTAAAATTAAAAATCACATTTAATGCATGTCTTAAATGCAAGTTTGTGGTCTATTTTCATAATTAAGTTTTATTATGTCATATTTTAGTAATTAATTTCAAAACAAAATCTATTTTGACAAAAAAAATGTTTGGCTGAATTACGATTATGAATTCTATCTCGATTCTTATGCTTTTAAAAGTTGGAATACTTTTTGTACAATCACATATTTATCATCCATAATTATTATTAAGTTATTTTTATAAATATACATGATATTCCATTCCATTTGGTGGATATATCAAATACAAAAATGGATTTTTCATTCAATCCATTAATGGAATAACAAATACGAGATGAAGTAATAACTTAAAATAAAAAAAAAAAGAATAAGAGTATAAAGTTTAAATTATAATGACATTTTCTAGTCTCAAATTTTTAAGATACTACAGTTCATCTTTTGAAAAATATTTTGTTCAACACAATATCAAATCTATATTTCATATAAATATACCTTTGCATTTTCCTTCCCTCCCTTCGATAGGTGGGTGGTAGCAAGTGAATTTTTCTCTTCATCTGGTTATCTGCTTTGGTAGTAACCAATCAAGAATCCACATTGATTTCAACATGAGATATATTATATTGTAAACAAAACTTGAGACCATAGGCGAAAAGCCCATTATTTAGCAGCTATGATATCAGTACACCCAGCAAATTATAAACTTAAATACTCTAAAGTAGTCAACATTTGAAGAGAAAGTATTTATTAACTCCAACAATACAAGTTGGAACACTATTTTTAGGAGATGAACTGACTTGTTGACGCAATGACAAGTTCAGCAGTGAAAATGTTGAAATGAAGCTGTTTTGAAGTTTCAAAAGCTAGTGTCCAAACTATATGTCTATGGATAATGTAAGATATGGATGTGCTCAGATGTTGTAGCTTTGACATCTTATAGTTAATGCTGATCATTTTGTTTGTTTTTTGATTTTTAGTTATCAGCTTAGGAAACGTGTTTTTTTATTTTGGAAGATATATTGCTAAATCTTGGATTGTAAATAATGACTATTGTAATGAAATTATGATTTCCGACCAAAAAAAAAAAAAAACTCCATCTTTCTTATGGGCAAGACATAGGTATGATATTAGCAATTTGCATGGTTTAAGAATAGCCAAATGTAATAGCATCTTTATCTTGGGTACTTATAAATTTCAAAAAATATGAGTTAACATGGCAGTTGCAATAAAGTGAGTTACTTTGTTAGATTGCTTGACAACTAAAGTTGCTATAACAAGCAACCCTCTCACTCCTCTCTCATTGGTTACTTCACACTTACTTAATCTTAAAAAAAAAAAAAACAACTTTCTTATTTCTCCTCCCATTGGTTTTTTCACATTTATTTAATCTTAAAAAAATTATAACATTATCTTAAGGTAATAAGATAATGTGGGACCTACAAAAGTTCAAAAAAATAGATAAACAAGTCTATATAAGTAATAGGGATAAAATAGGTAATTGCTTAGTAGAGAGGGTTGCTTCAAATACGAAGATGACATTTTAAGTAATTCCTTAAGCAACCAGGGATAAATATGCTCTAAATCTAATAGATATCATTAACATCCATATATTACTTATAATTTAGTAATAATACTATATTTAGTTTATAAATATAATTCAATATATGTTGCATATTTGTTAAGTCTGTTTTAATATATGACATTGAATGCAATAATATAATATATTCATTTCAATTATGGTATTGTCATTACTTCAAATCTCATAAGGTAGAAATGATATCAGACTAGAATCATATGTATATTAAACCTGTAAAATATAATATAGTTAGTGGTGCATTAGGTTGAGCCTAGCACAATCAGTGATGCTCAAGTCAGCAAGCTTGTTAGTATAAAGGCACGTAATAAGTGGGTCATTACCTTGGAGGAGGACATATTTATAGCAAATGGATCTTTGGTTGTTGAATACATCGTGAGATCATAGCGAATGGGCGGTTAGTGAAGGTTATCGAGCACATGGGATGGGCCCATTAATCCATAATTGACTGTGTTGAGCCTGAATGGAGAAACATACGAATGACCTTGGATCGGGGTGGGTGTCGTCTGAATGCCATAATGGGTAGTTAGTTGCCAAAGTAAAAAGCTTTTGGATGACCAATAATGAGATCGATCAGATTGATGTCCCTTTATCCATGTGCTCTGAATGGACATGGACTAGGTTTGGTTTAAGTAAGCCTAAATCTTTTATAACCCAGGTCAAAATGTTTGTGAACTAAGCTTAAGTAGGCTTTTATAAACATTAAAAAGGCCTTATCCATGTGAGATTGTGAGATTTTTTCTTTTTTGGCGTAAATTAGTCAGATTGAGAGTAAGTTATTCTGATGATCTATATTTCAAGCATATTGTCACGCCTTAAAAGGGGATTAGAAGGGATAACTCGAAGTAATCATATCACATATACATTCGTAATATAGAACTGTTTTGTAAGTTAAAGAATTGCAAAACTCTACTTAATATTTGTTATAGATGTTTTAATTGTATAAAAACATTTTAATAACTAAAGAAATATGAATTCCCACAGTCCACTAGAATCATAGAGAATCGGTATTCCTCACCAAATAATGAAATAAGATAGATAACTTACATATTACAAAATTTTAAACAATATACAACTAATCTAGTTCTAAGTTTACCTTATACATTACAAAATCTCAAACTTAAATGCTAAACATATAAATTACATTCTAAGTCCATCTTCTTATCTTCAAAGACTTCACTGTATATAAACTCTCCTTCATATAGTCCTAACTCATTCTTGGCTTGAGTTACTCCTACACAAAATTATAAAGGGTGTGAACTAAACTATAGCTCAGTGAATAATAAGACTAGACCACACATCAAACAAATGCCAAGCAAATTTTATTAACTAGTATATGCAATGAAACATTTAATCATACGACATGCACAATTTGGATGACTAGAATCTAAACCAATAGAGATTTACACCATCTTTTGGGGGTTACAGCACTAACTCAAGTCATTTATGTCCAGGAGAAACTGAGAACTAAGAATAAGGGATTCTTCTCAACTCATTGTTATATATATATATATATATATATATACCAACATAACCTCAACTTCACCTTGGAAAGAACCAAGAATGGAGATTTCTTTGAAACTTGTTTGTTATTCATATATACATATCATTAACATAACGTTAACTTTGCTTAGAACTTAGAAACTCCTAAGTTTAGTTTTAATACCTTAAAGCCAACCCCAACACAAACAACGTGTTTTCGGTGCCTACTTATCTCTTATGGAACCGATAACCCAATGGTATCTTAACCAGATTCATTAGACTCTCAACAACATGACCATAAGATCGAAATATTAACAAATGACATGAATACCATGCTAATGCAAGTTATACTTGTGATGCAGTGCATGCTCAATTCACTTAAAGGTCAAATAAGACTTATATCGTATTATTTAATGATCATACCAATTCCAGGCAATGACAATACATATTTCACAATCAACACTAAAAAATTGTTATTACCTTTATTTCAAGGAATTATCAACCAATTCAATCACCAAACAGCAAATGAGCCTTTGATCCCTACGCATAATGAGTTATATTTATATTAACATCTGTACTATTAAAGTAAACCACTGCCTTTTGTGTTTTTCGTGTAAAATTTTTAGTGTAAATGTTTTTAATATAATATTTTTAGCATATGGCATAAAATATTTTTTTATATCCTTGAAATCATGAAAATTAAATAGGTTTGAATATAATTAAGTAAGAAAATAAACATAGTCTTTTCCTTTTTTAGCATATGAGCATAAATATATTTTTGGTATCCTTAAAATTATGAAATTAAATAAGATTTGGATAAAATTAAATAGGGGTTGAATAGATATAGTATTTTTTGTGTAAAATATCTTTGTTATTTTAAAATCATGAAATTAAATAGGGTTTGAATAAATTAATATGGGTTGAATAGACATAGTCTTTTTCCTTTTTTAGGCTTAAGCATGTATCTTTATATACTGATCTAAACCTCTGATACCATATTTATGCATGGTAGTTATCCAACATAGAGAAGCTAACTGTGGAAAATACAATTGTAATTATGATTTGTAATTAATTTTCTAATTTCTAGAACTAATTAAGGTTGTCCTCTTCCAACCTGTCAAAGCAATATATCTATTTAATTTATATATGTTGAGTTATTTTATTTGCATATGCATCGTGGGTGCGTCGTCTGCTTGTATGTATAACTACATTACAAGCACAAGCAAGGTGAAAAAGTCAATATTACGCACTCGGCATTCAAGTTAAGCCATAGAAATCTTCTATGGCTTCTAAAGATTGATTTATTTGATTCTTCTATGAAACAAATAATAATCTCTCATCATTCTTCTTAATATATACTTTATCAAATTTTAGCATTTAAATCCATTTTCATTTTATTATTCTACATTTGATTAAAACATAGACTTTTTTTTAAAACTTACTTGATCATACACTAAGTAGGAACCTAACAATGGTTGTGAAAATCGCCCTACCAAGATACAGACGGTTTACTATTATCTGCCAATTTATTTCTTTTTCTTTGTTTACAATCATTTAGAATAAAAAGCATCATTATTCCTTATCATTTTATAAGTATTTAAATCAATTATCAACTTATATGTAAAACTCGTTATAGCAAACATACATTTAAAACAATATATTCCCTTTATAATTTAAAGTCTAACATATTAAGATTATATCTAAGTCATTTACAAGTTATAAGTCAATATTAATTTAACTTGACCAAATTGATTCAACTTACCCAATCAAATTCATCTTAGCTTACTGAAGTTCATTAAGTCAAGTTGAGCTTAGATATATTACTAATTTATTTTACATCTAAGATTCATATCAACTTAAGTTTATATTAACTTAATCTTAGCTAAGTTGATTAGAATTGGCCATTTAACCTAGCTACTATGCCCTATTCAATGATCTTACAAGTCATTCTCATATAGCTATTAGATTCTTAATTGGTCCAGTTCATTTTAATTCTTTTATATTCATTAAGCCAAATTGGACTTAGGTTTATTAACTAAGTTTATTTTATATATAAGTATTCTAAGCTTGTTTTATAAATTCCTTAGTCCATTGGTCTTTAAGAAATTATAAAATATTATGGTAAACTACATACACTTAACTAGTAAAACAAATGCTCAATTGATTTGGATATGTTTGACTTGTTTTGTGTTATTTTTGTTTATGCCTATATGTTGCAGTTTAAAACAAATATGTTTTAAACCTTGATTTTGTTAGAATCTCCTAAAACTCAAAACATAAAAGTTGTAGAATTCTTTCTAAGATTTTCATAGCATATTAAATCATTTCAATCCGAGTTTAGATAAAAAAGTTATGATCAAAATACGAAACAATATCGTGTTGTAGGGGAATCCAACAAATCATGGCCGTGAGTTTTAAAAATCTCAAACCAATGTTTAGTAAGGGAAAAGTAACGCTGTGATTCTTCAAAAATGCAACACCATATGCTATTAAGGTTTGAATCACACTTGTGATTCATAAAAACATCTACATCCGAGGCTACTAAGGGAGTTTAAATTTTTTCAAATAAAGCTTACTAAGGGCTACATCATGCCCATGATTCTTTTAAAACTTTCAACCCGAGACTAATAAGGGCCGTGTTACACCCGTCATAGATGGGTTACCTTAAGCTATAAGTTCCCCTGTTTCTTTTTCCTAGGTTTAACTATTTGTTTTCATCCTACATAAGCTAAAACACCATAAAGCAACATACAAACTTATTTTCATAACTTTTAACACTTCTATACTGATACTATTTCATCAAACATCTCCAAACCACTTCATTGAACTCTTTCTCCACTCATGCATAAACTAACTAGCTTTTTTATTACATGCCTATATTCTCTTATTCATAAATTTTACTACAAACCTAACTCATATCTAGCTCCAACTCATCATGTCTATATATTACAATAATCAAAGTAAAGAAAACATCTATACTTACCAATTTAATAATTTCAAACTAGCAAAACTTCACAATTGCTCTTCTTTCTTAGTTATTGATGCTTCTTCATGTAAGATTTTCAATTTTCTATCTTGTTTTTTTTTTTTTTTTTAATTTCTATTTTCCTTTATGATCTTCTTAAATTTGAGACTTTGAGTTGGATTCTTGAAAAGGAAAAGAAGATGGAAAGAAGAAGATAGAGAAAAGAAAGAAACAAAAGAAGAAGAGGAAAAGAAGCGGAGAAGAAAAAGAAGAAGAAGAGGCAACAAAGTCAAAAGGATAAAGTTAAAGATATTTTCTGGGTAAGGATTTTAAGTTTAAACTTTTTAGATGATTTTCTTAAGTATTGAAAATAACCATAAAGCAATTTTAGAACTTATAACATAGAAATTAATAGCTTAAATTAAAAATCTAGTTTAGGAATTCAATTTATAAGAAATTGATATTTAATCGGAGCTTAGGCTTAAGAACTGATGTTTTTAAACAAATAATTGAATTAAAATATCATAGGGATTTTGGAAATGGAAGTTAAACTAAAGTTCAAAGGTTTAAAAGTTTGCAAAACACTTAAATTACATATTTAGATGTTTAGGGAAATAAAATTGAAGAAAAAGGAGTTTAAATAAATAATTGGAAATGATTGAATAGCATAGTTCCTTGAAATGTTGTTGTGGCAAATAGATGATTTAAAAGAATATTTAAATTTTTAAATTTCAATTTAAATCTATTTACTAATTTATATCAAATTATCTAAACATGTTATATAATTTACTTTAATTGATTTGATTTATTATCTAGATCAAAGTTGATATTTAGTTTGTACTTATGACATAAAAACTGATATCTTCAAACAAGAATTTGGTTTCAAAATTTATGGGTATTAAGATAGCAGGATTTAATTTAAAATAACTAAATATGGACTTTTTATAAAATTTTAGGTGATTAAACTTTAGAATTTGGATTTAATTTAAATTTGAAAGAAACAGAAATTCAAATTGAAAATTTATCAAGATGATGATGCAATTTGATTTGTGGAAAAAAATAATTATAGTAAATGGATAGATTGAAAGGAATAGGATTCAAGCTTGATAGTAATATATAAAATTAAGGAATTTTGAATGATGAAATGGGTAATTGAAAAGAATATTTGAATTCTGAATTTCTATTAAATTTATTTATTAATTTGATTATGTTGATCTATCTAATTATCTTCTATTATCTATCTAATTATCTTCTATGATTTAATCTCTAAATTAATGTAAACTTCAATTAAAAAAAAATATTCACATATTACACTATTCAATCATAGCAATTATTAATTTAGTTAAGAAAAAATTTGAAATATTACACATATGAAATTAAAATTTGTTATTACATCTGGTAGCTAGCCTTGTTTTTGATTTTTTCACTTTTCAAAGGAATTGGTACGAAAATAACTTATTTTTTTAATTAATTTTACATGTCTTATAATCCTCATAGAGCAGTTCTTATTTGAAATTTATTGATTTATCCCATATATTACATTTCAACCATGAAAAACTTTACATAAAATAAAAAAACTCAAAACACTTGCTAAGTAATAATAAGTTAAGGATGCCATAATATAAAACATGTATACAAAAGTTATCAACATCTCATACCTTCGCTTTTATATAAATGGCTCACATTTATGTATTAGTATTTACATGATGATAGATAGCATATTAAAATACGATATATTTTACATATGATTTATATAATATAGATCAAAAGGGTTTTTCGATTATACTTTTATGAATTGAACAAAACATAAAAAACAACTTTTTTAGAATATTTCAATCCTCAATATTATGATGTTTCAGTTTAATATATTTAATTAATCTTTCATTTTAATTAGGATTAACGTTATAAATAGTATTTGACTTTGATAAAATATTTAATTGGATACATAAACTTTAAAATTGATTAATTTAGTACCAAAACTTTAAAAATAATCAATTCAGTACTTGAAAAACTTTAAAATTTATCAATTTAATACTCGAAAAAGCTTGACAGAGATATTATTGGTGAACATGAATTTTTTTTTAAGTATTAGATTGATCAATTTCAAAATTTAGATTTAAATTGATTAATTTAAAAATTCAGATACATAATTATATATTTATTATAATTGAGTTAGCATTTATCACATTAATTCTTTTAATCATAATATATTTTTATTATTGAATTGATTAATCAAGTTTTAAAATTTAAATAACTATTTATATATTTTATTAAAGCCAAGCTAGCATTTGTAATATTAAAGCTCATAATTATATTTTATTATAATATATATTTTTGGTGGGTGACAGTTTCCGAATCTGTTAAAGGTTAGGGAGCAACGGGATTTACAGATATATTTTTTTTTTTTTGGCCAAATGGGATTTAAAGATTTAGAAAGGGTGAAAACGTAAAATTACCTCTCTTAAATTCTGGGTGCCGGGCCCGATAGTAGAGGCAAACAAAACCTATCACCCTCCGCAAAGACAGAGTGAGGAGGGGAGAGAGAGAGAGGAGATGAAGGAGGAAGACATAAGTTCTGCAGGTACTAATAACGATGCATTCATGGTGGCTCGATCTTCTCCTGCTGCCAGGTATACTTTACTCTTTCTCTAGGGCACACATTATTTTCTCCCTAATTAAATCAATTAGGTTTCCTTATGTTCCTATCTTTTCCAATTTACGCACAAAACCCTAACGATTCCTCTTTAATTCTTTCTTTAATTCGTTATCTCTTGTCGGTGTGATTCGGAATTTGAAGATTCGCTAGGTTTTTGCGTAGTTAAGTTGAGTTTAGGATTATTTCGGTGGAATTTAGGGATAATTACTAGTTTAAAGCGGATTTCGGTATTCAGTTGAGAAAAAGGAAGATAATGCAATTGAAGTTAAACCCTAAGTAGTTAGTTGTGTTTTTGGTTTTCTCATGTTTTACGAGTAGTAGCTAATGTCGTCGTCTGAGCGCGCAAGTTGAATGGTGTTGGAATTTATGATGTTCTTTGCTGCACCCAGAGGGTTTTAGAGCAATTAAAACGTTAATTTCCTATTTACTTCACTGTAGTTGAAATAGCTTGTTCTTTAGGGAATAGCTTTTAGGTATTTAGTTGCATTGTGGGGCTGTAATATTAGTTCTATAAAGATAACCTATTAGTTAAATTATTGAATAGTATTCATTACTCAAAACTTGTAGACTATAATCCATTGCTGGAAATGATTGTTATCCCTAAAATGCCTTCATTAAAATAAAAAATCAATAAATGGCAATTTTATAATAAAACTCTATTTCGTTTCTTAATAAGAGCTATTATATTATAACTTTATTTTATTCAGTGAAATGAACGAACAATTAAAAATACTAGCATTTTGTTTTGCTAATGAGGTCATGCTTTCAACAGTCTATAGAGTATCATCCACCATGTTGTGTTTGTGGCCAGGGTGTGTTTATCTTGCGTAATTGGTACAATGTCATGTTTATCGGTAAATATTATAGTGGAAATTGACTTACAGGGCTTGGCAGCCAGCAGCACAGGGGCCCAATCTAGGGCAGACCCCTCAATTCTCAAATTTTTAGAAGATTAACCCAAAAAGTAGCTATCTTTTCTTTTTATCTGACTAAAACTACTTTTATCAGTTCGGCTGGGGCATCATCACCTGCAATTCATGCCAATGTTGGCACTGCAGAATGGTTGGGACATGGTTTGAAGGCAGGTTCACAGCCTTCAAAACCATCATTGAGCACCAATGCTGGTGGTTCAGCTCATGGTTCATCTCAAGTTTCATGTAGACCATGGGAGAGAGGGGATCTATTGAGGCGTTTGGCTACATTTAATCCTGCTAACTGGTTTGGGAAGCCTAAGGTTACGAATCTCATTAATTTCAGAAGTATCAGTGCATCTGCATAATATTTGATTAATTTTTTTTAAGTACGTTGTAGGAGTTTGCTTTACGTACTTGTTCTCATTCATTTTGCATCTAAGCATGCGTTCCTGATATGCTCCTTTTTTAATGATGAATGAGTAACTTTAATCCTATCTTTTATCTCCATCTAATTTAGCTGATTAATGTGCGGAATAATGCACTTTATGAATTTTGCAACTTATCATTATTGGTCCACAATATACGTTGCTGAATATTATATTCTCTAGTTGTTCCTCACAGTAGACACCTGGAGACCAAAGTTGTAGAGTTAGAAGAGATGGATGTCTAATACCAAAATTTTAAATGAGAAATCTGATGAAGTGTTTCTAGGAATAACTTCTTATCTTTTTTATCACGTAAACTTCCAGAACTCTCTCTCTCTCTCTTATATTTCCCCTCACTGATGCCCTATATTTTTTGCCTTATTTGACTATAAAACCTACCTAGGAACTAGGGTTGTTCCTAAAAGCAAACTGAACTACAAAATGCAGTTCGTTTGTCTCCCAATTTATGTTTGCGGTTAGGCGTGGAAAGAGCCTAAAGAGTTCGTGGTTTGAGGAGTTGAATTGAATCAAACCATTTTTACTAGAATTGAATTCCTTCTGAAAAAGAAAAAAAAAAAAGTGGGTTGTTTTGATCTTTTTTATTTTTTGTCCAAAGAAACAGCTCCAACTTAGATAACTTTTGGTTTGGGGGTTTGTGGGTTTTTTGTTTGGGGGGGAGGGAGGAAGAAGAAGAAACTGTATGCTAATTATAATACATGCACTCTTGGTCTCCTCGTTCTCAACACCTTTATTCCTTCTTTACTTGACTCTCTATCACATAGGCTTTTACATCAGACTAGACTCTCACTCTCTGTTTACATCTTCATTGAATTCACTCTCATCTCTTGTATGTCTTAATTTCTCACACTTATAGTTTTACCCTTTTCTCTTAATCTCTTCCCAATTCTTTGATTGACAAACCTTGATGCTCTGTATGTGTATGTTCTTTTCTCCTCTCAACTTGCTTATATGTAACGTGGATGATTAAGTAGGAAGTTTAAATTGGCTGAGCTTGTTTGAGGTGGAATCGTTATGTATAATTCTTTTGTTTTTTTATGCGTCTATGTAGTTCTAGTACACTTATATAATTTTTTTCCCTTTTTACTTGTAATCTTGCATCAAATTGTCCTAGTGAAAATTACAGGATGGATGTGTTTTGTGAACAATATAATGCGATAAGAACAACTGAATCTTTTTAAAGTGGTCAAGCTGCATTTGAAGTGTCTTCGTTTAGAATCTTAAATTATTGAAAGCAATTTGGCTTGTAAGGGGTTTGAGCTAAATTGTTTCCATATGTGTTATAGCTCGGCCCTGAACTAAAACTGAACCATGGGCACCAAACTAGGAATTTGGGCTTTAAGTCATGCTTTATGCAATAACTATGAGTTTGTCTGGTAAACATGTTCTATATTTTGCTTGGACAGGCTAGAACACAATTTCGCTTTTGAAATTGTTGTAAAATATGCATATTCACCATTGGTGCTTTTTTGCAGGATGTGGGATCATTGGCATGTGCTCAAAAAGGATGGATAAATATTGACCTAGATATGATTGAATGTGAGTCCTGTGGTGCAGTCATGAAATATGAATCAGTTTCCTTGGTGCCTTCTGAAGGTATTTTCTTTAGTTTATTGTTTCATATTTTGCAATTTTGAGTTTTAGATAAGATTCTTTGTCAAGGAGTTGGAAGTCTTTGTCATGTCTTAGGTGTGCCCTGACTGGTTATCTCACACACTTGAATTAGTTGAAAATATTTCATATTTTTGGTTTATATGTATTGAAATTGCTTCTTGTCCCAAAATCTTCCCTTCTTTTCTTTTGTAATTTTGGTGCAGTCCATTTGTTTTGCGCTGGCTTCGACAGTAGCTAGCAACCATACGGTAGTCACATTT
Organism: Combretum micranthum; assembly: GCA_024138025.1. Lineage (NCBI taxonomy): Eukaryota > Viridiplantae > Streptophyta > Magnoliopsida > Myrtales > Combretaceae > Combretum > Combretum micranthum. The sequence continues at coordinate 1,350,323 of JAMXBD010000140.1, read as the reverse complement.
TCCTTCCCTATGATGCATCAGATTATTGTGGAACACTCTACATTAGTATAGACATTTCTCTGTCCTCAAGGGTTGAATAAATAATGCAATTTTTAGCCCTTGTTGATCACATTTATGGCTCGTTCACTTTGCCATAGAGAATAAGGGGGGAATTGAATTCAATAGAAATGTAATGGAGTTGCAATGACTATTACAATATTCACTAGTAAAAAATAAAATAAGTAATTGCTGAAGTAAAAGTAAAATTTCTATAATGTTCATTCTCTTATTATAAAGAGATGGAGGGTATTTATTATAAAAATTAAAAATAAATTATTGAATATCAATTCATGTGTCATTATTTTGCGTAATAGCAGTTCATTATGATTCGCCAATACTTTTTATGTAAACAGTGTAATAGTAGCTTTGCATGGAATGGTAAGTGAGCGCATAGCTATTTCCCTTGAGTGAACGGGTTGTTAGGATTTTATTACTACATATCTTTGGCACCGCTGATGCAATCTGTTGCACTTGGCATAACCAAGGTTATTGTTATTCACTATGATCATCTTATAGTTGTTGTAAGCCAGTTTGAATTGTTGGATTTTTATCTGTATCGGATTTGTATTGGATCTGTATCGGTTCGGTATTTGTCAGTTTATGAGTAAGACTGTCAATTTTTCATTAATATCATATTTATAACAGTTTGAAACGATGCCAAAACGACGATTCACACAGGCCCATAGATTAAGAACAGTCTGATATGGACCTAAATAACCAGTGACATAGTCTTGAGCCTTTGTATCTAGGAAATGCTTTTGCTTTGCTTTATTGTTAGTGCATTTCAATCTATAATTGCACATTTGATATGTATATATACACTTAATATAGACTCTTAGTGTCCCATTCTGTTTTGATAGCCAAGATGTTGAAATTCTCATTATGTTAAGTAGGTTACTGCAATTGTCAGGTCTATTATATTCTTCTGTGACCTTTCATCCCTAGCTTTATTACTGTGTATTAGAAGTGCAAACCTCCTGGTTGTATGTTCCTCATTTATCCTGTTATTTGAATGAAGATGATAGTGCTGTGGAAGACTTTGCTAAAAAGCTTGATGGAGGCCATAAAGTAGCTTGTCCATGGAGAGGAAATAGCTGTCCAGAAAGCTTGGTACAATTTCCTCTCACACCTCCATCAGCCTTAATTGGTGGCTATAAGGATCGGTGTGATGCACTCTTGCAGTTTTCAGCTTTGCCAGTTGTATCCGCAAGAACAGTTGAACGGATGCAGAGTTCACGAACCCCCCAAATAGAGCGTTTTCTTGCTCATTCTCAGACTTATACAGCAGGAGAACTGGGCTATAAAGCTGAATATATATTTGGAAGTGATGCATCCAGGGATGAGAATCCTGCATATTTACGTGTGAGATATCTTTAGGAGCTTATCTGCATGCCTGAAAAATGTGAATTCGTTGCTGCATTCCTTACCCATTCTCATTGCTTTTTGTTTATTTAGGCACAAAAGCTTATAAGCGTCTGTGGATGGGAATCTAGATGGCTTCCAGATATTCAAGACTGTGAAGAACATTCTGCTCAGTCGGCTCGAAATGGCTACTCCTCTTGTCCTGTCAAAGGCCAAGGTGGTTTGCCAGATCCTGGTCCTAGTAAGAAGGCATTCTCAACTTCAAACAAGGATTGTGGAAACAATGAGGTGCCTGGTCTCGAATTTAAATGTGAGTCAAGATCTCCACTGCTGGACTGCAGCTTATGTGGTGCCACAGTTAGAATATGGGATTTTGTGACTGTATCTCGTCCAGCTCGATTTGCTCCAAATGGCATTGATATTCCTGATACAAGCAAAAAGATGGGTTTAACACGTGGTGTCAGTGCTGCTAGTGGAATCAGTGGTTGGTTTGGCAATGATGGAGGGGACAAAGAGCGAGGTGATGACCATGATGAGGCAGCAACAACTGGTAAAGGGAAATTAATGTCACATGCTGCTGTAGATCTAAACTTGACAATGGCTGGCAGTTTATCACCTGTTCAGTTGAACAAGGCTACTACGTCAGAACATTATCAGGATACAGAACTAGGGAGAGATTTAAAGGTTGCTCAGCCTTCTGGTAGTGAGGTTGGTGATCGTGCAGCGTCATATGAATCCAGAGGTCCTGGAACTCGGAAGAGGAGTACAGATGAAGGTGCAAGTATGTGGACAGGCCACATTTACGAACACACCAGGCTGATAGTGCTGAAGGTACTGTTATTGACCGCGATGGTGATGAAGTCAATGATAGCAAGCAGTACTCACCTGGGCCTTCAAAACGTATGCGCAATTCTGATTCTTTTGAAAAATTTAATATCTCTCATAGGAGAGAGTCCTCTGATGCTGGACCGAGCCAACCTTTGGCTTTTGAGATAGAAGCAGATGCAACCAGGGATGATCCATTTGATCAAGTGAATGACCATCTTACTGGTTTCCCAACAGCCCGAGAATCAACTCACGTATCATCTGTTATTGCTATGGACACTGTGTGTCACAGTGCAGACAGTGATTCACTAGAAAGTGTTGAAAATTACCCTTTGGATGTGGATGATGTCAACTTCCCCTCTGCATCAGCACACATGAATCCTGATTTTAATAATGAGGCTTCAGAGTTAAACTACAGCAATCAAGCCCAGCAAAGTACATGTTTTCAACCAGTTGCAATGAGAGCTGCTGGAGAAGCAGGCGTTAGCAGCACAAATGATGGAGAGGAAGTGGTAAACACAGACACTATGACAGCTCATGCGAGGGATGGGATAAGTTTTGGCATCAGTGGAGGAAGTGTGGGTATGGGGGTGAGTTATGAAGCAGAAATTCATGGCACTGATCTTTCAATACACAGATGTGATAGTGTTGTTGGAGATGCTGAACCGGTAGCAGAAGTAATTGAAAACCAGGGCCAAACAGGTGAATTTGCTCCTGATCAAGGTCAGACAGATGATTTTGTACCTGAGGAAATGGATCGCGATGATCCTCATGGTGATAGTCAAGATGTCATTTCTCACTCGGTAGGAAGGGCAGATAGTGGGTCAAAGATTGTTGGTTCTGCTAAGGCCGAGTCAGCTGAAAGTGGTGAAAAGACTGCAAACATGGATATGCTAGTCCAAGAAAATGTTGCTCATCCATCTCTTTCCTGCAATGCGATTGTATGTTCTGGATATGAAGCATCCAAAGAAGAAGTGACACAAACTGAAAAGGCGTCCCCGAACAATGACTGTGCTTACCTTGGCATAGGTAATTGTGAAGAGTTCTCTGCTCTCTTCCTTCTTTCTAAAAGTGTTTCGTATGTAAAAACAAAACAACAAGGTTAATGGAAAAAAAGTTTTTAGAAAGCCAGGAATTGCTTACTCTAATTCAATAGTCAAAAAGTATCTTTGATGGCTATGTCTCATTGCAAATAATGGTCGTTAGGATCATTATTTGATGATCATCAATGTCTTATAAATATTGATTCAGGCAGGCATAAAAGAAGAAAACTGTGTATTTAAGCTGGTAAATAAACTTAAGCTGTGATTATTTGAAGCTGTAAGGTGTGAATTTTGATGTAAGTATGCCGTTTTGCTGTCCAGAGACAAATCTTTCAGGGTTTTTCTTTCCATTTATTAATGGACATGCAGATCTAAAGTAACTATTATGGGTGCTGAGGTCTGAAGGAATGTGCATTCACTGATTTCACATGTACCATTTTTAGCTTTTTTTTTTTTTTTCTGTTCATAATTAATTGAGGTGGCTGCCTGTTGGCCCTTCATGTTTTCTCTGGGTCTATTATGAGCTTCTTTTAAGCTCTATCATCTAAATCCCATGTTTTGTGATGTCTATTGATCATTTCAGAAGAGTTAGCACTTTATTCATCTCTCTTTCAATTTTTACCTTTTTACTGATTCAAGTTTTTCCAATGGTGCCTTTTACTTTGCTGGCTCTACTTTATGGTCAATTGCTGGATTTCAGGGCCTCCAATTGCAGAAAGCAACTATGAGGAAGGAGTGGAGTTTGATCCAATCAAACATCACAATACCTTTTGTCCTTGGGTAAATGGAAACGTGGCTGCTGCTGGTTGTGCTAGTGGTGGTTCTTCTGGTGTGGGTACTCCAGCTCTTTGTGGGTGGCAATTGACTCTTGATGCATTGGATGCATTTCAGGCCCTTGGCAACATTCCTGCACAACCTGTAGAGTCTGAATCAGCTGCTTCTCGTCATAAGGTTAATTAGTTACCTTCCAAAAAGTAGCCCAACTTAGTATCTCTTGCTTAATGTTCCCATACTGTGATTTTATCGTCTATTGCAGTAAGCCTGGCATAATTCCCATCCCCCCTCTCCCTCAAACAGAGAAAAAGAGAGTAAATTAGCCTTTTATTGCAAGCTTCACATGTGTACATTTACATTTATGTCTATTTATTTTATTTTTAGATGAAGCTGTGTTTCGGATTCTGGGTCAGTGTGCAGGGAAAACATTGAATCTTTTCCATGCTATTTTTACCAAAGTTTTGGCATGCCACTGACAATTATTGTGTTTGTGCTTTATTTTGTCTTCGTGGTATAGAGTTTCCTCTCTGAAATCATTTCATTGAGTTGAAGCTGGTGTCTGTTTCACATGGCTCGTGTCTCAGTGGAAGCTGTTGCATTTGTGCTTCATTTGTCTTTGTGATTACTATTTTTCGCTTGCAGATGTAATCAAGAATATTCTTAATGTCAAGTGATTTGGAGGTGGTCATTGCCTTTCAACTGCTAATTACATGATTTATTAATGCCTTCTACTTTTTTTAAACAGGACGAGCAACAGACCCCAAACCGTAATCTCTTGGCAAGCCACTCGTTCAGCAAAAGCCGTGGCCTGAACTAAACACCACCTTTAAGAGCAGGTAGCATAAACGGAGGCATTCCTAGTTATATATCTTTTCATACATCTTTAAGGTCCCCTCCCCCACCTCCCAAAAGTTTGTTAATATTTTGCTAACGGTACCATGTGGTATATCATGTCACGGGCCCCTCCACTTGATGCAGCCTTGATTCTTCTTTGGTTTTGCACTGTACATCAATCTTAATGGTATCACCTTACTGTGTTCCAATTAGCTCTGTATGGATTGTCAATAATTTGTGTGCTCGTTTGGTCTATGTGACGACAGAAATTGCATTTCTTTTGTATCTGGTCAATAGGTCGCAGTGTTAATTATGCTCTCTTGTATGGTTTATTGATCTCTCTATCTTTCTCTTGAACGTTTGAGTAAGAGCTTTGGTAACACATTACAAGACAACCGAGATATTGCCACATCGTCCTATTTTAGGTTGCAAAATTTTGGCTTCATAGAACATTATCCTTTGGCGAATGATGTTTTGTCTAATATCCTTGGTTTCCTTAAAGCAATGTAATATGTGTGCTGAAGCTCTTTTCATTTTTAGTGCTTTATGATCATGCATTTAATTTATTGCCATAATTTTTTTTTTGGTGTTTTCAGGTTTGCTAAAATCATGTTAATTTGCTGGGATGATAAGTTTAGAGAACGAAGTGGCACTGTAGCTCCATAGAATGTATTGTTGCTGCAGGCAAGGGCAAGTATCTATCTTCAATGTTTCGAACCAGTTTATAGAAAAGTTGTATAAATTGAGCTAATAACCCGTTGATTTAGATTTAGACCTGAATATGGTTTTCATTTGTCAGGAACTTAATTATTTTGAGACCTTGAAATTCCATAAAGATTTTGAAAGCTTTCTTGGTCCACTTAATTATGTGACTGTAATGTATATGGCTTCTTATCTTTAATTTGCTGTTTCTTGTATTCTTGCCACTTTTTCACTCTTTGAAGTATATGAATTTTCAAAAAGAAGAGGAGGGTGGGGGGGGTGGGGTGGTTAGCGATGCCCAGAAGCTGTTTTTAGCTTCTTGTTTCAGTTGTGTCCCCGACATTTGTGATCAGACATGTAAATGTATCTAATAATAAAATTCATCCAAATGAAAAAAAAAAAAATAAATTAGGGTTTCATGGGGAAAGTAATGACAAAATTATTGTGGTTTGTTGTCGTAGTTGAGGTGGTACTTTTAACTAGTAAATATTCACCTTGTTAGATGGAATTCGGGGCAATATCTAAGTTTAGATACTATAATAATGTTAGAATTGACTCCAGATGAGTTGTGTAAAGATAGTACAATACTAAGGTTGAGCTTTGCTCGAAATCTTAAAGTTAGTACTTGGTTTGGAATTTTAAAGTTAGAAGTAGGTTTGAATTTGATTGAATTTAAGATTTTAAGTTGAATCCGACTTAAGAAATGTTTTTAATTCTAATTGAATAATATTAATATTTAAACTTGATTCGAATTTGATTAATATTTACACATGACTTAAGTTTGATAGGGTTCAATTAGGTTTGTGACTTAATTGACCTAACAATATAAAGCTTGAGTTTGGTTAGGTAATCGATTTTTAGTAGACTGAGTTGATTATTTTTAAATAAAACTTAAGTAAATATCTAGATGGGCTTGAGTAGTTTGTGAATTGATGTAGTTCATTTGTTCTACTACTTTCAAAAAGGTGTATGTGTTTGAATTATCCCTTTCTATTGTAATGGTAAAGTTTAAAAAAAAAGAAGGAAAACTAAAGTAATGAATATAACCAAATGGGGGAAAAGATATAATAAAGAAAAACTATTAGTTCAAACACACATGTAGTATCTAGACATAGGCATAATTTGGTTCTGAACTGGAATCGGACCGGTTGATCGGTTCCAAAATCGGCCATGGAACTGTCGGTTTTACGGTTCCTAGGCGGTTCTTTGGTTTAGAACTAGTGGAATCGGTAGTTCTATCCAGCATCATTGAAAAAAAGAAAAAAGAAAAAATAATATTAAATATATAATTATTAATTATTAAATTAAATAGTAAAATTTATTACTTATTACAGTGTTTCATATGTTATTATCAATAAAACAAATAAACATAGCTTAAAATCATATATAATTAGTTTAAATAAACTTTTCCTAAAAGCAAAAATCATTTTCTTAATAATGTGAGACTTTTTTTTATTGTAATTTTTTTTAATCTTCTAGAGTATTTTATAATATCATAATACTAAGTATAATTAATATTGGATGTGTTTCTATACATATAAATATGCATTCTAAATAAATTTTTTAAAAATTTTGGTTAAATAATTTAATACTTTTAGTTCCAATAATTATTTTGACTTTAAAATTTATTTTATTAAAATTAAAAATATTTTTTATTTTTTTTTTTTAAAAAGACGGCTTCCGTAGTTTCAAAACCGGAACCTGGAACCAACGGTTCCATTGAACCGGATAAGAACCGTGGGACAGTTGGTTTTGGTTCCGGTTCCTCAATTTCAAGACTCGGAGTTGATGGTTTCGGTTCCTGTTCGGTTTGGTTTCGAAACCATGACAATGTTTAAGTATACCTCATATGTGTAATGTAATTTCACAAGTTTGAAGAGGGACTTAACGCTGTTTTTTTTTTTTTTTTCATAAGCTTGTGTTGCTTTTGCCCGTGTTTATTTTATTTTATTTTTTGTTTTAGATTTGTCCTGTATTTTATATGACAATGGTTGATTGTTATGTCCTTTTCTTATGGTTGGGTTAAAAACAAAATAAAAATCATCACTTGTCTATTCTCAAATTTTCTTAAAGAGTTTTTGCACTTAAAGAGACATTCTATGAGCAAAGAGTCCATATAAAAATCTATTAATAGGATGACTCATATCACTTATTGGTAGTTTATATAATCCAATTGGACGTCATCAAGAGTCAAGCTTTTATAAATATTCAATAGCTCCTATTTAGTCCATAGATCGGAAGAAAACAGAGTAATAAATATATTACCTTTTTAAAACAGTAGAGCTAATGCTATATAGTTCCTTCACTTATTATCGGTCATTCGAGCTTCTTGAGAGTTTATGCTCCTCCCTTGTATCTTCTTAGTCTTTTTCATTCTTTGTATGTGCTTGTATGTTGTTCCTTTGAGATTATGTGTAGTGTGAAATTTATGTTGCACATATGCATGACGACTACAACCGAATTCACATCTCTCTGCATCTTCATGGTTATTCCTTTTCTAGATTTCTTCGAATTGTATTTTTTTTAATTTATTTTCTAGATTTTTTTAATGGGTTCTTATTTCAAGGTTGGGTCTTTTAGCAGCCGGGTGGGCAACTTGAATGTTAGTTGCATTGGTGGGAAGACAACAATTTCTTTTCTTTTTTTCCCCTTTCTTTATACACTTTTCTTTTTCTTTTTCTCTCTCTTTTTTTTTTGGCCTGGAATCCTTCCATTTTTTGCTATATGGTAATGTGATGAGATATTAGTATAAGAACAAAAAAGAACTCGAAGTGCGCATCATCATATTAAGGAAACTATCATGATTATTTACAAAATTACTTATATGTTAGAACTTTATTTATCCGTGTCTATCACTTATTAATTGACGTGGCATGGCTTGCCTGACCACTACATCTAAAGGATGAAACATTATTTGAGAAGACAAAATGTTACATTGCATCCTCAGTGTAATATATGTCTTCCAAACATGTTAGTATTTAAGTATGGAGGTACAATGTCTATAAATACATAGAAGAGTAGCCAACTAGCTGTATGCATATAAGTAAAAGTGATGCACGAACAAGCAAATTCATGGATTGCATTCACACACAAACCACAAGAACTTGACAACACCTTGTGATGATTATTGAGGAAAGGCAAGAGTAAGAGAGCAAACTTAAAATAGGTCCTCCTAGGTTTTTTTTTTTTCATTTTGAGTCCTGAAAATGTGCAATCTCAATGCCTTTGCCATAGGCAGCTATAGGGGCATCAAATCTGCTAAAGAGCTTATAGGAAGAGATGAGAGAAATCACAGCATAGCAAGCCACCACAACTAGAGTTATCGCTACGATCCGGTTGCCTTCCGGCAGAATCCACTAAATGATCCACAGGCTGCACTCCATGTAATGGCAGTATCACCCTTGTATGCTAGGTAGAGTACCTCCATGCTCACAGCTCCAGCAGCCAGGATTGCATAAGTTAGAACCTGTTTGCCAAGACAAACTTCAAGTTATATACATAAATATAAAGAAATGGACTGTCTATTCACTTCAATTTTCTATACTCATTTTCTTCGGGGGAGAGAGGTGACCATGATATCTATTTCTGATTCACTTTTGAGCACAAATTGAGTAGACAATGAATACTTTGAATTGTGGTTCAAGGTGAATCACCAAAACCACAATAACCTGGACTTAGAGAGACATAATGGTAAGGATTTCAGCAAACTAAGACCAAACTTCCCCATTGATTTCATAAATGAATTTAAATGAATATCAGTAGTAGTACCTGGTCTAGGAAGAAGAAAGTCCATGCGCGGGACATGGTGGTGGGGCGGGGCATGGCTACTATCACAGCTGAAAGGAGGGAATAGCCAGCACAGATGCCATTAGCATGCACCAAGTACCTTCATGATAATATATTAAACGTTAGTAGATTTTATTTATTTATTTTTTACCTTTTTTTTTTCATACTTGTGCATAAACAAACTCTTGAGGCTGATCAAAAGATTAAGATTAACAACAATTCAACAATTTAAAAAAAAAAAGGGAAAAAGATTCAATCAGCAACATACACTATTTATCCAGGTGAATGACGGACAAGTACTTATACATTTTAAATAAGTGGTTGAATCAATATATAGTTTTTATAAAACCGTTTATATGAAAAAAAATTTACTGATAGTATATGCAAGGTAACTAATTTTTGAATTAATGTCTACGATCCACATATAAAGATCAAAACTATACAAACTCTCTCTCTCTATATATATATTCTCTATTTTTCCATTTTTTAAGATGAAGGTATAATTTTGTAATACATATAGCAGCCGAGGAAACACAAACTTTGGGAATAAAATCAAATATGTCTTCCTTCTAAACAAATAGTACTTAAGGAAAACATAAACATCAGTATAACTAGTAGATGTTAGAACCTTAACTTAAAAGAAAACAATTAAGTTTTATCAATCACTAAAAAAGCATGATTTACTTATTTATTTTCTATAAACAAAAAATAGGCATTTGTGTTCGTACAACTGTTTATTAAGCAACTTTATCACTCTTCTTTCTAAAAGTAACTATTTTTTTTTTTTAAATTTCCCTTTTCTGTAAGAGATTAAAATATCTATTCTATGTGCACCAAAGACCAAACCCTTACCAATGGCTTCAATCTTATAGATATTGAAAAATAGACAAACACCAAACAATTCAAATAAAATCATTGTGGTAGAAATAAAACCTTCAAGCTAGTTCTTTCCAATGTCTTTAACATGCTTATTTGGAGTTTTCTCAAATTATACAAGACAAAGATGATGGAAAAGAAAATCCCTTATAACAACTGTTCAAGACAAGAAATACCTAATCCTGATTTGGCTTGTATCATAAGTTATTTAATATGATCCAATGGATCAAACTATATAATCAATTGAAATCAACCATCAAAATTTAGTGAACCCTAGTGAAAATAGACTTACTTGAAAGCTCCAAGGTCAGAGTAGGAAAGAGAACCAAACTCATTTGACTGAGAGTCCTTTAGCATCAAGACCATAGCACCAACACACAATCCCATAGGAACCAAACGTAGTAAAGTCTCAACACTACGCATGAAACTACTTGTTTCAACATCTTCCACTTCTGATCTTGGTGAGCCCTTCTCCATCATTCATCAACAAACAACAAACAACAAACAACAAACACAAACAAAACAACCTTAATCCTTCTATCTACAATATATCCTATCTTCTTCCCTTCTGAAGTTTTTTTGTTTTTTTTTTTTAAGGATGTGATTAATTGAGTGTGGGATTGTATTCTAATACTTGGTATGTGCATCAAATATAATATGATCACACACTCCTCACAGCTGCTCATCAAGTGGGTCCTATTTCCTATAGTTATTCATGGCTTATGGAGATTGTATTATTAGGTGGGGTGTGAAGGTGGTTGAGAATGCATTTAATGGTTTTATGGATTTGAGCACAACCACGCATTCCTATGTAATGTGCATGGTTAGCTAGTCTAGTCCTCTCTTGTTATTGGCACACCCCACATGATGAATAATGAAAAATTACTATAATTTTTCTTGGATTCTCTTATCGCCAACTTATATTAAGGCTTTCAAAAGAGCACCTAAGCCTGTATGCTTTGAGAAAGCTTCCGCTATTTTTTCCACGTGTCAGTCTACGTATAAATACATTTAAGATGTATTATCTATTGAATATTTTTTTGTATATTTTGATAATATTTGTTTTTGTTTATGCATTATCCCATTTTTTTTTTTACCCTAGTATGTCGGGTCTATTTGGATTGTCTGTTTTTCATCTGTATTTGTATTTTTTTAAAATGATATGTGTAAATATATCCGATTTACATCTAAATTTTATCTATATTTGTTCTATTTGATCTTTTGATGAAAACTGTCAACTTTTTTTTTATCTATATCTATTTCTTGATAAATAATTTGTTAGCAAAAAGTTTGAAAAAGTACCTATATCTGCCGGAAAAAAGTCAAAACAAACAGACCCGTATATGTCCAATATGAGGAGTGAGCAACGGGTAGAATAATAATTATAAATTTTAAGTACTTTTGAAAAATATATTGTTAATGGTATTTTCGAAAATTTCAAAACATAGGTGCGACTAAAACTAAATTAAGCATATATTTGACGAGAAACTACACAATTTTTCAAAACGCCGAAAAGGAGGAAAAGGAAAGAAATACAGTGCGTTAGATAGGTAAAATCATGACTAAGAGCACTATTTAATAAAATCATATTTTATATGCAACCACGGATAATAAATTAAGAAAAAAAAGGGGGTTTATTGGATGTTACAATACTAATAAAATTTTATATCCATGATAATAGAATAGTACTCTACTAATATATATATGTGTGTATATATATATCAAATGGATATAATGCATGATATGATTATTTGATTTTCTTCTATATCTTTTTTATATATATATTATTTTGGTTGATTTGTTTATAGGTAGAAATATCTATTTTTTATCTGTATTTATTTTTTGACAAATATTTATTTAAAAACGATAAAATAAGATGTCAAAACGATATAAATAGGTAAAACAAACCAACCTGGAATATCCAATAATTTTTTTCTCCATTTGTGTGCTGTTTTAATACATTATACATTTTTTGGTATATTTAGTTTATACTATAGTATTAAGTAGTGCAGGTTAGGTGGATCTTTAAATTTTAATTGACTAATCTAGACAGGTGAAAAAAGTAGAGTGACATAATTTGACAAACCGATTCATTTAACATGGTTGTACTTGGATGGAGTTTTCTTGGTCTTCCACATTATTTTTCATTGGGGTCTTACCTATCCAATGCGATATGGACTGGACTGCACCTGTGTGATAATGATCAATGATATAGCACAACAAGTCTATACTAGACACAGAAATAGTTTTAGAATCGAGCCGAACTAAAACCAAAATCGAAACTATTTTTTACGGTTTCAATATGATTCTATGAAAACAGTGGTTTTCAGTTTTGGTGGCAGAATCGTGAAACTCCCTTTTCAAAAATAAAAATGAAAAAATAAATTAATTTTAAACTTAAAATAATTAATGATTGGGTGTATGGGTGTTAAATTATTTAACCAAAAATTTTAAAAATTTGTTTAGAATACGCACTTATTTATACAAACACAACCAATATCAATTGTAGTTAGTAGTATGGGATTGCAAAATACTCTAGAGGATAAAAAGAAAATTATAGTACGAAAAATAGTCTCATATTATTAAAAAAATGGATTTTTCTCTTAGAAGAAGTTTATATAAACTAAATTACGTATGATTTTAAGTTATATTTATTTATGTTGTTGATAATAACATATTGAATATTGTAAATAGGTAATAAATTTTGTTATTAGTGTAAATATTAATAATTATATATTTGATATAATTTTTTAAATTTGTTTCTCTATTTTTTTTTTCAATGAAACCAGTTGGAACTGCTAGTTTTATCCGGTTCTAAGCCGTAAAACCGCCTAAAAACAAAAAAATCTACGGTTTAGGCTAACTGGTTTGATGGTCTAGTACACTATAGTAGTGATCCACAGTCCACACAATCTTATTATTATTAATCTCCCCAATTTTATTTTCCCAATTCAGCAGAACAAACCAAGTATGAATCAAATTCAACTTTAGTTGGAGTTAAATAAGATATTTGAGTTGGAAGTATAACTCAAAGTGGATTTGAAATATTACTTGACAGGTTAGAAATTCATTTTGCCTCTTAATTTTTTTTAACATTCTTTTAATGGCTAAAACTATTAAGTTAAACCCCATTATCAATTTCTACTTTTTTTTTTCCTTTTTTTTTTCAAGTTGTAAGATTTAAGGAGTTGGTTAGCATTTTGGATGACTTAAAAAAAATTAGCTTAGTAGATTTGAAATAGGGATTGATTGTTGGAATTATATGTCCATTTAATCTCCATTAAGCTCAAATCCATATATATTACTAAGGGTGTCCACGGTTCGGTTACTCGATCTGTGATCCTATTTTTTGTACCTAACCGTAGATTAGTTTTTTAATATCCCGATCCTAAACCAATTCATTACAAACGATTAACCATTTTTTTGGGTTAATTTTTTAAGTTTTCGGTTTTAATCATTTAACATAATGGTTATATAAAATTTGCAATTAATCATATTTTTTAATACGTCCTAAAAAAATTAGAGCATTTTTTAAGTATATTAAAAACTGTAAATTAAGAATGTAAGACATGTGAAAGAGTTATCAACATATATTGGTGCTATCTAGATAATTATTATAATAGCATTTTACTCATGTGTTCTTATCAACCTTGATCTATTGAGCTCAATACAAAATCTCAATCAGACACCATCATTCCAATTTTCAAACATACATGCATTTGTTTCTTCTTATCTCAACCATTCATTTCAACATAAATTATGTATATTTATAAATATGGATCGGTTGACCGAAACCATCGATTTTTGGCATCCATAAACTGAAACTGAAGAAAGGAAAAAATGCTTATCTTAAACTGAAATTGATGGATCAGTTAACCGTTTTTTTATTGGTTTTTCGGCTTTGGTTTGATTATCCTAAATATTCGGTTATTTTGCACACCCCTATATATTACATACTTTAATTTTTCTTGGTCATTTGGTATTTTTGAAAAATAATTAAAAAAAATGTGCTCTATTGTATAATCTCTATTTGTAAAGATTAAACAAACAATTTAGACAAATAAGCTTGTCATTCGTGCATTTAAGATCAATAGTTTTTTTTTCCCATTGTTATTCTCTCCAAGGAATGTCTTTTCCTTATTATGTGTTATCTCCACATCATACTTTTAGGAACATGTAGTGAATGATTATACTAAACTTGTCACGCCTCAAATACGATCTAGAGCACCAACATTTTCATCACATAACAATTAAGCATTATACGTAAAGACTATCCTTAACTAAATGAATTTCTAACAAATTTTAAATTAAGAAACCTTTATTTAAATTTCATAAATAATGGTAAATAATCTCTCAATAATACATCAGAAACTTCATAATACAAATATTAAATACCTAAATTAATAGCAAGACAATGTCCAATGACTCTAAACATCTAGCTCATCGAGTCTCTCACCAATATTCAACTCATAGCAGTCAAAGCATCCATATCAACATCATCATCACCTAGAAAAAAAGAAAGGAATGAGCTAAAGCCCAACACAACAGCAACATAAGCACGCATGATATAATCACACATTTCTATTCTAATGCATATGCAACAATCATCAATTTATATCTTGAATTTAGATGAAGCAAATCAACATTCGAACACTCACACTTTGGAAACACGCTGTAAGAATCTGGAGATCTTGAGTAACAGTAATTGCTTAGAGGGTTGATATAGGTAGCCTGAGTACCTATATCCCTTAGAAGAAATTCTAAGAAAGTAGCCTTGTGTAGGGTTCACAGTCGTTACTCATTTCTAACTATCACAATTCATACATAATATAATGTGGTTCAATCAGTCCAATTAATGTGAACTACACTATATTACTTTTCTCTGATCTAGATAGACCTTACTCCAATATCGTTTGTCTTATTATCTACTCGCAAAGCCATCTTAATGTACCATATATAGGTAAGGGTGGCCTAAGTGTCTAGCTATCGTGTTGACACTGCCATGCAAGATTATCACTTCCTGGATCAGATTAAATGATACAAGCACACTCGAATAATTATTAGGTCATATTTAAGTATTAGGTTTTTTTAATATGCCTATCCAAGCAAGCATACCCAAGTCACTGTGTACTTGTATAAAAGTAGGAAATTCCACCACAAACGGATAATAAGTGATCCATAGAACATGAATCTGTATAAGAAAAGTAATCTTAATAAATTTTTAAGTCACCAACTCTATCGTTTATTCCTACTAGATTAAATATCACTAATTCCTAAGTTAAGTTATATATATATTATTTGTTATATTTAAGATTCTACGTAATTCCCATCAACACAACTTATAACTAAACAAATAAAATTTTATTAAGTAAAATTATTCATCTAAGATATAACAAGTCTATCCATATCCTTTATAGTCTAAGATTACTCTATATAAGACATGGAATCTAAACTGCTTCCTAATAAGCTTATTTTTTCTTATAAATGATTATTTATATCTATTTTCATTAAATAAATTCGTAAAATTAAAATAATTAATCGTTCATCTTAAATTTCATATATTAATATAAAAACATAGTATTTACAATTATTCTATATTTATTTAATTATAATTACTTTCATATATAATATAATCTTGAGTTTATATTTTACGAATTATATCAAGAGCTAATAAAAAAAATCATCAATTACACAAGTCTTTCCTAAATTCCATCATACATTCATCATCATAAACGAATACTATTCATCATCCATTCCTAAAACATCCTAAACATATTTGTGAAATGTTGTTTCATGTAATAATTCTTTAGATCTACATTTCATAACTTAAAACATGAATCTATCAATAAAGAATTAGAAAATCACATTAATTCATCTCAACTTCATAATACCCACATCAACATAAACTATTATTCATCAAAATCTATTCCTAATAATATTCAAATAATAGATTTCACTACTAGATCATTAAACGTAACAACATAGAGTGTGAACACAAACTTACAAATCGAGATTACTTACCTACGACGAGAAAATCCCTAAACTTAAACTACTATTACTCTTGAAGGAATACTTGTTGTGGAAGCTTCTCAATCATACACCTCCTCTTTCTTGATCTCTTGGTTTTCCTAAGGTTAACTTGCATTAGAGTCGTGACTAAAGGATTAAAGAGTCTAGGAATGTATTCTTACCTTTTCTCTTTGATTCCTCTTGTTTAGATCTCTAAATTCTAAGAGAGAGGATTTTATTTGTGTCACACCCCGATTAGAGTCAAGGCACGTCTAGTTTTGTCATGGATAATGATGGAACGTCATACACAAAGACAAATGTAGAGACTAATTTATCTGATTTGTTTGCTAGCTAATTTTATATTTAGAAATCGTTTATTTAGTTTTGAAAACTTTAAATGATGCAATAGAAATGTAGGTATTATAAGATATCTATAAAAGGCTACTCCTATGAGTAAGCCAATCATAAAAGATAATGTTTAATAACATCGGTCTCAAAAGTCTCCTCAAACATCCAAAAAAGATATCAATTGTAAAGAAAGTATTTAGAAAATACTAGAAGTTCTAATATAAATTCAAACCCCTTAACTATGCCCAAAAGGTGATACAAAAGTTTGAAAATAAAAGTCCCAATAAAATCAAGATGTGAACCATAATTCTAATCACCAAGCTCATCCGATAGCTCCTCAACGTTGGACCCATATCCCATGTCATCATAATACTTTCTATAGAGCCATTAGTAATTGAAAAACAATAAATATGAACTAAAGCTCAGTACACAATAATGTAATCACATGCGATATGGCACATGAGCCTAAACTATATGCAATGCAACAACCAACGTTTTATATTTATTATTAAAGGCGATCCAAACAACACGGAAGCACTCACACTTTATACATCAAGCCATGGGAATCTAGGAATTTTGAGTAGCAATAACTGTTCAAGAGGTTGATTAAGGTAGGCCGAATACCTTAACCTCTTAGAGGAACATTCTATGTAATAGCCTCGTTTAGGGTTCATAGCCGTTACGCATATCTACTTATCTCAGTCCATAATACAATATGATTCAATTGGTCCCATGAACGTGAACTAAACCGCATTACTTCTTTTCATGCTTGAGTAGACATTATCTCGATATCGTTTATCTTATTAGCTATTTGTTGAGCCACCAACGATGGCTTAAGCACCTAGCAACCGTGCTGGCATTTGCCTAGCAAGATTGTCACTCCCCGACCCATATTAAACCACACATGCATAAACAACATACTCAATTATTAGGTCGCCTTTAAATTAAATTCATTGGAGAATGCCTACTATAAACAATCAACACGCATGTCACTGAGTATTTGATAATGAATCGGTGGACGAAAAATGATTACATGAAAGGCAATAAGTCGATGATATATCTATTCAAGGGAGATTAACTTATGCAAGAATAAGGTATAAAACTAATGATTCATATCATATTGATTAATTAATTAACATAAGGTTTAATGTAATATAAGACTCTTGGGTTATGATTGAATTGAATCTATTTAGGCTAACTAGGCTTAGGGGATTTGAACTAAACCCATTGAATTAAAAAAAATTGAATTAATTATTTAGATGTATTGGTCTTTAAGGATCCTAGGTTAGGCCCAATAAAAAATTCTGTAAATGAAATAGCCTAATTTATTTAATAATTTAATTTTCATGTAAATATAATATTAGTTCTAAATATAAAGTTTGAAATGAAATTGATATATGAAAATGAATGTATAGAAATAGAATTGTAATAAAAATGTGTATGCTTATGAAAGTGTGAATTATATGTGATTATTAGTGTAGGTTGAATATAATAATTATGTATATGTGAGAAAATAATTAATGCTATCGTTTTATATGTATTAATGTGTGTAAAGTATAATTAATATTTGTGTTTTATATGTATTGACATGTATGAATTTGGCAAGGAAATTTTCAAAATAAGCTTTTGAATGCCAAAAACATAGCAAAAAATTTCTATTATTTTAGCTCATGTTTTAACCCTTTTTAAGCTTAAATAAGCCCCAAGACATGCAAAAAGCAAGCCTAATCCATAGTAACCCTAAAAAGTTAAGTTTAAGAGAAGTTTGAATCCAAAATTTGATCAAATGACTCACTTATGGGCAGCTCATTTCCTCCATCCGAAAATCCCACTTCTCCTTCTTCCTTTGCTCTTTGTTTTTCTTTCTTCTCTCAAAGGAAAAGTAGCCCAAACCCTTCACTAGACAAGTAACCAAAGTCCAAAAGCTTCATTCAAGACAAAGCCTTATCCATGTAAGTCCATGCAAGTTTATGAGTTTTGTTACTCTTTCTTTGAAGATAAAATGCATGTTAGTGTAAGTTTGGCTATGTATGAGTTTAAGTAGTTTTACGTGCTAATGGAAGTTTGGGTTGTGATTTGATGTTATTTAACTTGCTAAATATGTTTTTGAGGTAGTGTGAAGTGTTGGGAAGCTTGAAGTTGTATTTTAATAGATTAAGGTGATGTGGAGTGTAAAACAAAGCCTAAAGTGATTGTGTATGTATAAGAGTATAATAATGTGTTTAGGATGAAGATTTACGAGTTTTGAAGTGGAGAGGTGATGATAATTGTGTTGGACATGAGTGGAAGTTAAGTAGTAACTTGGTGAATGAGTTTTGGATGTTCAAGACTTAGGTTATGTGAAGCAAATGTGCTAATGTAATGAAGTGAGTTTAGCTTGATGTTTGATGTGTTTGATGAGTTGAAAGTGAAGTAAATTCATGTTTGAAGTTGATAAAATGCATATAAGATGTTGATATTGTGTTTTGGTTGAAGTTAAAAGTTATTAAAGTTTGTAAAAAAAATTCGTATTCAAAATAGGGGAAGTATAAAAACTATCAAACACCTGTTAAAACGGCCCCATTTGGAGGGGTGTTTAGAGCAAACGGCCTTGGAAATGGCCCCGCTGGGAGGGGCATTGCACTCTCGGATAAAAAATCTCATTTTCCCTGAGTTGAATCGGCCTCCCAAATGGCCCCATTGCCAAGGGTGTTGCGATTTCTGATTTATTCCCTGTTGCGACACTTTTTGGTAAATTGGCCATAACTTTTTCATCCGACCTCCGATTGAGGTGATTAAAGTTGCTATAGAAAGCTTGAAAGGAGATATACAACTTTTAAGTTTTGAGTTTTTGCAAATTCAAAAAATATTGATGCTTAAATTTTACTTCTTTTCAGTTGCTACGTTTTTCAAATAAAGTTAAAAACTTGTATTTATTTGTTAAATGTGTTGTTGCTTAGGAAATAGATCTTTTTGGACTAAAATGAGATAGAAAAAAAATATTTGATGTGTTATATTGATTTGTGTTAAATTTTCTTGTAGCAGTGAGAAATTCTTCCTCTGATTCTCCTCAAAGTGCATCTAGTGATTCTCTAGCGGGTTCAGGTACGCAGTAGCTTGATTTTTGTATACTAGGCATAGGCATAATTGAACTTGACTTAATTTAAGTTGGCTTAATAATTGATTGTCTATTACGCCGTTTAATCTAATTTGAGGAACGGCAACCTGTCATGATGCAATGACATGTTAGACATAGGCGCTTTAACCTTTTTGTCATGATGCATGACTATTAACATGATGCAATCGTATGCTAAGATGCAATAGCGATTCTTTTATGGCTAAGAGGGTAATCGATGGAAAGTGAAGTATCTGTATAACGTTTGCTTACACTTAAGATGAAGTAATATGATTAAATTCAATTTTTATGGGGACGTGTGAACTGAATGATGTTATGGATTAAGTTAAGTAAAGTTGAGTAATGGCTATAAACTGTAGATGAGATTACTTTTCTTGAATAGATATAGAGGATATAGGTATTTGGACTGCTTATATCAACCTCCTGAGCAGCTTCTATTACTCAGGACTCCTGAATTCCTAAAGCTTGATCCCGGTGTTTGAATACCCCATTGTTGTTTTGTTAAATGAGAATTAAGCAAGATAATGACTTAATTGTTGATGTATTGCATTAGAATAAGTTTGCTTGGCATTTTGCTTGTGTATTTGTTACTGTGTATTGGGCTTTTGGCTCACTGTTGCTACTTCGCAGGTCTTGATGATGAATCATATGATGATTTGGGTTATAGGCCAGATTTTGAGAAGTTTATGGATGAATAGGACGAGTAGGACCCGAGTGGCCTTGATTTTGAGAAGAAAGCTTGGAAGAAATCTTTTGCTTGAAAAGTATATACCCTTATATTAATGGCTTGTTATATGAGCCTATTTTGTAAAAGACTTTGAAGCATTTTAGTTATATTTTCATAATAAGAATATGTTGTAAAGTTTTGTAGTGTCATGTATTGACACAAACCCTTGTAATGGTGAAGTATATATATACATGTATGTATTGCTCTTGTAAGCAATCTTGTTTTGTTAAAAGTTATTTATAGAGTTTTGTAGTTATAATCAAACAATTCTCACAAACTGGTAGTTTTAGGACAACCTTACATATAATATGCAAATATTATATGTGGTTGGGGACTCGAACACTATATTTCGGGGTTTAGTGGTTCGGGTCTTTACAGTAAATGTTTTACTTTTTAGGGTAGGGGTTTAGGAATTGAGTTCATTAAGGAATATAGATATTAAATTAGGTGGAATTGGGTTTTATTATGAATTGGGTTTAATTAGAGTAATATTGATTATTGGATCTAAGAATTGTGTTCAAGCCTAATTGGAATTTAATTTAAACTCTAATTAAGCTATTGAGCCTTCTAATTTCCTACTTAGGCCCACTAAGGGTATTTTAGAGTTTTTAGGCTTAGGAAAAGAATTTGAGCCTAATTAGGTATTTTAATACCTAGAATTGGTGATGGACTTAAATATTTTAAAAATAAGCCCAATTGAAATAAGTAAAGGGTATTAAGCTTATACTATGGAATTTAAGTCCATAAAACGTAAAATTAGGTATTGTTTATGTTTTAAAGGTTTAGGCCCTAAATGGCTAGGGAAAACTTACTATGATTTATTTTGGACCTATTTAGTGTAAATAGACCTTGTTGGGTAGAAATTATGCTACTGCCCCAGGGTTGTATTTTTAAACCATTTTCACTTAACTAAGCCTATTGGTAGTTATTTAGTCAAATTGGGTATTATTTTAGTTTTTAGACCCATAACTAATTGTTAAAGCCCAAAATCAATTTTAGTGGCCAAGTTGGTCCTAAATTTATCCCTAAGTCCATTTTTAATTACGCTAGTCACATTAAATCTATTTCTACCATCTTGGCTCATTTCAAGTCATTTATGTCATATTGGTCATATTTTTACTATTTAAGCTCGTTTAGGTCATTTTAGCCTATTTAATCCTAAAATATCTATTAATTCAACATTATATCCCATGATATTTATCAAGTTCATTTAATTGCCAATTACCTATTTTAGGCCCAATTAGTTGAATTAGTTGATTAAAACCTATCATAACGTGGTTTGGTATATTTAGTCCAATTAAACCCATATAATTGATTTGAGTTCTAAACTATTATCTAAGCCCAATTTAGCCATTAAAGCCCATAAAATTTATCTGTATTGATTTAGGCTCACTATATTCAATTAACCAATTTATAATTAAAAGTTATTTTATACCTGATTGACTTAATTTAGCCTATAAACCTAAATATATATCAAACCAATTCACCTTGACTTTTGTGCCTTCGGTCCGATTTGGTTTGAATGTGAAAACTATACATCATATGCTATTAAATCGCTATAGTCTTGTTGGAAAAAAAAATAAAAATGATTGCTTCGGTGTACAAGAATTCGGTTCAATCAGCACAATGAATAGTACAATTGAAAAATAAAATATAAAAAAATATTAAATGACCTTCAAAAATTTGAAAATTTTCCAAATCATATTTAAATTCATTTAAAATCATTTCCTGAAAGTTATGTGTAAAAAAAAGTATGTTTGATATTTTATTTATTTTTCTCAAGAAAAACGTCTATTAGACCATTAAAATTACTAAACCATTGAAAAAATGTTAAACTTTTTAGTTTATATTAGAAAATACTAAACTATCATTTCTATGAATTTTTACCCAAAAACAAATTTGTTTAATACCTTAACTAAAATTCAAAAGTTTGCATTTTTATATAGTTATTAATTGTCCAACCTTATCATATTCATATCTATTTAATTTCATCATGAAAAATTATGAGAAAAACAATATAACAAATTACAAACTATATATCACATACTTCCATACTTAACACATATATATCACACACTTATTAAATCATACAAGAATAATGGCAAAATCAACATATTTTACTTGAGTTAAACAATACATAATAATTCACTTAAATGATATATTTTATTTTCTATATTTTTTGTTTATTTTGTCCTATTATTTTCTAACACATTTCATTATTATGTAAGTTAATCACAATTCCTTGTAGAAGCAATGCAAGATTATACTCTACCCTACTCCTAAAAATTTGGTGAAGCTCTTTTTGCCACTAACCCAAAACCTCTGTTGATAAACACCTAATTTCAAAAAAAAAAAAAAAATAGAGATTAATGAGGGTTTTTATGTGGTTTAAAAGATAAATAAAATATAAAGGATTTAGTACCTATTTGGATTTTGATAAATGAAATAAGTTTGTAGTATTTTAGGGTTTGTTTTAAGTAGGGATGCAAGTGGAGCGGGGCGAGTTGGATCATTATAGGGTACCGACCGCTCAACTCGCTAAAAATCCTATAGGGTTTTGGGATTAAAAAAAACACAATAAGTTATCGGGTCGGGTTTTGGGTTTATTATGTAACCCGTTGGGAAAACCCGACCCGGCATAAATTAAAAATATTAAGTTATTAAAGCAAAGATCCCATTTATATTCTATGTATGTGAAAGTGAGTGGAAATGAAGTATTTACATCATTTTATATGATATTATTGTCTAAAATTCATTCTTTCAATATAAGTATTTGTATCATTAATAACTTAAAACAAAATTCTTTCTTCTGCTTTTTCTTTCTAAGAAAAAAATTTGAAAATCTTGGAGTCGGCTCGGGTCTGGTCGGGTTATTTGTTCCTTAAAATCCTAACGTGTCGAGTTTCGAGTATGATAAAAAAAACCCAAAAGGTTTTTCTCAGGTTCCGAGACACCCATTAAGACTTGGGTCGGGTTCGGGTTTCAAAAGACCCGTCCTGAACCTACCCCCGTTGCATCCTTAGTTTTGAGAGAAAAAATGAGATAAAATTTTCTGTTAGATGGAGAGGTAAAGTGATGGCTATTATAGGGTGCAATAGGGTTTTATTTTGCAAGAAAAGAGAGTAGGACAAAAGTAAGAACATTAGTTGGCAATATAAAGAACGTTCTAAAGCTTATGGGTTTGGAAAAGGATAAGATTTACATTAAAATTTCTACTAAAATTTGAAATGGATAAGAATAGTCATGTGTAGATTCTGGGAGATTTTTAAGAGGGTTTAGAGCTGATATGATTAATGGGTTGGATTGGCACATTGATTAGGGCCTTAAGATGTAATTATAGGTCAAATAGGCCTAGAAACTAGCCAGATTAATTTAAGAATTTAATTTAGCAAATTTAAAGATGGTGAAATAAAATTTAGCTAGGGGTGTGCAAAAAAACTGATGAAGAAAAACCGAACCAAAACCGGAAAACCAATTCGAAAAATATGGTTAACTAGTCCGTTGATTTCGGTTTAGGATTATGATTTTTTTTTTTTGGTTTTCGATTTAGGTTTCGATTTGTAACCATAAGAAATCATCAGTTAATGGTTAACCGTTTTCAATATTTGTAAATATATTATATATAATTTACATATACATAAAATTATTTTTTAAAAAGTATGTATACACATATGATTTACATATATGTATAATTTACATATGTTAATGTTTCTTGCCAAGGAATCCTTGGATTTTGATTAAACTAATATGATCCTATGTTTGATGGGAATTAATGTAATAATTAATTTGGTTTGATTTTTGTTGATGATGGTATATCCAAAGGTTCGTTTTTCTCCTTTTCCTTAATTTGATTTGCCTTTTTTGTTCCTTACCTCTTATAATATATATTATAATTTAAAGAAAAGCTTTATGATAAAGGCTAAAAAATAAGATTTTTTTAAATTATCAATTTTATTTGTTGAAGCCATTACGTTAATTGAAAAAATTAACTGAACAAAATGGTTAACTGTTAAGGCGATTAACTGTCTATAGTTGATCGGTTATGGATCAAGATATTAAAAAATCGATCATAACGGTTAGCTTCAAAAAATAGGGCTACGGACTGGTTAATCAATCCGTGAACACCCCTAAATTTAGCTAATTAGGTAGTTGGATATGTATTTGATTAAAATCAAGTTGTTGACGAATTTAGGTATTGAATTTGTAGAAAATTATTGAAATTGGGAAAATTGGAAAAAAATTAAGAAATTATACTTTAGGTAGATGGCTAATTTGATATCTAGGTTTGATTTTATTTATTTAGTATAATGAAATAAGGAAATTGTATAGTTTAATCTCTATTTCCAATTGAAATTAATTTCTAACTTAAATTTGCTAATTCACCAAAGCATATCAAGTATCTCATTTAATTTACTAAGTTGAATTGTTTATTTTATTTTATTTTTTGTTTAAATTTTACTCGAATTTCCTTCTATTTTCCACAAATTAAATTACATATTACTACTTAAGTTATATTAGAATTAGGGTTATTTTAATTTGTGTTTTTCTTCTTATAGAAGTTTAGAGAGTAAAACTTATTGAAGAAGTTTTGAGAATAAAGAATGAGAAAAAAGAGGAAAAAAAAGGCTTTTATATTAGGATGAGATGCCTTAAACACACAAATTATACTTTTAGGATATAATATACTCATATGCCTTCATGGCATGTATTGATTAAGTTATTGCCTAAAGTTCTTTTTAATCCTTATTGCTTATTTTATGACATGCGATGCTTATTTATTAATATTTTCCTTTTTAAACTACTAGCTCTTATAAATATTATATTTTAAATTTTTGTGCTTCTTTATTTATTCTTAAAACTTTCCTATTATATTTATTGAATGCTATTATTATCAATATTGATTATTATATTTATATAATTATTTTTTTAATATGTTGTTGTCGTCTATTCATATTATTATCTTTATTAATTTTGGGTCTGTTTGTTTTGGCTTTTTTTCGGCAGATACAGACACTTTTTCAAACTTTTTGCTAACAAATTATTTATCAAGAAATAGATATAGATAAATAAAAGTTGACAGTTCTCATCAAAAGATCAAATAAAACAAATATAAATAAAATTTAGATGCAAATCGGATACATTTACACATATCATTTTAAAAAAGATATAAATACAGATGAAAAACAGACAATCCAAACAAACCTAATTTACTTTGTAAGAAATTTTGGGGATATTTCAAGACTCAGTTCAAAGGTTTAAACTAAATAAAGTTTTTGGGCCAAAAAAAACTAAATAAAGTTTGTCCGATTGAACAGGTGGCTTGGTTAAGTTCAAAGTCTGAACCATAGCTAAAAGACAATTCTGGGCAATCGTGGAATCGAGATATCCGTGGTTGTGCGCGATGGTATTATACGGACATCCTGATTTGTGTCGAGTAAAATCCGTTAAACATGGTCATAGTTAAGAGAGACAAGAAGCGGATAATTTTTAAATTAATTTTCACCCATATTATATATATAATTATGTATTAATATATAATTAATATTTATATATTATATATATTATGCATAACGTGTATAATCCACCACAACGTTTCGGATTAAAAAAAATAATAATGAATAATTTTTAAATTAACTCTCATCCATATATTATACACAACGTGTATTATTCGCTGCAACCTTTCTAAGTAGTTTAATTACATGAACAGGAATCTGGCTAGGTAGCTTAATTACACGTACACAAGTTCAAAAGAGCTGATATTGACAAGGACGAGATTTTGGGAATTTTAACTTCAATTCCGTTAGTGCTATGCCGTAGGGTTAATATTATAAGATTATTTAAATTTTGATAAAATATATGATAATATATTAAAATTTTAAAATTAATTAATTTAATATATAAATAAACTTTTTATATATGTCAACAATAACTTTATGATATTAGTTGGCGAACTCAAAAAGTATTTTTGGATTAAATTGATCAATCTAAAAGTTTAGATATTAAATTGATAAATACAAAAATTCAAATACCAATATATATTTTCTTAAAATTTAAGCATCCTTCCTTTATTTTTCCCTCATTCACCGAGAAGCCTTTTCATTACCAGCGTGTTATTTTACTTTATATATATAGTCATGATTGTATGTATCTAAATAATCATTGGATTTAAGAATATGCATTTCATTAGTTTGGATTTTATACTGGGGATCTTAATTTTTAACCAGATTCGGTTAATTTCATAAAAGTAGAATGAAGTAATCATTCAGTCTTACACGAAAGTGTGTTTTATTGTGGCCATCCCTCAATATCTTTTCACGTGTACTCGTATCATATACTTTTGGACTGAGGTGACCTAAAGCACTTAACACGTTGAGTCTCTGTTATATCACCTATAAAATATCTGATATTCTAACGATTAATATTAAAAATAATATCTGAATTTTAATAAAATATATAATTAAATATTTAAAAATTTTAAAATTAATTAATTGAATACCTAAATTTTAAAATCGATCAGTTTAGTACTTAAAAGAACTTTTTATGTATATCAATAATAAATCCATTCAATACATTCGGATACTAAATAGATTAATTTTAAAATTCAAATACTTAATTATAAATTTTGCTAAAATTTATATATCATTTGAAATATTATCACATATCTTAAACACACACACATATATATATGAACGTATAAAGATATATATACATATATAAGTATTAACAATTATGAAAAGCTTTTACTTTTGGGTTCCCAGAAAATGCCTTAAAATGTACACATTAACAAAACACTTTTAGAGATAATTCCAATCTATTATTTTCGTCATAATTATTAATTCCCTACTATGTTCTTAAAAGTTATATCTCAATTCTTACCTTGTATCGTTCCTATACCGGCGCCGATACCAAACAATCTGCAATTCTTCCTTGAAAAAGAAAGCTGAATTTTATGTCACATCGAACGTCTTCGTTTGAAAACAATCATTTATTTAAATTGTTGGCGTGGCAGCCGGGACGTGGAAAAAATTGTTGTCATGAAAAAGATAGGATTCCAACTTATTTTATTACCAGATATTCAAAAATTAATGCAGCATACTTATTGAATTAACTCCTTTTTTTTTTTGCCAAACTTAGCTACTTGAAAGTTCCAAAATATAGCATTTATTGACATTCGTTTCTCTCCATTATTATTATTATTATTATTATTATTATTATTATTATATAAGCATCTCACATATTAATATTGCAAAATTATTTATCAATATTTCCGTCTTTTCTCGTACTTATCTCCAATGGGTCAATGCAGAAAGTAGAATTTGAACTAATAGCTGTGGTATTAATATTGGTTTTTTAATTTAGATGAGTGAGATTCCAATCTTTCTTCTTCCGGTTATAATAAAAAATTATAATCGTTTTTTCCTTTTTTTTTTTTATCATTCCTGAAGAGTAAATATCTAGGAATTTAAAAGTATGTTAACTTATTAAGAATTTTTTTTTCTTTTTTCAGGTAATTACAACGGGTCTATCTTGTAAATTATATGCCCATAATCAACATATGGTTTTAAATATGTATCAACTTATATGGACCTAGACCATCCTAAATGCTAATTTGTACATAAACATGCTTTAAAGATGTATTTACTACACTGATTTTATCAACATGTGGATTTTCCCTACTCTTGTATTCCATTATTTTATTTTAGTAAATAGTAGAATTATGGATTTCATGAATAAATGCTTACTGAAATACAGTTGGGAATTTGGAAGACATTGCATACTGGAGAGTTAACCTCTTCTTTACCCCCATTAGTGATTCTTGTAAAAATCTTCCAATAATTATCGAGATCCAGGCTGTTTGACGAAAATATTACATATAGTTACCGCTTGCAATCCGATATGAGGATAGGTGAACAAACAATTCGAAATATCTTAATTTTTTAAAATAAGTCCAAGTCAAATAGTAATAATTCGAAGTACTTTCGCACATAAAGCATTATTCTAGATCTTCTTAATCAACTTTACCTTAAGATTAAAGGAATTTTTATGGTTCTATTAACAAAATCTTATGGTAATTAATATATAAAATATTTTATTATTATGCCGAGGGATCAGTAGTAATTAATATATATTGTATGAATTTGCACAAACAATTGAGAAACCGGTCTTTCACAAGAAATGTTGTCCTTTTTTTTTTTTTTTTTTTGTGTAAGGGACAAATCTAAAGTTTTGTGTGGATAGGGATGAATTTAAGGCCGTGTGTTATCAGCTTTAAGATCATATTATTCTTCCACCGAAAAAAAGAAAGGGGGCGATGATGGTAATTATTAGGCTCATTATCCCAGAATTTATATAAGGAACGATCTACTCATTAATTGCATCGAAGAAAGAAGATACAAGAAGACTCCCGGCAAATAACTTCCTTCACTTTGTCCAAGCATAATAAGTTGCGAGGGAATTTCTATTCCGAAATTGTTTATTAATCTATATATTAAGTACTTTATTGGTACTATTAGAATAGGTAAGCATCCAAGCTATTAAATAATCAACTGATTAATCTTGTTAAAAATTTATAACATCATAAAATTTTCGTAATTTGGGATAATTGTAAATATGCTTTACAAATATTGGTTAGATGATGAAAAAAATACACATAGACATACATCCTTAAATATCATTAAAAAAATCATAACTAGTGATAGTTTAAAAAAATGTTATACATATTTTTATTAATTATAAAAATATGAAAATATAGTTTCAGAGTTTAATATTATGTTCAATACAAGGAAATTGGGAGGGAATGATTGAGAGGATGAGAAAATGAGTGAGACTAAATTTTATTCTTTTATTTGTTTTGAAAGGGAAATACAATAAAAAAAAGAAAATTGATGTAATATTTACATTTTTCTTGGATCCCATCATTTTTCTCTCATAAAATGAGAGAATAATAGGGAAAGGAGGAAAAATGTTTTAAAATTATTCTCCTACCATTCTTCTTTAAATTATTTATTTTGTTTCACTGGCATACTAATAAATTAACTTTAAATTTTATTTTCTTTCCTTTTACAATTATTCATTCCATTGAGTCAAACAATAAATAGTGATAGTATATTATACATATTTTCATGAGCTATAGATAAATAGAAAGATAGTTTAAAAGTTTAAAGTTCCGTTTATACATTCATTTGTGTTGAACTTTTTCAAGCAATGGGCAACCTTACGGATAAATTGTAAAAATAAGTTAATTAATACACACACACACATAGACACAAAAAGGTTAAAAGTCATAGGGTTTATGTTAGTAATTGAATTCTTTGGTATGTGCTCATGTACAACTAGGGATGAACATGGTTCGGTTAGCAATTTGGTTCAGTTTATCATTTATTTTTTGATTAATCTAAAATATTTTTTTTTCAATAGCTTAATCCAAAAACCGGTCTATTATTAATGTTTAACCTTTATTTTTTGGGTTAATTTTGTTGTTTTTCAATTTTTAGCCATTCAACATAATGGTTTATTAAAAGTTGTGGTTAGCCTTATCTTTAATTATAACTATGAAAATTAGACACTTTTGTTTCATAATTACATTAAAAAATTGTAAATTAACAAGTCAAGCAAAATAATTACATTAAAAAAATAAAATCAATAAGTTAAATAAATTAAAACCAACAAATCAAGAATATAAGTCTAATACTAGTTCATAAAGCTTAAATAAAATTCAATACCAACATTACACAAATTCAAATTTTATGTCTTCTCCATATTTCAAATCACAACATAATAATTAAAAATTTAAGATAAAAGTTATATTAATTTATATTTTTGAAATATTAATTTTATCTATATATTATATAACATATATATTTAAACCACTTGACCAAAATTGAAAAAAAAAATTAAAAACCCTAGCACTAAACTGAAACTGATAGAAGGATTAACTATATTTATCAGACTGGTTGTTTGGTTTTAGTTTGACTTTTCGATTTTTTAGTTTCATCAGTTTTCCTTGCAACCCTCCTATATACAACCTCGCCATAAAAATGGGGAAAAAATATGAAAAGATGGTTTGTATTTTGAATTGGCATGAGTTTTTATTTCTAACATATACATGGTTCATATTTTGGTGCTTTGGTAAACAAATGGCTTGAATTTTATTTTTAACAAGTACTTGATCAGTGTTTTGGTGCTTTTGCAAATAAGTGATATGGTTTTAATTTTTGACAAGTAATGATATATGCTTGGTACTTTTGTAAATAAGCAAGCTGATTTTGATATTTGCATTAAGAATAGATAACGGATATGTGACTTATTTATTTATT
The DNA here is from genome assembly GCA_024138025.1 of Combretum micranthum. Taxonomy (NCBI): domain Eukaryota; kingdom Viridiplantae; phylum Streptophyta; class Magnoliopsida; order Myrtales; family Combretaceae; genus Combretum; species Combretum micranthum. The sequence goes on along the minus strand of JAMXBD010000140.1, from coordinate 1,319,567 downwards.
CTTTTTATGGTTGATAATATTATTATAAATAAAATTGTTATATTAAATACAAAAAATCAAAGGGGAATAAAAAGGAGTACATGAAAATAAAAGACGCATTTATAATAAAAATATCCATAATATGTTGACAAAGAAATAAGTGTAATTTTGCAATATTTTTATGATCAGCATTCACCAAATGCAACATGCCCTTTTATCTATTACTAACACAAAGTGAAAAAACATATGTCATATATTTGTTTAAATTAAAAATTTAAATTATTTGTTTGTGAAAGTATCAAAACACATGTCATGTATTCATCAAAAATAAAAACTTAGATCACTTGTTTATATTTTATAAAAGCAATAACACATATCAATATAAGTATCAATATACAAATAACATATATATCCAAAAATAAAAATTCAAGTTACTTGGTGGTTGTCCTAACTCTAAACCGAAAAGATGGTTTAAATGCAAATTAAGTTCATTTACCCACTCTTTGGTGGCCATCGCCATAGGCTTCCATCAGATGACAGCTAACTATCAATATTTTATTTCATTTTTTTTTTATTTTTACTACAGAAAATAAACATATCACTTCAACATTTTTCACTTGTATTTTTATTTTTTAAACTCTATGTAATTATAAATTTAGATATATAAGTAGACGCATAGATTGTATGTGTGAGAAAAATATAAAAGAAAAATCTGAATCAAAAAGGGAAAAAAAAAAAAAAAGATTGAGATGAGAACTCTGGTACATGAAAGATCTTTGGCAATTTAACCTGTTCGGTGGATAATTAGATTGTTATGTCGGTTGGAACAGGTCAAACCGTCAAATGATAGGGAGTAGGGACAACTTTAAGATGCTAAAGGCTTGAAAGCTTTTATTTATTGAATTAATCCAACAGATTGAGACAACATTGATGAGTCTCAATTACAATTATTTGATATTGACTTGTTATCTAATCTAGGTATCTGTCTAAACAAATCTAAAATTTTGAATTGTAGGTGCGGCCTGGGGCACACTTGACATTGAAAATGCCAAAAAGGTTTGGCGTGGCTTTCCGTACAATCAGATATCAGTAGGATTTCATCGTTACAATTTATCCTTTTCTTCCCTTTTCCTTTTATTACGATGATCGTTATTACGATAAACAATCCTTTTCTCTTTTTACGTATTATCTTATTACAACCTCAATCAAATTCTAAATCAAAGCTAAATTTAGAATTAAGCTTGCACTTAAATATAATGTTGTATTGTCTCGATTCGACTCGTTTATAGTCTTGTATAATTTAAATCCACTTCCAAAGTAATCAAGGTTTGCATACATACCAATAGGAGAATGATTGCATTTGGCCTATTTAGGTACACTAATTTGGTATTGTTTTGGCATTATTTTCAAACCAAACTAATACTAAACCTATACTGATATATTATCAATGAAAAACTGACAGTTTTACTCATAAACTGAGCAAAACAAACTGATACAAATATGATATCGATGAATTATAATATTGATCCAATACAATATGATATTAACAAAAATCTGGTAATCCAAATAGGGGAACCTCCAAGATTGATGCATTATGAAGAACATATCTAGTATTGTTGTTGTCCAGGTGATACGGGCATTCTTTTCTAACTTTAGATAAAACAGTTTCCATTCTTGGCTGGCTAAAAAGAAGTAAAACATTTAAGTCCAATTTAAATAAATATGCAGGTGAAAATACAAACATTCCCTGAACTTTTATCTCGATACAAGTGTACTCCTAAACTTTCAAATGCTACAAGAAAAAGGAAAATCTAGGTACCTATATGCCACGAATACTGCAAAAAGATATAATTTTGACATTAGACTGGATGCAATGAAAATTCGAAGCTGGCAAGGCAACTTTCATTGATAATATCAGCTTTAATTTACAAGAGTGCAACTCTATTCACACGACTCACAAGGAATAGACAAAAAAAGGTGATGTACATCTCTAAGCAGCAGTCTGAACATCATTCAAAGTGAAGATGAAATCAGAACAAAAGCCACCTTAAATGCTTTGATCACATAGTTGTTGAGGAGGTCATAGTTGCAGCTGTTGAGGCTTCTGATGAGAGATTAGAGTGTTCTTGGTAATCTGATCCAGTTGATGCATTATAGGTAGAGGACCTTGTCTCTGGCAATCTCTGCGGACCCCTTACTTTAAGGTCCATAAAATCAGAGATTAATCCTGGTTTTGTGATCTTCCTATCATCTACATCTATCTCGCCTGTAATCATTTTGACAACAGTTGACATGGTCGGCCGGTGCTTTGGATTCTCTTGTGTGCAGAGGAGTGCAATCTTTAGGATTCGACAAGCCTGTTCCACATCAAACATACCATCCATAGATGTGTCTACAATTTCAACCAGCTCTTTCTTCTCATAAAGGTCCCATGTCTGCAACAAGAAATGACAATCCATTTTAGAGTTCACATCTTGGAATAGCACATGCCTTGCACTTGCTAACTAGATAGAAAATTGTGATGAAAGATAAAAATATCTGACAACAGCATCAGCTTTTGCAGAGCGACGGTCCATGGGACTTTGCAAGGAGTAGTGATAACTCTTGCTACAAATGAATAAGTGATAATCTAAGCCAACGAGGGAACATCACACGGAAAAAGTGGAAGTTGCTAGAGAAAGAAAGACCAGGTCGCTAGAATGAAGAAAGAGTATGATCCAATACAGAACGTGGTTTTTGAGCTCAACTCAATCTAAAACAAAAGAATAGCCCATAGTAAAGAGCAGTCTATTGCATTTTAATTGTTAGAAATTTTCCTGTTTATGTGGCTAAACCTCCTTCACAGCATAGTAAACCCGGAAGCCAATACTTAATATTTATGGCATTACACTTTTTACCACATTGAGTAGACAGTGGTAAGCATGCATCTTATCCTGAATCATGTTTTGACACTGAATTTTAAGTAAAAGTAGTTACAGTGGTTATGCAGCTTTTCAGAGTACAGATCTTCCCAAACTAGCAACCGACAACAGGCTCATGAAAGAAGATGGATGTAGATAAGGTTGCTAAATGCCAATGGAAACAAGCTAGGCAGTTGAGAAGAAGTTACTTGAATAACCAATGGATTATGCTACAGCCTCTAGAATCCAATGGCATAAAAATGAGGGTTTACTCATGAACCATTTGATAACTCCAATGTATTATGTCTTGCCAATGATCTACACCACAATGCTACGTCACTCTCGCTAAAAGCTTGAAGAAGATCTTTCAGACCATGATATACCATATGGTTTTACTATTTTTCAAACTTGGAGCATAATTTAACTAGGAAAGCTTGGCTGCATAGAAAGTCCTATGCGATCAGAAAAGAACTTGCCAAATGATGTGAAGAATGAGGACAAAATAATTGTGAACCCTTAATTGGAAAGCACAACTTGCTGCAAAATTATCAATCATGAATTTATTGTCTAGTCAAATCTTCTCAAACCTACTCCTTTGCTCTCTCCCTTTATTCTTCAATCAGAAGGAATAGCAGAAATTAATAGCAATTATCCTTGGGTACATGCTTTTATAATGTCAGTGAAACTCTTTAAAATGATATTTATAACAATCTTCCTCACTAGAAGCCAACAAAGAAGTGCACAGAATTAGAAGAATCCGTACCCTTTCAAGGAGATACTGTTCTTCGATAGGTAGTTTTGTATTTGTATTGCATCTTCCGCTGACAATTTCCGTAAGGAGGACCCCATAGCTGTAAATATCAGCTCTTCTCGTCAACCGGCCTCCTATCGCATACTCAGGTGCCAAATATCCTCTGTAACACAGACGAGGCAGTTATTTACATTGTCGAAAACGTCCCAGGGTAAAGGATACAGGATCTTATAGGTAAGAGACATGCTACTAATTTAACACTAGCCACACCATGGAGTTATGACAAAATGTATCACCAAGTTACACAGGCCCACAAGTTACTTTTATTTTTCTTATAAAGTGGGAAATAGGACAGCCAAGTAACAGTCCAAATGTTTCACATGAGTTCTCAATGCTAAATTTGAACCATAATGTCGACACTTCTTATTTCATAGATGAACTTTAAACTTTAGAAATCATCATTCTCGATTGAATTGCATTATAGATTAAAGGTAATAACCCACACCATATCTATAAGTTTAAATTTTTAAATTAGATGGTTGTAGTGCTAACATTTACATGGTATCAGAGCAAGAAGTCAAGAGTTTGAACCCCTACGCAGTTGTTAAAAAACCCTTTAAAAATTAAATGTTTACTTGATGAGCTTTAGTCAAAATCAAAGTCCCGACCCACAAGTAAAGTAGAGTGTTATAGAATAAAGGTAATAGCTCACACCATATCTACAAACTTATGTTTTTAGATTAGATGGTTGTAGTGCTAAACTTTACAAATTGGTTTATATTTCCAAGTAGAATACAGTTAAATGTGATGTGCAAAATATCCATCAAAGCAAACATAATAATGATCTTACTTACAATGTGCCTGCAACACGTGTGCTGACATGAGTTGCATTATCTGGAATGAGCTTTGCCAGACCAAAATCTGAAATTTTAGGTGTTAGATCCTTGTCTAGGAGTATATTGCTTGCTTTGATATCTCTGTGAACAATATGTGGCTGTACTTCCTCATGGAGATAAGCCAGCCCTTTTGCTATGCCGATGCAAATGCTATATCTTGTTTTCCAGCTGAAGTGGATTTTACAATGACCTCCACCTGAAAATGACGGTTCAAGAAAAATGAGGGCAAAAACAAACCACTTTAAGGCATGAGAGCAGAGCCTCAAGAATCCTGTCTAAGGATGCACTTGATGAAGATTCATCCATGTTACCGATTGGCAATGGGATTAATGAACTTAAAGCAAAAGGGTGCTTTTTATGAAGAGAATGTGAACTGTGAAAGTTACATGGCAAGGCATATGAAATGGCAAAATTTCCAAAACTGTAAGAAAGAATTACCAAGAAGCGTCTGTGCAAGACTATTGTTCTCTAGGTAGTTGTAGACCAAAATTCTATGATCTCCTTCCGCACAACAGCCATAAAGCTTAACTAGGTTTTCATGCTCGACTTCCGAGATCACCTTTATTTCTGTCAAGAACTCTTTGACCCCTTGTCTGGATTCTGCTGATAGAACTTTTATTGCAGCAGTTGTCTTACCCTTAAGTCGTCCCTGAGCATTCAAAACAGTCTCTTCTTAACTCAAACCAGTGATGAATTAAAATATCCTGATGCAGTACGTTGCTCTATTCAAAGAATAATTAACGATTTATATGGATAGAACTAAAAAGGGGAATACCTTATACACTGGACCAAAACCACCCTCCCCAATTTTGTAGGTTTCACTGAAATCATCGGTTGCATTTTTCAATTCTTTGTAAGTAAAGAATCTGACATTGTGTATATCCGAAATATCTGTTGGAGCAATTATGAAATTAAATGCTTTCAGTGACCGTACTATTCATGGATGCCCATAACATGCCTGACAATCAATGTATGGATGCTTCCTTCAACACATACCAAAGTGCAGAGTGTATATACATCACAAGACATCATAAACAACCATAACCATATCGAAACTATGAACACCACACTAGAAGTAACTCTTTCGGTACTGTAACTAATTAATGGTTCAGCAGATCACCTTCGTCGTCTAAGAAACTTTCTTTTGCTTGTGAGTCTGTCCTCCTACCGAACAGGAAAGGCAAACAAGTCATAACTACGCAATATAGCCAATCTGGCAAGTGAATCAGGCGTAGAGCTTCAAAAGGGAACCGCCACCGCCGGAAACCTGCCAACACAAGTAAAACAGCAAATTAATACACAAGTAGCTTCAAATAATTGAAAATAAATAAAAAAAGGAACAATATGGTAGTTCAAGTATTTCGACAACATATTTTTCCACTAAAAATCATAGCTTTCAGCAAACAAAACACATCAACACGAACCCAAGAACAACAAACCACTTCCAATCCTAAATTAATAAAAGTCAACCCAGCTTTTACTTCCCCCTTTTCGAAATTGGATTTATGGGTAATAACAAGCCACGAGAACAGAGGGAGGGGTGGATGCTATAATTTTGACGATCACTTAAAAAAAAAATTAAAAGTAAAGATTGAAACTTTACAACACCAAAGGGAGGAAAAACTCTTAAAATTCAGCTTAAACCACAAAACACCCCAAATAATTAATTAAAGGGTATGCATCAAATGTCATGGTCAACTCAACAAAACTTGAAATTTGAGAAAAATAAAAATAAACAAAAAGAAAGAAAAAACATAAGATATATGATCCAGAAACCTTAAGAACGCTAAACTGACACTGTAGATCGGTGACACTACAACAGTGACAGGAAATTAAGACAAAATGGGTGTTCACAGATTAGGATATTAAGCTCGTTGTTGTTGAGGATAAGGAAGTGTGTGTTTTGTTCAACGATTTTTAAGGGAAGAAGATGAAGAAGGAAGAAAGAAAGAAGAAGAAGCAGGAGAAGAACGCGTAATTGACGTAAACGCAAACAATTATTTAACTTTGAATTTCTTTATTAATTCCCTTTTGATGTCCCTGTGCTTATTCATTTATTTAAATTTTTTGTTGCAAGTCAATTCGTTGGACGCATAACGACATTTTTTACCGTGGCATAACGAGGTAGTTAAGAGATGTCATTTGCTGTCATCAGTCTTCTTATCCTTTTATTTATTTATTTTTTGGTTAAAATTTTATCAATTATTATAAGAAACGGTTTTTGAAACGCCTTTCCTCGTCTTTTAAGTTAGAAATGTTATAAATAAATAGTATAATAAGTAGTTAATTTTAATTTAATTTAAAAATTAAAGTTAAATAATTTAATTAAATAAATCAAGTAGATTAAACTGTATCGTATGACTAGATAGATTAATATAATTAAATTAATAAACAGATTAATTAAAATTTGAGATTTTAAATACCCTTTCAATTTGCTATTGGTTTTAATTTTTATTCCAACAAATTAAATTACTCCATCCTTTTCAAATTTTCAAATGAACGAAATTTCTCAAATACAATTACCTATTTCATGCATCAAATTAGACAAGCTATTTCAATCATCAATTTACACTCCTTTTTCTTTCTATTTCAATTCTCTAAACCCTTAAACATATAACTTAGATGCTTTAGTGAATTCCTAAACCTCTAAAATTTAATCTAAATTATATTTTCTTAATCTCGATAAATTTTTAATTTAACTGCTTGATCATAAATATTAGTTTATGAGTCATAAATTCCTAAACTCACACCAAATATCAAATTCCTACCAATTAAATTTCTAATTTAGATTTCTAGTTAAAATTATCAATTTCTATCCTTTTATCTCTTTCTAATTATTTCAAATTTTTAAAGATTATCATTTAAAAGGCTTGAGGCCCTCATTCAAGACAAAGCCCCATCTAGAGCTAAAAGTGTAAAACCCATAATCGATATAAAATCTTCTAATCCTTATCATTTTCTTCCTTTTCATTTTCCTTTTTTTTTTGAAACTACCTTCTCTTTCCTTTCTTTCTCTCTTCTTCTCTAGTTCTCTTCTTTTTCTCTTAAAAATCCAACCCTATATATCTATTTCAACAAAATCTTAGGAGAAATTGAAGAAAGAAAACATGATAGAAGATGAGAATCATACATAAAGTAGTTCATCAATTAGGAGGTGGTGGTGATAGTAATAATGAAGATTAAGTGGCTTGTGTTTGCTAAACAAGTAAGTTAGTTTTTTTCTTTGAATTAATTATTGTGAATGCACGAATATATGAATCAGTGTTAGATATATGTAGGGTTTATGATAAAATTCGTAAACTAATGATTTATGAACATATAAGTTAAAAATTAGGTATGTTTATGTATGTGTAGATTAAAAGTTTAATGAAATCATATGAAGATATATGATGTAGAATATACATGTTTAAGAGTGTTATAAATTATGGATATAAGTTTATATGCTGTTTTTATGATGTTTTTGTTAGATTCAAGTTGTAAAACAAGTAGTTAAGTACTTAAAATTACGGTAAAAAGACAAAAGAGGATTTGGAAATTTAAGCATGTATGTGATGATGCCAGTGATATACACTGACCAATATGTAAAGGATGATCAGACGTGATTTTTACCCATGATTCACATTACAACTTGAATCATGATCATTATCACAGGCGTGATCCATCCCTAGTACTGTAATAAAAAAAATAAACAATAAATGATAAGTGTACTTGGAATTATAGGGTATATTAATAGGCTTAACAACCAATTAAGTTTTCACATGGATTTTGAAAATAAAGTAGACTTAGTTAATAGATCTAAATTTAATTTAACTTAATGGACTTAATTAAGCTAAAATGAACTTAATTGACTAATTACATTCAACTTAGTTATATTAAGTTAACATACACTTATTAATTAATATGGGCTTAGTAAATTCTTAGTAAATTCTTTAGAGTCCAATAAGTTGTATTTAGCTATTGACTTAATTAGTGAACTTTCTAAAGGCCATAAGAATTTGTGATTGACTCAAAGATAAAACAATTGTAGAGTGTTGAACCATTAATAAAAAAAGGAGTATATTATTTTAAATGTATATTTGCTAGAAAAAATGAGTATTTACTATAAGTCAATAATTGTAGCGTGTATTTTTTGACTTTGGATAGACTACAGACAATATATCGAGTACGCAGTGACATGCTTATTGTTTGTTTAAGGTAAATATCCTAAATGAACTAAAACTTGAAGACGGCTAATAATCGATTGTTGCTCGTGCTTATGTCATTGAATCTGATCCAGAGAGTGACAACCTTACTAGGCAATGCCTGCATAGTAGTTAGACGTTTAGGCCATCTTTACCCATGTGTGGTATATAGCGGGTAGCTGATAGGGCAAGTGGTATCGGTATAGTATTTACTTATGCTTGGTGAGACGTAATGTAATATGGCTTACGTTTATAGGACCAGTAGTGATGTTTTTTTAATATTATGGACTAAGATAAATAGGGATGCGTAATGACCGTGAACCCCAAATGAAGCTAATATTTTAAGAAATACCCTATTGGTTGTTGCGACTTATATAAACCCTTTAAATAATTGTTGTTACTCAGGACCTTCAGATTCCCAGTGGCATATTGTCCGAGTGTGAGTGCTCCAATATTGATTTGTTATACCATAAATTTGAAGAAATAACCAGTTGGTTGTTGCAATGCATTAGATTAAGCATGTGTGTCTATTTTATGTGGGCTTAAGTTGTTGTTGTATTGGGCTTCGGCTGATTCTTTCCTTCCTTCTAGGTTTTGATTGGATGATGATGATTGTAACAGGTTTAGGAAACTCTGAAAGAATTTGTGGATGGTAAAGTAAGTTGAGATCACCTTGTTTATTTTAGTTTGTATAAAGTGTGGATTTATTATTCAAACTTGTATTTCTTTAAAGGCTTGGTTATAGAGCTCATGATTTGTAATTAATTTTTAACGCTTTGTTTTACTATCATAAATATATCTATGTTTGAGACACCTGATGATAAGATTGTTTTTGTTAAGGTTAATATATTCATGAGAGTAGTAAATGAAATATTTTTGTAAAATATGTTTTATTGCTATTAAATCCAGTTGTTTTTAGAATCTAATTATACTGTCATGCCTCGGAACAAGGTCAAGGTGCCCAGTTGCCACGTATAATACTTAAGTATTATACGCATAGGCTAACCTTAAAAGAATCTATTTATGTCGAACACTAATTTTAGATTCTAAAATCATTTAATTAAAACTTGAAAACAATTAGATTTAGCAGCGATAAAATTAGTTTTGCAAAAACATTTCATATTCTACTCTCATGAGTAGATCAACTTAAAAACAAAACTATACCATCATGTATCGCATATTAAGAATACCTATTCATAATGATAAAATAAAGCTCTAAAAGCCTAATTACAAAACATAGGCTTCATAACTAGGCCCTTAATAATAATACAAGCTTAAAATGATAAATCAGTTCTTATACCAGAAAAAAAAAATGAATCTAGTGATCCTAAGCCACTTCACTCATCCATAAAAGATTCTCTAGTGTTCCCTAAAACTCGAGTCAATCATCAAGAAGCAATCAACACCTGAAAAGAAGAAAATAATGAGCTGAAGCTTAGTACAACAGTAACACAAACAAAATCAAGGTATGCTCATGTACTTATTATAATGCATCAAACAATAGTTTTTATCTTTAAATTAAGATTTAGTAAACAAAATGAGTACTCACACTTAGATAATACCTTGGGAATCTAGGATCTTAAGTAGCATGAACTGTTCAAGGGGTTAATATAAGTAGCACAAATTCCTATGTCTCCTATATGATATACCGGAAAAGGAAGAAATAGCTTCCTTTATGGTTCACAACCGTTACACATCTCTACTTATCTCAGTTTAGAATATTATTTAGTTTAATTGGTCCCATAAACGTAGACTAAACCATATTACTACCTTCCATGCTTAATTAAATATTACGTTTATATCGTTTACCCTATCGGCTACCACCGAGCCACCTATGAATTATCATCACATCATGATAAGGGGTTGGCCTAAATGCCTAACTACCATGTTGGTATGATCAATAAGGTTGTCGCTCCTTGGATCGAATTCAATGATCATGCACAAACAACAAGCAGTTATTAGTCTGTCTTTAAGTTTTAGTTTATTTTTAATGCCCATCTTAACACGCAACACTCATACTATTGCATACCTTATCTAAAACATAGCGAAGATAAGAAGACAATCAAGAAGATAAGATAGAAGGTAGATTCTGAAAATGCATTAGAAAATACTCAAGAGGGGGGAGGGGGGAGGGAATTGAATATTTGAACTAAATTTGCAATTAAATAGTTTTGCAAACAAATAATCAAAGTAAACTTTGACAACAACTAATATAGCAATAATAAGACACAAGAAGGAAAATAAAAGAGATAGGGAAAGAGAAATCAAGCCTAGATTTAACGTGGAATTTGGTTCGCTTCCTACTCTCCACGATCCCACAATTGCCTCAACAGAGGACTTTACATACTTTATTAATATCAAATTCAAATGCTCAAATAGAGCAGTACATATGTTACAACACTTAGAAAATAAATATTTCCTTCTTTTTTTTAGTGCTCTCTCTTACTTAGAATTTGCAAAATAATGAACAAGAAAACAATAATAAGAGGATTCTTGATTTGTTTGTTTGCAAATGAAAACTCTTTGAAAATCTGTCTGAATCTTCAAAGGATTATGTATTTACAGTTTCCAAAAGTGAAAATGACCGTTGGTGATAACATTTGACAAATGAACGTTAAATGCATGCAACGTCGATTTAAAGGCTACCGGCTCGCTAGTCCAAGTTTTGTGCCTTGTCATGCCTTAGATTTTGGACCCGATCACAACCGTGCTTTCTTCTATTGAACCGGCTCACCATTGTAATTCTTGCACACACAACAAGCAAAGCACATATACATACACAACACATATTTCTAGATATATATTTTTTCTTACATAAATCATTAATCTTAGAAGTGAAGTTTGTTTACAAGAACTTCTACATTAGTGTTTGTTCTCATCAAAATCACATATAAGATAATTCAGTTTAACGATCTCCCCCATTTTGATGAGGAAATAGTTTTGTAAAAGCTATTTGTTATTTACTCTTCCTCAATAAATGTTCCTCTATAATTTTGTAACAAAAAAGCAGATTGGAAATACTTAAAAACACAACATTAATCATACCTAATCATACCATTGTTTCTCCCCCTTTGACCTCATCAGAAAGATTTATACAAGATAATAAGTAAAAGGAGGCAATATAACCAGGATAATAAGCAAAAGGAGGCATATAACCAGGAGAAATAATCATATAAAGTAGCCATGTAGGACATTTCAGAAAGAGATTGGTATAACAGATCAGTACAAAAAATTAAAAGGATGTCCAAACATAGAGTTTTGATAAGTGTTAGAAGATCTTTATTTCTAGTACTCATTACATATAATCTTATATGGATTTTATGTGAATTTATTAAGAAAAGGATACTTAAGTGCTTAATATTTGATTTTAGGGTTTAAAGAAGACATTTTAAAGATATAAGGATGATTCAAGCAAAAACAAGATGAAATTTGACAAAGTGTCAACATTGCTGATTTTTACATGTGCATAATCTTCAACATGGCCATGCAGACGCTGGGGCTGAGCTATAAAAAGTGATGAGAAACTATTCCAAATTGTACCCTGTTGCCGCCCAAGAAGTGTAGAAAGCTGTGTTAAAGGAAAGAACTTGATCAGAGAGGAATTGAAGAATTTCCATACTACACGGGCACGAACACGACGTGTAGGATGTTGGATCGGTATAAAGTTACAATACTCATCCCAACCTTTTAGTTACTCATCCAGATACATTTCTCTAAAGCCTAGGAGAGGAAAAAACACATTCCAAAGAAGGCAGTGCAGGAGCAAGGGTAGAACTTTGTCGGTTACATATCTATAAATATCTGCCCTAACCTTTCATATTATCATGCTTTGAAAAACTCTAGACATATTCTAAACCTTAGGAGAGCAAAAAGTACACGCTTCAAGGAGGAAAAGTACTTGAGCTTCATCGCGAAATCATAAGACATTAGAAAGGGTCGATCTTATTGTTATATCATGTTTATAGATTATTTCTCTAGATATTCTATTTTCATTGTAAACTCCATGGAGGAGTAATTCTTTGTGCCCTAAATCTTGAAACCCTAAACATATATGATTTGAATTGCTTTTGATTAATGAAAAGTTTATGTCTTTGTATCTATTCATGTGTTTTAATTGTTTTGTGATTGATTTATGCACAAAATTGATTGCTTGTATGATTCTTGTTAGATAGAAAGAGGTCTTATTAGAAGTTTCATCTAATAAGATAGATCTTCATGAATAGAGAGATTACATGTTTCACCTAAATATAGAGAAACTTTGATTGTTTGCATAAAGATTTCATCTTTGTTTAGGAATCTTGATCTTTAATGCAATTTTATGTGGCGTTAGTGAGAGAGAGGTCTCTACTATCTCATATAGGGTTAGGAATAGATTAACTCGAGAGAGTAATTGATTTAATTGTGTGATTCTCCAGTGCAAAGCATAAACAACTCATTTATCAATATTTTGTTGTAAGAAATTAGGGTTTAGGATGGATCAAGATAAAGGTAAGCCTTATGATTGTATTTATCCTTTGAAAGCACTTGCATTTAACTATTAGGGTTATTGATTAGAAAAATAGTTATAATATCATCTCAATTGTTATGTTAAATAGCAGAGAAATGATAATACTAGTACTTGATATCCAGATCCTAGAGGACGACATCCGTATTAATTCTATTATGCAATCGATAGGTGCAATACCTTAGAGCTTGTCATTAGATTTATATTAGGTTTTATTATTTATTATTTGATTTAACTGAATAACTCTTATCAAGTTTTTGGTACCATTGCCGGGGATCTAGAAAGCCAATCCTTGGGAAATTGGGGATCTGGAATGCTAATACTAGGACAAGCTTTAGTATCTACTACTTTAATTATTTTCTTATACTTTTTAAGGTAATTCGTTTTGATTGAATGTGTTCTTGAGTTTTTTTGACTATGTGAACTATGAATTTTATTGGATTTTTGTGTTTGTATTGTGGAGGTGATCATGAGTCTTATAAATGCCCTAATCCATATTATCATCCTTCTAACTCATTTTATACAAATGCATTATCCCTTAGTGCTTCTTATCAAGAATTTCCAGATACTGACCTTATGACTCTTAATGATATGATTTGTAGGGAGTGGGTGTAGACATTGGACCTTTGAATGTCAAAATGAGAGACCTATCTCACATTTTTCTCAAGACTTACATTACAATTGTACTCCACCCACATCGACCGAGTTATCTTCTCCTATGAGCCATATTGAAAAAGATCCTTAGGAAAAATCTATCTTGGAAAGCATCATTAATTCAAGATATGATAATTTAGACTTATCCGTTAGGATGATGTAGGCACTTTTTGAAACTGATTCGTGGAAATTTTGTGTTTATGATATTTACAATCTCATAAGCTTAGAAGAATTGGCTACTCTCTAGGACCATATAAAGAGTGGGTGTTTAGGTTAATTGAATCTTTAGAAACTTTTGGGAGACATAAGGGAGTAGATAAGGAGAGATAACTTGCGTGTTAGATGTTAGGATAGGAATCCTAAATGGACTAAGAACTTAAACTTGGCCTAATAATTGTTTGAATTGGTTGTCTATTATGCTGTTTAAATCCGTATCTGGCCCGGTATGGTAGATTGATATCCGGTTCGGGGAGCAACACCTTGCTCAGATTGACGCACGATAGATTAGGCACTTAGGCCACCCTTGTGTTTGATAAGATTTCGTAAGTGGTATGGCGGTAACTGATGGGGAAGACGTATCGGTGTAACGTTTGCTTACGCTTAGAATGAAGTGGCATGATTTAGTTCCAATGTTTATGGGAATAGTTGGACTAGATGATGTTATGGACTGAGATAAGCAAAGTCGTGTAATGGCTGTCAATCCTTGATGAAGTTATTTTCTCTTTATCGGATATATCATTTAGGAGATATAAGTATCCGAATTGCTTATATAAACCCCCTGAGCGTCATGATGCGTTACTCAGGATCCCGAGTATTACGGTACATCGGAAGGTGGGGCTGCCTAGTCTGTATGAATAATAGGACCATTCAGGGAGGCGACGTAATACTAGATCCTTGATGTTTGGAGTTTGAATACTCCCATGTTGATTTGTTTATTTTAAAGAAAAGATAATAACTTGTTGATTGTGGATTGCATTTAGTTAAGTTTGTGTGTCACTCCGTGTGTGATTGTGTTGCTGTGTACTAGGCGTCAGCTCATTCTTGTTGTTGTTATTTTTTTTACAGGTTTTGTTGTTGATGTTGATGTTGATGAAGTTGATGATATGAGTTCTTGTTGATGTTGGTGATATGGATGATGAGACGATGATATGATGATGTTATTGCTGTTGATGATGTTGTCTCGGGTTTTTGGGTGCTTCTGTTGACTCGGGAAGGATTATGGATGAGTGATGTAGTTAGGAGCATTGAGCAATTCAGTTGTTTTGTTTCTTCTTTTGTTTGTTTTATAAAGACTGGATTCATTTATAAATTTGTATTTTCATTTAAGGGCTTGTTAGTGCCCATGTTTTGTAAATAAGCTTTTGTAAAGACTTGTTTAAGTGAAAGTTTTTTCCACTTGTAATAGTGGAAGTTTGTAATACTTTTATGTAAAATATTTTTATTAAAGTTTATTTTTTCCTGCTAAATCCTGTTGTTTCCAGAATATAACTAAATGATTTCATAACCTAAACTTGAATAGCAATGTTAATAAAACATTCTTTTAAGACAACCTTACCCGTAAAGTTATACGTGGTTGGACTTGGTGTGCTTAATCTGAGAGTTGAGCATGTCGGGTCTTTACAAATGGTATCAAAGCAATGTTTATCTTGAACATTGCTTCTTGCATAATGAATTAGGTTGCGTTTTAGAATCGTGAGTTGAGTGTGGGAAAACTTGGGAATCCGGTTTGTTTGTTTTCTTGTTGTTCTTTCTTGTTGTTTGATAAACCATTAGTTAATAGTTAATAAAATTAATTTGGTCTCACTAAATTAATTAACTCGTCTCTAATATATTTTCTTTTGATTTTTGAAAATGAACTTAAATGAACATTGCACGATTTCTGTTGTTTATATATATATGTTTCTTTTAATTTGATTTGTCTTATAGTATATTTGTAAATGTTGTTTGGAAATTAAACTTAATTCAATTTTGACTAATTATAAGTAGAGCATAAATGATTTAGAACACTAGGATTTACCCCCTAAATCCTTTAAAATTTGGAAGTAGACTCTTAAGTGTTTGTATGTTATGTTTTGAAGTGTTTGTTTCTAATAAAATTTGATAGACTATAATAGGAATTTTCTTTCTTCCTCTCTTAAGTCTAATTTGTTGATATGTTGATAAACTCAAGGAAAGCAAATGAAAGAAAACTCAATATTCCAATTGATATTAATTTCTTAAAGTTTCCATGTAATATATATATATATATATATATACGTCCCTAAATTCAAATGAAATGTCAAAATTCAAATAAAGAGAATAATTCAAAATTTCAAGTGCATTGGAAGGTAAACTTCAACCTATCCAACTCTACTAATATATTACCTGAAATCTAATGCACTATTAAAATAGAAATTCTAAATTGAATATCAAAATCTAATTCCAATTCATGATTCTCCCGAAAATCAAAGAACAAATCGTTCATAGCAACGTAATGATTGAATAAAACAATTTAAGAGATATCTCATATATATATATATATATATATATATAAAGTATTCACAAATAATTGTCAAAAATCAATGTCATGACAAAATAGAAACCAAGATTTGAAATCCTAAACAGTGAATGGATACCCGTTTATCATTGATTCCATATATACATGCGATGACAATATTGTGATAAATTCTCAATATCATGAGAAATATGACCCAAAACAGTAAATCTCATTCATTATATTATATCATATATGAATGAATCCAAATGAAATGGAAGTTCTCCATATATACTATGATTTCATAATGATAAATTCTCAAAATCATGAGAAATACAATTATAAATACAAATAGCAAATTGCATTCACTATATCATATCATGTAGTGAATGAAAATTAAACAATATGAGATACCAACAGTGAACTTATAATTCAACATAGTAACATGATGAATGAAACTCGAAAATGAAATGAAATCTTTCCGTATGATTCGTCAAAATGAAACTGATTACATATTCACGATCAAAATGAGTTGTCTTGATTTCGATTCAATCAAGATAATTACCGAACGTGATATCTGTGAAGATTAAAAGAATATAGATACTGTATGTTTCGTATGCAAGTTAACATATATATGCAGGTAAGAATGGAATAACGAATTCACAACCTTCCTTTGTTGAGTTGTTTGTTTTATCTTTTGTGATGTGTTATAGTGTGTTATCTCAAGGCGAGAGACACATTTGAGTCAGAGTCTTTTGTTTCTTTTGGAGTCTGGGTCTTCTTCAAATCGAGTTAGTGAAGGTTGAATCGTTAGCCTAATTCCTCCTGTTATATATATATATATATATATTGAAGTTGCATGGAATATTAGTTATGTAAAGTTAAAGAAATATGAAAAAAAATCTAAAATGTGGAGTAAATAAATGTTTATGAAGAAAGAACATTAATTCAGTAACTCAAATTCCAAAATGTTTCATGAAATAAAAATGAAAAGAAATCTTCAAATACATGCAATCCACGAAAAATGATACAAAATTCCCATATGATTCATAAAAATTGAGGATAATGAGAAACATCAAATAGAATTTCGAAAATCTTTTTGACAATAACTATATGCACATGTATCAAGTGGAAATCCACATATGTTACCAAATATTTCAAACTGAAAAGTAATAACAAAAATTAAAAGAAAAATGATCGCGAAAGCATAATAAAATAATAAAATTCTTAATATGATTAAAAGCTTTTGAGTAGTAAAGTTTAAAAGATAATATGAAATGTCTTATATCAACAAATATTTAAATGAATTTCGGGGATGAAATTCTTGTAAGGTGGGAAGAATGAAATGACCAAAATCTCTTTATACATTAGAAATTGAGTTTAGATAGATTTGGATAAGTTAAATGAATCATAAGATATAATTAGACAAGTTGAAATAATTAGATTAGTAAATAATTAAGTTGAATTTGAGATTTTAAATTCCTAAAATCTCTAAACATATCATTAAAATGTTTAGAGGATTCCTAAACCTTCAATCTATAGCCAAAATATCAATTCCTAAATCTTTACAAAAGTTGAGTTCATTTGCTTGTATAAAAATATCAGTTCTTAAACTCGAGCTCAAATTAAATATCTTTTATCTAAAATAAATTTCTAAATTAAGTTCTTATTTAAGTTCTTAATTTCTAACCTATTGGTTTTGAAATCATCTCCTAAATATTTCTAGAACTATAGATATTGATCTGATAGTTCTAAACGTATATCTTTATTCTAAAAATATCCTAAATTATTAAACTTATCATCTTTTTTTCTCTCCTAACCCCTGCCTTTCTCTTTTCGTTTTCTTTATTCGTTCCTGTCTCTTTCTTTCTCTCATTTCTTTCTTGTTCTTTTTGCTTCTTCTCTCTTTCTTGTTTCAAGAAATCTCATATTCAAGAGAATCAAAAGACAAATCAAAGTTAGGAAACAATATTGGAGAAGGAAATCAAGTAGAAAAAGCTTCAACAAGAAGAAAGAAGAGACGTTTCGTGTATTCCAAAAGTATGTTGTTTTGATTCTTGTTTTTGTTTATATATGATGAATTGATGTTGAAATGAGTTGGGAGTGTTATTTATATATGTGTATGTTGGTTTAATGTTGTTGGGAGTTGAGTTGTGATGAAGAAGATGATGAATAGTAGTTGCGGGGTTTGGTGGAGGAATTGATGATGTTTGATGTGTTGAATAGATAAGAAGTTGTTTGATGTTGAGAAGTGGAGTTCATACATGTTTTGAGTTGTTAAATATATGTAGTATATTATATGAAGTTTGTATAGAGCTTAGAGTAACGTTGGAGAAGTGAAAAGTGTGTAAAATTCAAGTTTGAAACAAGGAAAGTCCAAATTTTTCAAACATCCTGTTAAACACCATGTTTGGGAAGGTGTATGGGTCATATACTTTTGATACAGCATGTATGTGAGGTGTTTCAGCCACTGACGTTTCATACACCTTTTGAAACATTATGTATGACAAGGTGTTTCATTTTCTGACCTTTATTCGCTTTTCTCCTAGGTTGAAACGGCATCCCATACACCCTCTATGGCATCATGTTTCATTTTCTGACCTTTCATGTGTTTTTCCCTGAGTTCATACACCTAGTCATACGGCATGTATGGAAAGGTGTATGGTTCATACAGCTTGTCATACACCCTGTTTGGTTTTTCCTATTGCAACATTGTTTTGAATTTTGCTCATAACTTTTTCATCTGACCTTCGATTGAGGTGATTCAAGTTGCATTGGAAATTTTAAAAAGAGATCTACAATTTTCACGTTTTGAGTTTTTACAAATTCAAAAAGCATCAATGCTTACATTTTGATTCTTTCTAGCTACTATACTTTCCAAAACAAAGTTAAAAACTTGTATTGGTTTGTTAAATGTGTTTTAACTTATGAAATGAATCTTTTTAAGTTAAAATGAGATAGATAAGTGATGTTTGATGTGTTATGTGAGTTAATTGATGTAATTAAACATGGGTTAAGTAGATTTATAAATTTAACAAATAATTAGATTAAATCTAGAAATTAGTTATAAAATGAACTTAGTTAACAAACCTAAGTTCAACTTAACCAAATGAACTTGAATGAACTAAAATAGATTAGATTGTTTAACCTTGATGAATTTGGCCAAGTTCAAGTTAATATAAGCTCGAATTGATATAGATCGTAGATGTATAATGAATTAGTAATTAATGTAATCCAACTTGGCTTAATGAACTTTACTGAGCTAAAATGAATTAGATTGTCCAACTTTAATCAACTTGACTTAGTAAATGAATTAAATAACTAATTCTAATCAATTTGGCTAAGGTTAAGCTAAGATGGGTTAATAGATAATAATTTGCTTAGATGAATGAATTAGGATGATCTTTGAATAATATGGGAATATGTTGTTTCAAATGTGTGTTTACTTGGAAAATGAATGTTTTTAGTTTATGAATTCTTTGTTAATGTTTTTGTAATAAAATACTATAATCAACGAGAAAAGAAATACTTTGACAAACAAAGGAAAAACTGCCCATATTTTGGCGGGGCGATCTTCGCAGCCATAGTAGGGTTCCTATTTAGTGTCTGATCAAATAGGATTTAATAAAATGAGTTTGAGATGAATGGATAAATAGCTTAAGTTCTTATATGATTTTGATGAAGTAGATGATTAGTTTAGTTTAGTTTATTATATGAGTTCTTTCTTTAACATAAGTGGATATCTGATTTATCTTCTGGATTATCTTCTGAAATTCCTTTCGAGGCTATGTTTGTATTTCATATTCAAGGTACGCAGTAACTTACGTGTTGGATGTTATGATAGGCATACTAAATGGACTAAGAACTTAAACTTGCCTAATAATTGTTTGAATTGGTTGTCTATTCCGCTGTTTAAATCTGTATTGGCTCGTTACGGCAGATCTGTATCTGGTTCGGGGAGCAGTACCTTGCTCAGATTGGGGGCACGTAGATTAGACGCTTAGGCCACCCTTGTCTTATCAAAGACTTTCCTAAGTGGTATGACGGGTAATTGATGAGGCAGACGGTATCGGCGTAACGTTTGCTTATGCTTAGAATGAAGGACATGATTTAGTTCAAATGTTTATGGGAACAGTTGGACTAGGTGATGTTATGGACTGAGATAAGCGAAGTTGTGTAATGGCTGTCAACCCTAGATGAAGTTATTTTCTCTTTATTGGATATATCATCTAGGAGATACAAGTATCCGAACTGCTTATATAAACCCCTGAGTGTCGTGATGAGTTACTCAGGATCCCCTAGTATTACGGGCTTACACCGGAAGGTGGGGCTGCCTAGTCTGTATGAACAGTAGGGACCACTCAGGGAGGCGGACGTAATACTAATACTCCCATGTTGATTTGTTTATTTTAAAGGAAAGATAACAACTTGTTGATTGTGCATTGCATTTAGTTAAGCTCGTGTGTCACTCCGTGTGTGATTGTGTTGCTGTCTACTGGCTTTGCTCATTCTTGTTGTTGTTATTCTTTTTACAGGTTTTGTTGTTGATGTTGATGAAGTTGATGATGATGAGTTCTTGTTGATGTTGCGATGATGGATGATGAGACAATGATATGATGATGTTATTGTTGTGGATGATGTTGTCTCGGTTTTTGGGTGCTTCTGTTGACTCGGGAAGGATTGCGGATGAGTGATGTAGTTAGGAGCATTGAGCAGTTCAATTGTTTTGTTTCTTCTTTTGTTTGTTTTATAGATACTGGATTCATTTATAAATTTATTTTCATTTAAGGGCTTGTTAGTGCCAATGTTTTGTAAATAAGCTTTTGTAAAGACTTGTTTAAATGAAAGTTTTTTCCACTTGTAATAGTGAAGTTTGAAATACTTTTATGTAGAAATATTTTTATTAAAGTTTATTTTTCTGTTAAATCCAGTTATTGCTAGAATTTAACTAAATGATTTCATAACCTAAAATTGAATAGCAATATTCAACATAAACACCTTCTTTTAAGACAACCTTACGCATAATTCGTAAGAGTTATACGTGGTTGGGGACTTGGTGTGCTTAATCTGAGAATTGAGTATGTCAGGTCTTTCAATACTAAAGACAAGGATGATGGTGAGGAGACTAATGTGATATATCTTAATCCTTTCCCTAGTGTTTCAATTCTTGAGAAGACATATCTAGAGGATATTACTTAAGTTAACCCAAAAGAAGAGATGTTTGGAGAGATTAAGCAAAAGATAGAAATTGAAGATAATGATTCCTCTCCATGTAATGAGTTGATTGGGTGTTTGGAGATGATGAACTTCGTGAGGTGTACTTAGAGCCTACAGGTTATATCATAGAGTTTGAACCAGTACCAATTTATAAATTTGCTCCTTATCGAACACCCATGACATTTAAGAATAAGGGAATTGAACTTAAAATAATTGGCATACGAATGAGAAAGGAATTCGCATTGTTAACTTTAGACATATGGGAGTGGGACACATTCCCATGGGATTAGGTGGAAATATTAACACCAAATGTCGAGCCAACGACGTTAAAAAAGTGCGCTTCTTAGGAGGTAACCCTTGATTAACTTAGGTAGATTAAGTTCCTTTTTGTTTTCTTTTGTTTTCACCATCTTAAGTCTTTCTTACTATCAAAATTGCATACTTTTTGGGAAGTAATTGAGCTTATTTGAAGGGAGAGAGTATTTAAGTGTGGGGAGCACCAATGATAAGTAAGAAACTTTAAGCTTTAACTCTCAAGTGTCCTTGGTAAGTCTTTTCCATGCTCTTTTAATCTTGGAGAGTTTTTACTTGACCTTCATATAACCTTTGAAGAGCTTCTGGACAATCTTTTGGACCTTGCACAACATCGAGCGTATTGTATACAAGGTGGTGCACTATCATTTTTTATGAAAAGAAGCTTCGGATCAATCTTTTGGACCCTGCACGACCCCGAACACGGGCGTGCAAGAGGCAGGGCATTCTGATGCTCTCAAACAAAGTTCGCGGGTAGACTTTTGACTCTCTACACGGCCCCTAGCATGGTTGTGCAGAAGCCCGAATAGGAATAAATTTTTCCCATATATATATATATATATTTGTTGTTTCTTCCTCTTTCTTTAAGACTTTTGGACTTATTTGATAGACTTAAGGATAGGCTAACTTCTTTTTAGTTTTCTTTTGCTACTTTTCGTTTTGCTTTGTTTTCAGCATGAACTTTTATGGGTTTGCAAGATATATGATGTTGTTGCTGATATAAGCTATCCAAATTTCTCTTTTCTTGTACTGGTTATGGCGACTCATTCTGACATCTCTACATAAACCGAGAATGTTCTAGTCTCCTTTTCTTTTTAATTTTCTTACTTTTCCCTTTTTCCCTTATTTGTGCTTGATTTGAAATATAATAATTAAAGATCAAATCTTTATAATGAATTCCAATCCAAATCAAACATCTATTACATGTCCTTAGCATAATGAAATATATGAAACCATTGCCCAGATCGTTACTAAGATCTTGGCGAAATTTACAAGATGATCGAGGGTACAAAAAGAAAATATGGGATTACGCAGCAGATGGCATCAGGGCGGCGTTTTTCAAAAGCAACTCACTTTTAAGGTTCTTGAAAGGGACAAAAGCTTCTTATAGTTCTAATCTTCATGAGAAAAAAATTGGACTCTCGTACCCCTTGGGATTCTCCTAATCTAAAAATTGCTGAGGATAGCATTAAAGGTCTGACGGCGTCCGAATATCCTTGTCCTTTAAAGGTAATATTTATCTGGTCTGAGTTGAACATACAACAGCTTCTATTTGGATTGTTTAGTATTTTATACGTTCATTAGGATATTTTGTTTAGTAAAACAAATATACATGTAGACCGAGTCAAACAAGATCATATATGTAAACTTGTGGAGGTCTTTCTAAAGCTCAAGAGGAAAATGAAGATTTGATTTTTGCTATTGAGTTTGTGGAATTAAGGCTTTCAGGCCTT
This sequence comes from Combretum micranthum, assembly GCA_024138025.1. Taxonomy (NCBI): domain Eukaryota; kingdom Viridiplantae; phylum Streptophyta; class Magnoliopsida; order Myrtales; family Combretaceae; genus Combretum; species Combretum micranthum. The sequence goes on along the minus strand of JAMXBD010000140.1, from coordinate 1,296,246 downwards.
TTTTCTTTTCTTTTTTTTTTTCTTAAAGTTATTATTAGTTTATATATATATTTAATAATATTAATTATTTAGGTGAAAAAGGCCATGTCCATGTGTTAAATATAAATAAAATATTCTAAGCATAGATTGCTACAAGGAAAGGAAACCTTACAAAGTTTTGAGTTGTCAAAATATTAAAAGATTGAACTAGGGGGAAAAAATCAGGGAATATAATACGGTCAATCATGAATGGTAAAAAATTTAGTTCATCTTCCCGTTTAAGTTTTTATGAGAGTAGAAAAACGATAATTGTCATTTACCCTAATGAATAAACACGTCGAAAGTGTCCGTCAACCCTAATAAGTAATATTATGAATGGAAATCAAGAAATCATGCTGTCTTTTGATTGGACTTGTCATCTATGGCGGCCATCGATTAATGTTCGAAGCACAAACAAAAAAGGCATATAATTAAATTAGTACGTTTAATTGCATTTAAAAATTAGATATTTCCGATCGACCTATACTCTTACTTCATTTATCAAGCTTTATTGCCGAGATCATTTATTAAATGGCTGTGAAAGAATGTACAATGATCTAACGAGTTGAATTGGCTAGTTTAGAATTTGTATTGAAATCACTCTTAATTTAGTTTTCATTCATTAAGAGATAGTGTTTAGAAGGCTACTTCATGCTCGGAATGACTTAACGATCTTAGAATATAATTATTGAATCAGTTACAATTATGTTGAAAATGTTTGTTTATTACTTGTAAGGGAGTCGCATGCTTTAAGCTCATAGCATGATTATTAGGATAACTTTGAAGTGGGTAAATTTAATTTTCTTCACCATTCATATATCCTCAAGTATAAGATTTTATAAATATTTTGTTATACCTCCTCACTTAATATTTTTTTATCAGATAAAAAAATGATATTACTTTATGTAATGCTCTTAAAGATCAATAACCGATCCAAGAAAACAATGATTTCAATTTCTTAAAAACCACACGTTTGACACTCAGAATTCTCCTGGCATTTGTGTATTTCACACTCTAAGATTGCTTGTTCTTCTTCCTCCTCCTCGTCCTTTCAAGTCTTTTCTTATACTTCACCTCTATATTACTCCTTTGAGGCCATGTATAAAATGAGTCTCACGTGATACATAATGATTCTTATCCATGAAATTAAATCGTAAACAAAATTTCAAGGAGGTTGCAGTGGTCACCACCATGTTACCACCCTAAGAGGATCACCAAACCCCAACAAGGTGATGGTGGTCCACTATCATGCATGGGTCACATATCCATAGGTTATTCATGATAATTACGATCATCTTCTGATCATCTTAAGTTTAAATTATTTTCTAACTATCTTATGATTTTAGGGTAGCTGATAAATGGCATCTTATATATATTTGTGTTCTCTCTTTTTATTTTGATTTTTTTCTTCTTTCCCATTTTTGACATTAGTTAATCATTTGAATATAGTTTTAACAAGGTTTATTAAAAAATAAAATGAAAAGATTAGTCACTCTTCCAAGTGGGATAGCGGAGTTTTAAGTCCCCCGTTTACCATTCTATTAGGGGAAAAAAGTTAAAATAGAAAGACAAATTAGGCAATATTAACAATCTAAGATGACAATGATTAAAAAGACATGCTATTATGTAATATAAGATATTCAGTGATCATTTGATTGGAAAGACGTCGCATTGATAACTTTAGAATTTTTAAAATAAAAAATAGTTAACAATGATTTTATTGATTGGAATAAATATTAAGGGGTTAGTGGATGTACACGTCCTTTAATAGAATAATTAATGTGCAATGAAATAAACATGTGCTTACTGTTTTGGGAGCTTCAAGAAGTAAACGATTTTAAGCGTAGTCAACCGTCTAGTCCAAAAATACCGTGCCAAATTGGCTGTTGAACGCATGGTACATATAAAAAATAAAAGGACAAATAATACTTTATGGAGGCTTTCCATCAAATTGCCATTATTTTTCGTTTCTATTTTTTCAAGGAGTTCCCACTAGTAGATATTCGTCAAAGCGGAGGAAACTTAAATATTCAGAATACTGCATCGAAAGCTAACCATTCTTTTAAAACTCAATTGTATAATAGGCAGCTTGAAAACGATTTGGCCACAAGCAATGACTTTCGGAAACTCTTTTTTTAATTGTAATATGCAAATGCATATATATTATATTATAGTAAATTCCAAGTGGACTTTATATATTTGTTCAATAACATTTATGGAAAGTTGGACCGATTCTTCGTTCAAGTGGCATAAATAAAGCGGAAAAAAAAAAACGATTTATATAACGCAACCGAGTTTAAAGTCTAGGTCCAAATTCAAATAAATAATTGATAATATTAAAAATCTTATTTTTTTTCGGTAGTGAATAATATTGAAATCTACATATATAATTTAGTATCCAGAAAAATGGATTATTAACAAAATTTTGAAAACTTATATAGTGCGATCATAGAACCTTCGTTCATAATATTATTATTAACTATAAAAAAATTATTATAAAAATATATTAAAAATTCAATCACAATTGGAATAAATTTAGAGTGTTCATTAATCATTGAAACTACACTTGTCCTAGGATAATAGAATTTTTCATAAGATCTATCATTGGCATCTAAAATTATGAATATATATTTGTCTTTAGTCTTTTTGGGTTGTCGTGTCTTCTTGTCCTCATTATCATCATTCTATTCATACGTAGCAGCCGCGACCTTTTGAAGTTGAATTTATTTCCAGAAGTGTAACGTAATCATAATTTCTGTCTCACGTGTAGACACGTCCAAGCGGGTTCACATGAGATTTTTAAATGACCACCATTCCTATATAAATTCTATTTCTAAATAGATGCTTAGTTTGCATTGTAATACATGCCGAGCAATTGTATATAAAATAGAAAATTATATGATAACTAATAGCATAATTTTAAATAATCAAATTATCAATGCAAAATCATATATAAAATATGAGATTTTATTTCAAATCAAGAATTTAATGGTATAACATGATTTTAAAACTCTTATATATCGTTAAATCGTATCTATCTTGTGCATCGTGAAATTACATATCACATATGTGATTTAGTTACTTTGATTGTATGTACTAAAATCTCATATCACACATGTGACATATATAGAAAAATAACACATGTGATTTTGTATTAGTATTTTGATAATTATTTTTATATAATTCGTGTTTATTATTTACGAAATTTTTTCGGACAGGTTGGTAAATTGTCAATTTTATTCCTTACTTCGCAAATATTCCAATTTTTTTTTAAAATTAATAGCTATTTGTGAATTTAGCAATATGATTCACATGATTTTATAAGTTTACAATTTTCTTGATCTTAATAAGTTCTATACGTTCCTATGTAATTTTACTAAAATCAGGTATACCGAGTTATCCAAATAAAGAGAAAGTATTGTACTTCTACAGTTTAAAACAAGTTTGTCAAATTATGTGTGAAATATCACTTTATTTACTTTTGCTTATAATTTTAATAGACTATACTATTGATTTTGTTGTTAAAGATTTAATATCTAAGTGGTTAAGAAAGAAGATTTATATAACTGGCTGAAAAATTATGAGTAAAAATAGAGTAAGAGGTAAGCAGGAAAAAAAAAATGAAGTGATATTATAAAGGAAGTTGGTGTGTCTATATATTGAAAGTATTAGGAGTAAGATTGACATAATTTGATATTCATGAGATTAATGATGCCGAAGATAGACATGAATGGAGAAATTGAAATTAGAAGATATGTAAATCAATGATTGTAACGTTGACGACAATAATGATAAAAATAATTCTTGAAAGAGTTTGTAATAATTTTGATGAAGATATAATATAGCTAATGATTAATGATTTATTTTAATTTTGCATTTTATAATGATAATTTACATTGCAAGTTAATTTATATCAGTACTAATATTTATGTTTTAGTTTAATGTTTAATGTTATGATTTATGCTTAATTATTTATACTAAAACGTATGTTATCAAAATTTTTATTGGATCTCTTTGTTTTCATTATTTCTTTTATGAGGAAATTGTAAAAACACCCATAAATTTTAATTGTTTGGTATGATGGAATAGACTAGAAATGAAAATTTTTGAAAGGAAAGAGTGTGGAGGGAATGAATTAATAGAAACTTAAATCCTTTTATGTATTTGGAGAATGAATAGGGGAAAATGGATGGAGTATTAATTATTAGAAAACATAAAATAATGATGAATGATTAATTATTTGTACGTCCCTAAAAATAATAAGTAATTTAAAAAACAAGAATATAAGAGTAATTTTAAAAAAATTATCTTTTCCTCCTAATTCTCTCCATTTTGGAGGAGATAAAAAAGTGGTAGGACCTAGAAAATATTACATCCATTTTCCCTTCCTTTCTCTTTCCCTCTCAAAATAAATATGGAGATGGAATTCAATCCTCTCTCATTTCCTCCCTTTCCCAATCATTCCCTTCCAATTCCCCAATGCTAAATAGAATGTAAGGATAGTGCAGATTGACACATCCCCTCCCCCTTCCCCTCAACTTTGAAGGCATGTTTTTTGACCCTTCAAACTTTCATTTATGTGCGCGGTTAAGGATACATCAATTTTCCGTTAAAACAAACGGAAAATGGTATGGACTTGGCTTTAAACTTTTCATCTATGTTCAGATTCATCCCTTAAATTTTTATTTATATGTAGATTTAACCTCTCTCTCCTCTCAAAACAGTTATCCATCCTTAAGAGTTTAACGGTCAAAAACCATACTTTAAAAATTAGAGGGGAAAAGATAGTGGTCAATCTGCACTACTTTTTAAAGTTTAAGGGGGTGAATTTGCAACTATTCCTTTTTTTTTTTAATAATAGTTTTTGATAACTTAAAAGTACTTTATTCTCAGACTAAAAGATGTATCTTTATGAGTAATCTTTTGAAAAGCAAGTAAATACCGTTGAAAAATTTTCTAAACATATATATAATATTTGAATGTATAGGCTTTAAAAACTTATATTTCTATATTTTGATTCTCCATATCTTTTTGTGATTCTAGCTGAAATCCAAAATCCATACCTATGTATTTTTGAAAGTGATTGATAATCTTGTTCATGAAAATTGACAATATTTAGCCATGTATTTTTTCAGCCTAGCCCGAATCGATTGTGCAAATCTTGATCTTTCATTAACTTGGCTGGTTGCGGAGTCTTGGTTGGTTCAAACCTCTAACTAATGCAATCTACTGGGTTAGACCGGACTAACCCAATATTTAAAAAGAAAGAGGAAAAAGGGGAAAATTGGAAAAAAGTTAAGCATAAATAAAAATTGATGTTTAAACTATTTTCATGTGAACAATGAAAACTTGATATTATTCATAACATTAAATTTGTTGTTGTTATTAATAAGACAAGTAATAATTATACTTAAATAATTGGTTGATTAAATTTTTATAGACTCTTATACTATATTTAGTATATGGGAATTGGGAAAGAATGATTAAAGAGTAAAGGAAAAGAGGTGGCTGGAGGGAAAAAAAGGAGAGAGAAAATTGATGTAATATTTTCCCTAGGTCTCACTACTTTTTTGTCCCCTCCAAAATTAAGAGAATTATGAGGGAAAGAGAAATAATTTTTTTTAAATCACTCTTGTACTCTTTTTTTTTTTCAAATTACTTATTATTTTTTTAGGGTATATAATAATTTACATTTTATCTTATTTTGTGTTTTATAATAATTAAGATTCCATCCATTTTCTTCCTCTTCATCATCCAAATACATATAAAGATTTAAAATTTTTAATAATTTATCCTCTCCACTTTCTTTCCTTCCTAATTCATTCCATCATCCCAAACAAAGCGTTAATGAAAGTGATTTCTTATTTATTAAGATGTGAGACTTATTTTTGTATTTATGGGAGTTGTTTGCGTGTTAAGTATTTTTGTAAGGCCCCGGACTTACTCTTATATTTAAAATAGGTAAATTTAATTCCCCAATCACATATAATCGGCGGTATTATATGTGAGGTTGTAATTTAGGATTAGTTTGGATAGTTATTAGCTTAAATGTCTTATAAGAACAAACTTTATTACTAATAGTACATATAACATTCCATAAAATACAACTTTTAACTTCATTACTTAATAAAAGATCCAAATATAATACAACCATATATATATACATAAACATTACAAACAAGGTTCGTGAACAAGCTATTTACAAAAGATCACAAAAGATAGCAAAAATCCTAATAACTATTACATAGGTCTATAATTCATATACACATATAACTAATTTATTACAAAGGGTTCCTTGTGAGCCATGGTCTCCTTTACTCATCCCATTCATGTAAGAACTCTTCAAAATCAATCTGTATCCCATGCTTATGTAGAACTCATCTTCTACACCTGAAAAGATAAAAAGTGAGCCAGAGGCCCAGTACATAGTAACAAAAGCAAAAACAGAATGATTCACATGATCCTAACTATAGGGCAATGAAACATCCATTCAATTATTAGATATTCTTTTAATTAGTCAATCAACACTGGGGTATTCAAACTTCAGACAATAGGGGTAATTAAGGTCCTGAGTAACGACCTCGACGCTCAGGGGGTTGATATAAGTAGTTCAGATACTTATATATCATAGATGATATATCCAATAAAGAGAAAATAACTTCATCTAGGGTTGACAGCCATTACACGACTTCACTTATCTTAGTCCATAACATCGCTTAGTCCAACTGTTCCTATAAACATTTGAACTAAATCATGCCACTTCATTCTAAGTGTAAGCAAAGGTTACGCCGATACCGTCTTCCCCATCAATTACCCGCCGTACCACTTAGGATAGTCTTATCAAAGAGAGGGGTGACCTAAGTGCCTAATCTACTGTGCCCCCAATCTGAGCAAGGTGCTGCTCCCTGAACCGGATACCGATCTGCCATACCAGGCCAGATACGGATTTAAACGGCGTAAGAGACATCCAACTCAAACAAGGTTTAAGTTTTTCTATATTAAAGTTGATTAAAGATATGCCTATCTTAAGCAAAGAACAAACACATTACTGCGTACCTTATGTAGGAAATCCAAATAGAACCTCGGAATCCTTCAGAAGATAATCCAAACTTAAATCAACATTATATACTTGGAATTACATTTAAAGCATATCAAATCTTAAACTTAATACTTAAGACTTCAAATATAACTTATACAAAGTCATAACATATCATTTATACATTTATCAAGATCATACAAACTCACAAAATCATCATTTCTAACCTTAATCCATATATACAATATAACTAGATTTATCTTAACATTCATGAAATATTCACTTATTTATTAAATCTACAAATATAATTAAATTATACTTAATTATACACCTCAAATATCATTAATCTATCTCATTTTAGTCCAAAAAGATCAATTTCACATGCAAACACACATTAGCAAGAAAACATAAGTTTTTAACCTTGTTTGAAAAACACAACAACTGAAAAGAACTAAAATTTAAGCATCTATATTTTTTGAATTTGTAAAAACTCAAAAAATAAAACTTGCAGATCTCTTTTCAATATTTCTATAACAACTTGAATCATCTCAATCGGAGGTTGGATGAAAAGGTTATGGCTAAAATACTATCAAGCTGCGAAATAGGAGAAAGTACACTACCTAGTATATGGCCGTGCTTGGGGCCGTGTAGGTCACTAAAAAGTGAGCCGAAAGCAATTTTTCAAGGTTTTATGACCTACACAACCACCTACATGCCCATGTATAAGGTGGGGCAGAGATTAAAAAAGTAACTTGAGAGCTTATTTTGATTAACATAAGCTTGTATATGCCTGTGTACAAGGTAGTGCTGATATGGGAAAATCTTTTTGACAGCAAACACGCATTTTTCATGATTCCTTTACACAATATATCAACTTTTACATATTCAAAATCTCTTCAAAACACACAATAAGCTTCCTACTACTTGGTGTATGAACTTAACATTATCTATTCATTTTCAACTCATCAAACAACATAAATATCACTTCAAATTCCACTCTTCATTCAATACAACATTCAACACATACTCAACTTTACTAATCCTTACTACACTATTCATATTCCACTTCATTTTCATCAACACACTTCAACTACTTAACATACACATATTATAACTCCATTGGCAGCCCAAACCTTCATTAACACATCACCAATACATATATACATATATAATTCACATTTAACAAACTCTACACTATTAAACTTGTATCAAATGTAACTTAAACTTACCTAAAATCTTTGGGCTTGGTTTGCAAGGCTTTAGAAGGGTCTTTTGGTGGCCAATTTGTAAGAATTTGAATGTGGGTCTTGGTCTTGAAGTTAGGGTAGCTTTGGAAGAGAAAGTAATGAGTTTTGTGTTTGTTTAGAAAGTTGTCTTGGCAATGGTATAATTTTGGACGAAAATGAGGATATTTTTGGCTCATATCTATCTAACTTTGACTTTTAAGGCAGCCCAAATAAAGTTATAAAGTGGCTTTTTAGTTGGGCTTAATTAGGGTTATTAATTTGAGTAAAACAAAAGGCATTTGGCTAGCTTTTGGGTTAAAAAAAAATTTGCTACACACAAACACTTGAAATATACATTTAAGTCTAATATTACTCATTTCATTATTCATATAACATCAATATGTAAGTCAACATTAAATATTTATTATACTAATGCAAACATAAATATTCTACACTACTCAAACACATACATTAAATTACACTAGCTTAATCTATATGTAAAATATTTTATTTATTTATTTTAATATGCAACTGTAATCACACACATATAATATGATATCGGGAATAAAAGTATGGCTATTATAATTTTGTAGTTCTACATTACTAATTTCACAACTAAAAGTGAATTTGCTTGTGTATAAATAAATACGCATTTTGAACAACTATTTGAATAAATGAACTAAAGTGTAGTATTTTTATGCCTAATTGTATATTAAGTTTTAAATTTTTTTTATTTAATTTTTAATTTACTTTTTTTACATATTTTTATTTTATATTTTAAAAACATTTTTAAAAATAAAAAACCGTTTGCTGTCTAGGGCCTATGAATCAGTAGGTGGCTCGAAACTTGTTTTGTACGACCATAGGTAGGTTGGCTTTAGGTCTCTTTAGATCAAATTAGTGACTTGGTAGGTCTAAGTCAGCCTACAATTGTACCGATGTCTATCTAATATAACTATGATTAACCTGAATTTCCATTTCAAGGTAGGCTTTGGTTTTTTATTTTCATTGAAAAGTGCAAATATATAAACATCCACCTTGTTGTTAGGTCTTAGGTAGCTTGAACACACTAGTGATAGGTAGTGATAAGTAGAGTAGATACATAGCATCAACCTCATTGTTAAAAAGGAGAGGCGGTGTTCTTTGCTCTAAGCTTTATTTGATTTTTGCAAGAGTATTCCAATTTCTAGATCTCCCAAATGAAAAGGAGCTTTCAGTATTCGTAGAGTTTTGGCTCTTAATATGTTCGTTGGATTGTACTGACAATCAGTGGGCTAAGATGAATCCTCCTAATGTTATATTTCTCAATGGGCTCCTTAGCCCATGGGAGGTTTTTTTTTTATTTTTTTTATTTTTTTATTTTTTAGTGCATGAGCTTTATGAGAAAGATTGAGAGCAGATGGGTTGGTTTAGTACAATGGTCCCTACTTTAAGCTCACAACGCCAAAAACTCCTATAGTTCTCTTAATTTCATGGACTTACTTTCTAGGCCCTATCACTAAGGGTGGACACAGATTGGCTTGATTTGGTTCGATTTTACTAAGAACCAAACCAAATCATAATTTGTGGTTTTTTTTTTTTTCATCTCAAACCAAACCATGTAGTAAAGGTTTTGTTTGGATTAGAAATTTTCCAAACCATTAAATAATATTTTGATTCAATTTGGATGATTTGGATTATAGATTAAATTAAAATTTTAATTAAAAAATTTCTTAATTTCAATTTTTTTATAATATTTGTGTGGATATTCAAATATTTAAATTACTTTATAAAGTTTACATTGCTAATCACAACAAAATATTTTATAAATTCATCATACTCATAATCCATAGTGCTCCTTTAAACCATTAAGTCACAATTAATTGTCCACTAATAAACATTCATTAGCTAATACATAGTTAATAATAATCTATAATTTTCCACAAAATCATCAACTTAATCATCTATCATCAAATTTGACCTAAATAAAAAATCATTTACCAACAAAAATCTCCATGAATAAAAATAATCTGCTAACAAACCACATTAAACAATAAATATATAATAGGAGTCATAACTATGTAAACAAATTCTATGCTCCATAAAGTTAAAACCATTAGAAAACAATATTACGTCACCAATAAAAGAATATATATCATGAGCCTAAAAAACAATTTTAAAAAGAAACAAGTTAATAATAATAATCAATATTTATCAAATAACAAATATCATAATCAAAACTTAAGAACATATATGATATTTAATCAATCATCACAAAAAAATTCATAGTTATAAGTAAAATATTATTATATATTTTCAAAACGATTTAGTTCGTTTTAACAATTGATTTGGTTTGCCTTTCCAAATCAACCATAAATACATGGATTGATTCGGATTTAGAAATTTTTAAATTAAATATTTAAAAAATTATATTTTTTTATTTAGTTTGATTTGATTACGATCGATTCAGTTTGATTAATTTTTTTATCCGCATTACCTATCATTCAGCCAAAAAATATCAAACTTAAGTCATTCCTGGAGTGCGAGACACAGAATTATGACTACCATCAACAATTTTTATATGTCTACATCCTTATTTGCATATTCCCTAATCTTTTACAATTAACGCATGTACATTGTTGACGTGTTTGGCCCAACACATTCGCGTGAAATAAAGGGACGTAGCCCAAACGAAAAAGTAACATTTGAGGTTACAGGCGGGGACACGTCTCACTCTTCTTGTTGCTCATTATTTTGACCAAACCTGCAGATAAAAAGAGCTACATGTAAAAGGACACGACGTAATTGAAATTTAAACTCGTCTCATCAGCACAAGATCATGGAAGGAAGTATGTCGTCATTTGGCAGCGCTGTCAGGAAGATTGCCGTATTGGGTAGTGGAAGTAAGTTTTGTTTGTTTAATTACACATGGATAAGTGGTAAACAAGTTCCAATATGATTTCGCCAAATAATAATAGCTATATTGTATAGTTTTTAGAAATATTACTCGTGACATCCGTCTCGTCTTGTCTGTTAGGATCATCGAACCTAAACTTTCTCTGTTAATTGAGTGCGGAAAACTTGTGTTTTATTTTTTTCACAACGTTAATTATGCGCTTTAGGACATGGACAAAGATTTGTGAGACAAGAATTACGAGTTGATTTTGTGTAACACATACAATGTGGAATGGAGCAGTGTCAGGAGCTGTGTGCATCCACACTTGCTAGGAATGGAATTTCTGTTACTGTTTTCGAGTCTGCCAGAGGACCTGGTGGTCGCATGTCACAAAGAAGGTTGTCGGCTCTCTCAATTCTCACTTTAATACACACAAACAAAGCATGCATGAAGAAATTTATGCCTTGCTATTGATATTACATGGACTGGTTTTGATGCTTTTTTTAATGCATTTTGGTGCTAGTGGTATTTCTAGTTCGTGAGCTAATTGCAGACTTTTTGGAGTGAGGAATGGGGTTGCATTTATTTTCATTGTTACAAATTTAAAAGTTTAAACTCGTTGATTTGTGTGCTTTTTGAATGTAGTGCTAACACTCCCCATGTTTGTGAGATAAGACTTTGATAGAAGCGCGTCAATTTGTAAGACATTGTAAGGATTCGAACTCACTTAATAGGGATTAAAGACTGTTTAGGAGTTTGAACTCATTATCTTCCTTCAAACCAACTATTTTAAAAACTTATGATTGTATATTGGTGTGGCTTCTGATATTTACTGTTAACAAATTGAAAGGATGTAATATTGTAACGCTTGAAGTACATAGCTTTGAAATGAGGACATAAACTTGAAAATTTGTTTAGTGAAAGGGTGTGCAGGTTTCCTACAAAACTTTTCTATTCCTATTCACTGTTTTCTTCTATTTGGTTTCTTCTCTTTCTTTCTTTTGATTGATTGTTGAATATAGCAGGACAGTGTTATTAGACAGTGGTAGCTTTTACTTAGAGAGGTTGGGAGGAAGTAGTAATAGTTGGTGTCTGGTGATAAAGAATTCAAAAACCAATTTCCATTTTCCGAGTTGGAGATCGATTTGATCAAGTGTAACATGAGTTTTTCATCAACTTCTGTACTTTGCGCTGTTCAATTTTGAAGTCACCTTTCATGTAAAAAATTTCACCCCAAAATAGTTGTTACTTGTATTTGTCATTCTTGACAAATAAACACAATAAAATTTGGAAGTGAATGGCTTGCTGGGAAGTATTGCTCCCCTGCAGGAGATTGAGCTACCTATTTTTCATATTGTCTATGATCAGAATTTATGCTGTTTTTCTTATATCTTATGACAATTTGAAAAGGGAACCAACTGGAGATGGAAAGGAGCTGCTGTTTGACCATGGTGCTCCTTTCTTCACAACAAGCAGCAATGCTGATGCATTGCGTCTAGTGCATGAATGGGAATCAAGAGGCCTAATTGCTGAGTGGAAAGAAAAGTTTGGACTATTTGATTGTGCCACTAACAAATTCATAGATACATATCTGGTCAGTTATCAGATTGGGTTCATTTCTAAAAGTATTACATCTTTATCAAAAAAATTGAGTATTACCATCATCAAAAAACATTTGGATTTAGTGAAGAAGGTTTTCAGTTTTAGCGCTCAGTGAATGGATCTAGAAGTCTAAACTTATATTCAAGGTGTGGTTTACTATTTGTATCCTAACACTCCCTCTCACTATGGGTCAAAGCCATGATGAAGTGCATTAAACAGACCACTTAATCAAATAAGTTGAAATAAGTGTACAAGTATTTGAACTCTTCACCTCCTTTCTCTGATACCCTATTTTATTTAACGTCATGGTTAATTGATTTGAAAACTAAAACTTGTAGATATTACCTGGTTTTTAATATCTGCAGCTTACAAAAGCGGTGTAAAGTCATGTTTGAGGGCTAATTGGTACTGCGATGGCATACAACTGTGGAGTCATTTTTTATGCATATACTGATATTTGAATGAAATTTGTCAGGAAGATACAACTAAGAGATATGTGGGTGTACCTGGTATGAATTCAATTTGTAAATCACTATGCCAAGAGCCTGGTATGCTGCCAGTCCCCATTTTTTTTTTTTTGGGGTGGGTCAAATTTCTATCTTCAAATTGATAAAATTGCTTTTGCTTACCTCTACTTTTTGAAGGTGTTGAAAGTAGGTTCAGCCTTGGGATCGGAAGGATTTGCTGGTTGGAGGAAGAGAGATTATGGAGGCTGATGGGACAAGATGGACAAAATCTAGGCCAGTTCGAGGCTGTTGTTGCATCAGATAAAAAAATAGTTTCCTCCAGGTTTACAAGTGTATCTGGACAGCCTCCACCTTTAGGTATAGTGATTTCTATTCTCCTGTTTTCATGACATTTATAGTTTGATAATGCCAGTGCTTTGAGGTGCTTATAGTGAGAGTAACCTTCTTGTCTACGATGTGGAATGAGTCAAGACTATGGCTAGTAGTTGTTGATATCACATACCACATTTCTTCTTGCTAAATCAACACTCATATTATGAAATATTGTAGAGAGAGGTTTTTCCACATCTTCTTAACCAAAAATGGCTGGACAGAGGTGAGTTTCCTTTTTTTTAGCAGGGGATTTTGAGGAAAGCTATGTCTTTATTAAGGTATGATTGGAAGCATTGTAGTTGCCAAACAGTTAGAAAGGCTGGTTCTTGGTTGTTGAAGGTGCTTAGGCCCTTGAGTGTTTCATCAGAAGCATGAAAGAAAGCTGCTTGTTGTATTATGACTATGTTTAGAAATGCACTTGGCTTCTGGCTTATGAGTTACTAAATATCTATTAGTCATTCAACAGCTGTTATAAGAGCCTTTTAGCTTTTGGCTATATGTGCAAATGCATCTAAAATATGAAGTTTTATGCAGGCTGCAATGAATGCCTTTTTAAAAGATTTGATATACATCTACTAAGGCAGTAATGTAGATGTCTCATTGCTCTCCTGTACTTATCTATGTTGTACGTACCAAGAATGCTGAATTGTATAGCATGTCCATGCACATGCTACATATTTCCAGCCAGAAGCATGATGGAAATAATTCTCATTATCTTTCACGGAAAGTCTTGATTTCTTCAGCAGAACAGCCATTCCATATCTATTTGCTATAACAATAGTGCATTATGATGGTGATGATGCCATTTGTGCAAAATGCTGTTGTGCAAAATAGTTATTTGCCTCTACTTTGTCCAGATATAAATTTGACCCCAGGCCTGTCAAGAGCACAAGATATACCTGTCAGCCCACGATTTGCCCTCATGCTAGCATTTGCAGAGCCATTGTCTTCAGTGAGTATTTTTTATCTGAAATTAGCTGTAGGATAATGATATGCCCCTGTTGTTCTTGTTATCATGCATCTTTATGCTTCTACTTGGACAGGTCTTATATTTAGTACTCTGCTGTTTTTCAAATATATGGTTTAACTTCACAGTTATAGTCACTATAAGGAGTAAATGGGTTGGCCTTGCTCCCTGATGATGTCTATTGCAGATACCTGTCAAGGGCTTCACCTTCATGAATTCAAAAATTTTAAGCTGGGCTCATTGTGATAGCTCTAAGCCAGGGCGTTCAACTGATAGGTTTCTTTCTCATCCTTGCTATAAAACATAAAGATAATTGAAAATATGCTCCTAAACTATAACTTTAAGCATGGAAAGACCTTAAAAACTCTGAAAACATGTATTTACCTCTCCATGGCTGTCAAAAATATGCATTTACCTTCCCAACCTTTAGTAAAGCACCCAAAACTATTAACAAAATGACTGGGGAGACAATCGCATGTTCTCAAAGTCTTAGAGTGATGAAGACATGTTTGAGGTTTAAGAGTCTCTTTGCGCACAATTAATAATTTTATTAGTATATTTGCAATTTGCTTAATATAAAACATCAAACTGTTCAGGATTTTAACTTACCAATTATGTTTGTACTCCTTAGTGAGAGATGGGTGTTGCATTCCACTATGGACTATGCAGGGACAATAATTGCTCAAGCAGGACTCAAGAAACCATCAGATGAACTACTAAAGAAAGTAGCCGAAGAAATGTTGCAGGAATTTCGCAGCACCGGGTTGGAGATTCCTGAACCTTTCTTTCAAAAAGCTCATAGATGGTGAGTATTGTTCTGCATGAACTCAAAAGCAATATGTAGTCTTGTTGCTGCTCTTTAGATTTGGGGATCTAGTTTTGGCTCATATGTTAACCAAAACAAGAAAGATATGATATATAATGAAGTAAATTTTCCTTAAGTGATTAATGAAACGTAATGATAAGAAGGTACTTGAAAGCAAACTAGATTTGGCTTTGTCTCGGAAGTTTCTTCTGTCATCAATTAATCAAGTAGTCTTAAGCTTCATCCAATCCTTCCAATCATGTTTTAACTAAATTTTATTGGCAAATTCATGATAAACGCGGTACTCAATACGCCACTGAATGTTTTACTTTTATGAATTTGGACTGTATGTCGAGAGGGTGGAGGGGAACACAAACCTTATCTCATTTCAATGTTCTGTGAACATAATTCTAAAGGAGAATCGTCTTTAGTCTCATTTTCAGAGGAGTTCCAACTTCCAAACTCAGAAACCAAAGCAAACGGCATAGACTTTCAAAAATTGTGCACCGCCTCACAACTCGCATGACACAAGAATTTTGGGATGTAGCGGTTTTTTTCCTCCCCACCGAGTGTTGAGATAGATTATTAAAGTAACGGGCTCGAGGATATAATAAAAGATCCTCAAGGATTTTTCATTTTTGAGTGTACAGGTGCCACTAAAACTATTGTAATTTAGTGGCATGAGCAGTGGTAGCCTTCTAATAAGATGGAATAGGTTTGATTTCCCCTTCCATCAATAGTTGGAATATGTATTGGAAAAAATAAGGGGTGTATAGTATAGGTGCCTAAAATAAACCTCTGGTAAGGATTTGAAATTCAAAGAAAATAGAACAAAGTGCTTGAAATAAAGGAGAACAAAGAGGGAATGACAACAAACAAAGACCGTACTTTAATCTTGATACTGATGGATTTATGTTGTTCTAATAGACAAAAGCACAAATTAGCTTTTAGCATCTGTTTGCATTTAATTTGTTTTTTCAGAGTTATAAAGAACCTTATTCTTGTGTCCTTGCCTTGAAAAATCCATTTCTTTTAGGATTCTAATAAGAAAGGGCATACCTTTTGTAGGGGAAGTGCTTTTCCTCTGACGAGTGTGGCTAAAGAAGAGAAATGCTTGTGGGACAAAAAGAAGAGGGTGGTCGTGTGTGGAGATTTCTGTGTTAGCCCAAGTGTAGAAGGTGCAATAATAAGCGGTCATGCAGCAGCATCAAAACTTATAGAGATACTCAGCTGTTTATAGTGTTATCATCTGATCTTCGGGCTTGGTAGCTGTATCCTTCCTTTGTTTGGAAGAGTTGGCACCAAAAAATTAATGTATGCAGGATTTAAACTCCAGTCTTCTACTTCGGTACCATATTAAGGTTAGCAGCATCGTATTTAATATAAAAGTATTGGTATGTTAAATTTATTACTAATGTGAAGTATCTTAGAGACTAGACTACAGCAGCATTGGATTAATTTTCCTGCTACCTCCAACAAAGGAATGTTCCTTTTGCATCTACTTTTATAAGTCTGAACATTTTGTTTCTATCTTTTTCTCGTGAATTCTATGCAAAACCTATGAATTGAGCAAAAAGGCTATAATGCATGTGGTATAGACTGAAGCAAGTCTTATCTAGTCCAATGTTTTAATCTAGTCCGAGGGACTTAAGCGTGACAGGAATATTTATCGCTTGAGGCTTGGTCAATGAGATTGAACTTAATCTTTTTATGTATGAAAATGATGATTCAGTAGCCTTTAAATATTATTATGATCAAGATGAGATTGTATAGTAATAACATGTCCTATAATTCATCAGAAGTAGGGGGAAAAAAAGTGTTATAATCCTTACTTATTAATCTTCTCCTTGTTATTTATTCTAGACATCTTGTTGTGTTGTCAATCTATCTGGACTTTGTCATAAATCAAACTCCACGTGCAAAAATAAAATGCTTTAACCAAACTTAAAAGTAAAACTATAGGGGAAAAAATAAACATTTTTGGACACCATGTTTTTTTTTTAAGGAATTGCCCCGTAAAAGAAAAAATAAAAACAGAAAAATAAAATAATAATAAAAAATCTCATAATTTAATGGAACATGGATGCCAAATCTAGTCTACCCAACCCGAGCACGGCTGTGCATAAAAAGGCCATGTAATACTCTTAGAGTGTTTTAGTATCTCCAAGTCATGTAAGCCACCTCTACTATTAGAATAGCTATCTACACAAGTTGTGTAGCTAGATTGTATATGTTATAAAATTCTCATTCTTGAGGAATTCTTACTACCACTACGATAATCCACTTAGCTCATTTCATTAAGTAACTAAGCACTTTAAGACGTGAAATTAAACTTTAATACTAAGAATATATATTTAAGTTCACGGAATATATGTGATGGACCTAACGAGTAATATTGTACTGATGTTGATGAATGAACAATTCTGTGTGGAGTTGTTACTTTTATCATTAAGGATTCAAATGCATGTTTGAATAATTTGTATGCATTGTTCGAATGTATGTGGGTCATTGGGATCACATAAGTAAGAAATGAGAAGAATAAAGTAAGAGATGAATTGATTGATCGTTGATAATAAGTATATTCGTTTAAGCTCACGAAGCATAAGTGAAGGGTCTAACAAGTATGAATACATTGATAATCGGGAATGAACTATTTGTATTGTTCTTGTGTAAGATTATTATTTTCTCTATTATCTTGTCTTCTTGGAGTGAAATGCATATTGATTTGTTATCCTGAAACTATTAACGGCTGTTAGATTATAACTAAAACCAGACATGCATTGCATGACATTGCATTCTTACTTGCCATCACCGTCTAATGATGGAATGATAGGAAAATTTAAGTTATGGATATATCCACTTCATTTAAGTTAAGCTACCTCCGGATTGAGCATCATAAGGCCTCTGTGAGGAACAATTAAATTAAGTTTAAGTTTTGGTTTCATAATACGATCTAAATGATATCAGGAGGTCGCGGATTGTGAAGCCATGTTGGACCATTGTCTTAGGTCTAATCGTAAGCTACCCTCGGGTTGAGCACCTTAAGGTTGCATGAGGCTTGCAATAAGTGAATTTAAGTTTGGATGTCCTGGATGCTGACGAAACTAAGTATTCTCCAAACCCTAGGTTAAGGAGGGTTAAATTTTAGACTTTATGTTGGTTACTGAAAGACAACGTGTGATGTTTGCATTGCATATGGTTGTTCATGCATGGCATATGCTTGATACTTGCTTATGCTTGAGGCAGTATTGAGGAAATTGCACTCCCATCTCATTGAGCCATAGTTTTGCTCTTTCCCCAACAAATTATTTTATAAGTAACTCCATAAGAGCATAACGGGATAAGATTGCTATGAATGAGAATCATCTTACCCTAAGATAGTTATCATAAGCACTTAAAGAATTAAGTCAGAAATGTAGATACCAATTCTAAATCATGAATAAGATTTTCTTAACTATTTAGGTTGACATAAATGTAAGCTATCTATAATTGTTTGGTAGATGATATCGATTCTCTGCGATCCTGTCAAACAGTAGAATGTTGAAATCTTATACTTATTTTTGTGTATTAAATATATTTGTGTATCATTAATAGCTTTAGTAATTAAATATTAAATAGAGTATTGTAAACTTTGACACACAGGACGACTATCATGTAACGGGTGCACATATGACATGATATATTCTAGTAAATCCTACTAGGCCCTATTCGAGGTCGTGACATGGATAGTTCCAAACATTGAATATTGAATAAAAGAAGTACACAAACATTGTAATTTGAAAATTTTTTACCCATGTGTATGATAAATGAAGTTCTTATTTAGTGTGCTTGAAATTATAAATAAGGTTAGAATTGATTTTTTTTTTTTTGAAATGTTATAGAAGAAAAAGGCTTAATTGCACAAAGCATAACTATATTTTTATGCACTTCTTGTATTTAATATTCCATATTGGAACTTGATTTGTGGAACACATGGGTAAAAAATTTTCAAATTACAATGTTTGTGCACTTCTTTTAGTCAATATTCAACGTTTGGAACTATCATGGAAAAAGAAAAAACAATGTTTAAATATTTAATTAAGAAAATACCACTACAACTAATGAACTCGTTTCTTTAAGAGACGAAGTTGGCAGAATTATACCAACTTTGTCTCGTCAAGAAAAGGGTTTTGAAATACCATAAATTTTCGTATTTCGTTAATTAGATATCATTAGATGATTAGTACGAAAATACAGGTAATTTTGCACCATAATTTAAATTTAGTTTAGAAATTGATTTTAAATGATTTAACTAGTGGAATTATGCAAACTATAGGATATAATTAGATAGTTTAACCTAATTGAGCTAGTAAATGAATTTAATTGAAAATAGAGATTCTAATACCATAAATACTCGAATTAACCTATCAGCCTACTTCAATTACTTATTTCAGTGAATTCAAATTATTCAATACCTTCTAGTTATCAAACTAAGTTTCATTCGTCAATTTCAATCACGTAAACCACTAAATATTCAACTTAACCATTTTAACCTAAATTCCAAATTCTTAAATATTAGAAATTTAAAATTAAATATTTACTTTCAAATACCAATTCCTAAGCCCCTAAAATCCTAAATTTAATTATGATATTAATTTTCCTTTTCTTAGATTTCCTAAATTCAATTTCTAATCCAATGAGTAAACTTTCTAATCTTATTCCTTAAGTTCAATTTCAAATGCCTAAAAGCCCATAACCTAAAGCCTATTTCAACACATCAAAGGCCAAGCCCATTAACTTAAATCCAAGCCCATCAACATGAAGCCCTACAACTAAAAATCAAGCCCATAAAGCCCATGAGTTAAGCCATGGACCATGCTCTTACCATGCACCATCACACATGATATGATGCCCTAAATTTTAGCCATCTCCAATATGTGAAAAGACTAAAATGACCTTAACCAATTCAAAAAGAATTCTACACCTATAAAAGACCAAAATGCCCTTAAATTAGTCAAGCAAAGTGACCAAAATGCCTTTAACCCTAAAGGAAATTACAAGGCATGAAATATTATAAAAACAAGCCTTAGAAAACCCTAATTTTCCTTCTAACTTTAGCAGCCCACAACCCCTAAATTCTCGTAAGAAATCCTCTCTCAAACACACCAAAAATCCTGCATAAACTCTATAATAATCCCTTTTCAAGACAAGTCTTCAATATATAAGAAAATCGATCCTATTTCCACCATCTAATTACTCAATTTCTTCCCAAAAATCTAATCTTTATTTCAATTGATTTTTAGGTGAATTTTAAAGACAAAATCAAGGATTAAATTGGGAACTAACATTAGAAGCATCATCAATCTATTGGAGGAGGAGTAGTAGTAGAGATTCCTAAGGATTATTTGCTAATTCAAGTAAGTAATTGTAATTAATATGTTTGAATATATTAATGACATATAGATTCATGTAACTTACTAAATATTTAATTAGATTAAGCATAGACTTATATATATATATGCATGAAAATCTAAATGAACATGTAAATATGTATATTATAACAGTTATTGATTTAATGAAATTATTGCATGTTTATATATATATGTGTGTGTGTGTGTGTGTTTTTGAAATATGTATATATGTATGACTATGTTAGATTTATAATTTTATTGAAGTGAAATTATCAAACAAAAATCTTGAAGTATATGCATGTATGTATGTGTTGATAAGTGCTGGAAAATTGATAAATTGTGTTGATAATAATGATTTGTGCCTTAATTTGTAAAATATAAATCTAAGTATGAACTAGATGAAACGACATAGAATAAACATGTTTTAGATGACAAAAATAGGTTGTAAGTTGAAATTAATAAAGAAAATACAAAAATCACAAAACTAGTGTCGGATCAGTCCTAGCGTCATCACGATGGCGTGAATGTTGGTGGCCGGATTGGCGGCCAAAAGGCCATCATTGGTGGCGAACCCTCATCCGAATAGTAATCCATGTGTCTACTTCACAAATCGATGGTGAACTAGCTAAGAATCGATCGTCTTGATGGTTAAATTGGCCCGAACTGATTGGTGGTCGTTGTTAGTACCCTGTTTCCAAACAAAATGAGGTTAATTTAAAATAAAACCATAATTAACTAATAGTTTAGTCCAAATGAACTTATAAATATGTAAACATATGTGTTAGGAAGTTCACATAAAAATTTGACCATGTTTAAGGTAGTGAAGCGATTGATTAAGGTAAATGTGAACATTGGTTTTCTATAGAAATAAAAATATTGGAATTTAAGGTAAATAGATTCAAATCAAACTAATATGAAATGAATGTAAATAATATATTTTCATATTAAAATATGAATTTTAAGATGAATAATTAATTATTTTGATCTTAGGAATTTATTTAATAAAATAAGTATAAATATGGTATTATAAGATTATATAAACATAATAAGAAACTAGTTTAGATTCCTTAGCATATTTAGATATAAAAATAGATTACAAATGATATAAATAGAATAATTATATTTTAAATGAGTTGTTTTATTTAATAAAAGTTTATTAGATTTAATATAGGATATGCTATCTAAAATAATATTTTAATGACCAAATTACCATAAAATGAGTTTAGTTGACTAATTTAAATATAAAATGAACCTGATTGATTAACTCTATCCAACCAACTGGGCTAATATAGATTTATTAACTAATATTGGCTTAGTAAATTCTTTAGCGACCAATAATTTACACTTAGCTATTAATCAAACCAGTGAACACTAATTGCACCCAAATCAGGAGGAAAAGATGTCATATTGGTAGTAATTGATCGTCTCAGTAAATATGGGCATTTCATCACTTTATCACATCCTTATAATGCGTTGAAAGTAGCTCAAGCATATTTGGATAATTCTTACAAATTACATGGACTACCAGAAACTATCATTTGTGATCAAGATTCTATTTTCATAAGTTCGTTTTTGAAGCAATTTTTCAGATTACAAGCGGTGGGATTTAATATGTCCACTGCGTACCATCCCCACACGCATGGTTAAACAAAAGGAGTTAATAATGTATGGAGACTTATTTGAGATGTGTATCAGGAGAAAAAGCTAAGAGTTGGAATCAATTTATTCCTTTAGCGGAGTGGTAGTACAATACAAATTTCCATTCAAGCACTAAGACCACTCCATCTGAAGCTTTATATGGTTACCTACCCCCAATACATCTACCGTACATTTTGAGTGATTCTCGAAATGCCTCTGTGGATGTAATGTTAACTACGAGAGAAGATAGACTTAAGCTACTCAAATTTCACTTAAGGCGAGCTCAAAATCGAATGAAACAAATAGGAAACTCAAATAGAAGTGATCGAGAATTTCAAATCGGAGACTACGTTCTACTTAAGCTTCAACCATATAGACAACATTCACTAAAAAATTCTAAAATGCATAAGCTACTACCTAAAAACTATGGTCCGTACAAGATTATTGACAAAGTAGGTTCAGTAGCTTACTATCGCGAGCTTCCTCTAGAAACTTCGATCCACCCTACCATTTACATCTCTCAACTCAGGAAGTACTATGGACCTAGATCTGAGATGTCCTTCATGATTCCTGTCCACATGCACAAAGATAATGAGTTAATACCATAAGCAATATTAGAAAGAAAGATGGTCAAGAAAGGAAGAAAGCCAACAACAGAAGTACTTATCTTATGGCGTGGACTACCTCCATCCGAAGCAACTTGGGAATCCTTCCAAGAAATGAAGCTACGATACCCAAATCATCCCTTGTGGTCAAGGGTTTTTGATGAAGAAGGGAATGTGATAGGGGTCCAACAGCTAAGATCAATAACAAGGAAGAATTTTTAAAAAAGGATTCAAATAGGATGGTGGAGGAGGAATTACGATGAAGGAATAGGATGGAGGAAGAAGAATTAAGGAAAGAAATGAAATGACATGGAAAGAAGAATTCGTAACCCTCGTACGCGCAAATGGGCTGGAACAATTCGGTTGGATGGGTTGATGGGCTATGAATGGGCTTGAAGGAATAAATTAAAAAGTCTAAGATATTAGTCAAAGTTCCTTTATTATAGATACTGTAATTAGCATAAGTCAAATCTATTAATTAAGGATAATAAATAAGAAAGATTACATTCTATTTTTATGTATTACATATTAATATAAATCTTATGGTTCGGATACAATTTCAATAACAAGAAGAACAATTTCTATATTATTCTCGCATTCGAGAAACCTTTCTTGTATTCGGCTTGGACATAATTCTTGTAATCTTCTTGTTGCATTCGGCTTGATAATTACAAAATATTGATTTAGTTCGCTTCTGTGTTGCATGGTAACAATAAATAGCATGCAAGAGTACTAATCGAAATAAATTTCAATATGATAAGTCACATTTCTTAAGCATACCCCCATCAACCATAGTATAGTATTTTATAGAGTCTCCAAAATAACTTAAAGTCTTTAAAATACAACGAGTCTAATAAAAGAGATTTTTAAAAAAATCTACTCTAAAATTCATCACCAATTACCTTGGGCATCATCATCCCAGGATAGAACTACATGTATTCCTAAGATATAAAAAATCTATAGAGGTGTAATTGACAACAAGCTTAGTGAAAATAATCTTGCAAAACATCCCATAGAGCAAAGTAAACAAGTTTTTTAAACAAACATATGCAATGAAACAAACAAATATACGTTGTTATCTAGAAACCATGTATAAAACAGATTTACACCCTTTGTAACAAGGGTTAGGGAGTGCTCTTGCAGGTTTTCATGACCTTTACTACCAATCCTTAGGCATCCACCTAAAGTGATTGATCTGACGTTCCTCTCCCGTGAGCCCGTATTCCCTGAGCGAAGTAGTTCCTTAAGAAGGAGCAGGACCCGAACTATTTGTATGATTGCAGTTTACCTGATCCCACACGTCAGAGTAACAATCTTTTAATGCTACTCGACTGGATGCAATTTGAAGTCGGTTCTTAGTTTGTATAAATCCATATTAAGTTCATTTAAGGGGATGATCAAGCAATTATCATACAATTCACAATTCAACTAGTCAAGAGACAACACAGCTAACAATCATATCAAGGTTTCGATATGCTTATGATCATTTAGCTATTCAATACAATTCATACTAATCCCATACATCCCCACAACATAATCAAATTTTTCTTTTTCCTATTAACTAATGCAACTATTTTACTTACAAAGAAAAGCACACAAGCATAGGTAAAAACTCACTCGACCATTTAGAGAATTTTCAATTGAAATAGTCTTCCAAAAAGGGGATATCGTCCCTTTCATCACTTGAATAAAGAAAATAGCTGAAATGAATATTTCCTATAGACCCTGCTTAAATTTCTAACTCTATAAACTTGATTTTGAAAAAAATTGTAAATAAAAAGCATAGCTAAGCTTGTTAACACATCTGTATGTGGAAGCAGAAGTTATAAGGCAGGTTTTTTAAAACTAATTTTAAGCTTACTTAACCAACCATATCCTTTACTCCTTTTACGCACAATTACAAAACTAATAATAAAGAGATAAGAAAAGAAAAAAGGTTATATCAGATTTAACGTAGATTTCGGTAGGCTCCTTAGTCTCCACGGTCCATAATTGCCTCACTTAAAGAAGATTTTATGCATTTTATTCAATTAAAACAATTGCTTACAAAGAGGACTTGACAACAATGCCTCATAAATAGAGGACTTCACATTGCCTCAACTTGAGGATTTTACAAATGTCTCACAACTGGGGACTTCACATTGCCTCACTTAGTTCTCTATAGATTTTCCTATTACCTAGTTTTAACCTTAAAATGGTCATAACTAAGTTATTTTAACTTTGATTTTCACATATAAGTAGTTGTTTTCTACCTATTTTGAATACTCTATCCATTTCTAAAGTTATTTTCATCATACAAGGTCATTAAAGGCCTTGAAATGGTTAAGGTCAGATCACGCCTAGTTTTCATTTCAACTTCGTTTTGATATTTTCTATGATTCTACTCCATGTAAAACTTTATAAGGTATATATTAATTATTACTATGGTCAAATGCAAAAAGGAAAATGAATAATAGTTCATTATATATTCATGAACTTAGTGATGTTACTCATAAAAATTTTCTTAAAGAGATCTTACTAAAGTTCAAGTACTTTATTTATTTTGATCAAAATCCTTTTGTGTGACTACTCCATGTTTTGCAAAACTAATGAATCAATATTGAAAAATGAAGTGCAACACCTTAACTCATGCTTCTAAGATTCGTGGCATAAAAAAAATTATGGGTCATGAATTGTTAATCTATTCGATTAATTCTACAACATTAAAACTAAGTTGGATTGAAAAGAGAAATTAAAATTTTCACATTCCCATTTTATTCCCACATGCCACGACACTAAAAGAAAATGTAGGGAATGGAATTTTGTTTCCAAACTAAGTATTTTACTAAATGGTTTTCGTAGGTATTGAAAATAAGTTTTTGAAAATGTTCTACTTAACAAAGAATTGTCAAAATGTGGATATTCATAACGTCATAAATCTCCCACTTTATATTAGACCCTGTAAATTAGTAACTAGATGTGATGAAAATCTTATGATCATAATCTTGTTCTTATTTTTAGATTTAAAGGCTTTTGGCCATCATAGCAGTTTAAGTTACAAAATCAACTTAACTTTATAACAACATCACTATGTGCATTTTCAATTTCTCAATATGTGTTATTATAAGCAGTATTACAATATTGATTTATTGTATCACCATAATAAACATTATAATGATAAAGCTGCTTTGTATTCTGTACTGTATATTTCATTGCCGTAAGTGTTAATGATAATATTATAATAATCTATTGATATTACGATATTAGCTATAATTCGATTTTTATGATAACATAATATTAGTAATACAATAATTATGATTTTATAGAATTAATATTGTTAACTTATCATAAGTGCATTTAACTCATGGATATAGTATATCATAAAACTTCAAGTATTTAGTAACCATTGTAGCAATATTGACAAAATAGTCGTATTAGTACTGTAATGATATATCATATTAAACATCGATAATTACAATATATGATAATAACCATTATTGTTATTGTTATTGTTATTATTATTATTATTATGTTGTTGTTGTTGTTGTCTTTTCTAGAGAACATTTATCTTTATACAAAACTAGCTCATGGATTTATTTTCAAGCGACAACCTAATTATATTCAAATTGTTGCCATTTCCGAATAGTTTTCTTACCTAAAAATGGAAGGTTGAAATTTACAGATTGGCACGTGATTTTAGTCTTATGGGTTTTGCAGTATGTGATGGGGTTTTTATTCACTTAATTAATATACATGTTGATTATAATATTCCAAAGTTTAGAGTCATTACTGGATTTTATGTGATACCTGGAGTTTCGAAATGAATGGCAACTAATTAATTTAAGACTTTGTTACAGTGATTTTGATTATATTCAACATTAATAGGTGACCATAGAAGCTAGAAAAATAAAATTTGGGACATATCTTGACTGATTTAATGGTAAAGAATTAAGACATGATGTAATATAATATTGTTTCTAGTGTGTGTGTGTGTATCATGTAATTGTTACGACTATCAAATCAAAATAAAATTATAGTTAAAGAATCCCATAAAATTTCATGTTTCAAGTTTTAATAATAATAATAAAATAATTTTTACTTGATTAATCACGTTAGAAGGAACATTCCAACTTCATGAATAAAGATGCGTATGAAGAGATTGGCGCGTGGGTTTTACCTTCCTGGATGTGGACAGGGCAGTAATATGTGTGCTAGTAAAGAATTACATGGCAATTTCAACATGTGACTCCAACTTCTTAATGGTTAAGAATCAAACATTAAATGGACATAATTAGGACACGTGCACTAACATGTGATGAAAAAATTTCCTACCATTTTAATTACTAACTTCTTAAGAAATTTTCATGGCCACCTACACAGCCTATATTTTCGTATAAGTTTGCCTGATGCAACCGAGGCACAAAACAAATTTCGATAGGCATAGTTTTTTTTTTTCATTATTCTGAAATGTTAAGGTATGCACATATTTATCTACAAATTATTTATGAAAATGAAAAAGGAATATTATAAATTGCTAATTTAAGGGAATAGTTCAACTTTTAGATTTCTATACAACTATGGTTTATAGAAGAATAGTGGGCAAGTCCTTAGCGGTAGCTTTTCCTAAGGAAAAGGAGATACATATTTACTTTAAAGTACTAAACAATGCTCCGCAACATTCATATACCTGTAATTTTTATAAAATTAGTTATAAGATTATGTCAATTTCTACATGTCATAAAATAAGAATTCATAACTATATATGTTTAGCTCCCAACATTACAACTATTTACTTCTTGCTTATATTTTACGTTAATGACATAATATTTTGAAAATATAATATTCGATAATTCTAATAATAATATAATTTATTAAAGGATGTTTAGTTTATCAAACTTGCTCACATCAATTTAAAGATTTCTATTCAGTAGTTTCTAAAACCATAGACATCTTTGGGAAGAACTGGACTTATACCAATTAATTTTCTTTTAACGTATCACTATATTTAATGCTCTTTTGATTTACACTTTTCAAACTAATAATATTACAACTATCTTTAAATTCATTACAAGCATTATACGTTTAATAAGAACATTATATTCTTTACTAAAAATCATCTAATAAAATGGTTAGGGGACCATATAAAAATAAAATACATAATCAATGTATACTAATTCAAAAATTAATTTATAGAAAATGCGAAAAATATAAAATAGCAAGCTATGCTATAAATTATTGTATATTGACTTGAAATGCTACATTTAGGACCCTTTTGAATGTAGGAGTTAAAGTATTTCGCTTTATCTAGGTGAGTGCCTCTCGCTTTTACTTGTTATGCAAAATGGTCAAAAGATTGTATGCCATTCACTTGTTGTTTACGGATTAATGTGACTTTACTTAAGTAAGTCACATGACATGATGTTTTTATTGAATATATCATTAATATGTCGATGCTTGATATGTGAGCTAATTATTGATGATGTAGTATGTTGATTGTTTGAGTTTATTCTATATGATTGCATAGATTGATTGTTGTGTCATCGTTTTATTATTTGGAATATATGTTCAATTCTTGGTTACTTAGTGGTGTTTGTACTATTATATTCATGGCATGGCATGGTATGAAAAGGGCATAAGGGCCATATTTTAAAAGTTCAATTTATAACAAATGGACCTAAGCTTTGTTTTCTCATAATCTTGGTTTATAAGCCTGCTCTAAAGCATATAGAATTGTACGATTAGTTTAAGCTGCCTTTGGGCTGCTTTGTACGGTTATAGAATCCTTTGATTATATTTAGATTTTTTTTGGGAATCCCTTCGAGTTAATTGCTTTATAGTTTAATTTTGGAGCCACTATATGTTGCTCTTCTTGGTTGAGCCACCACGTGCTGCTCATGAGGCTACCTAAGGGTCACCTTCTCAGTTAAGATACTAGCCAGTGCATATCACATGCATTTAGCACACCATTTAATTTTAATAATCTATTGCATATCGACATGGATATATTGTTATTTATTGGTTTTTTTTTTTTCTTTTACTCACTTAGCTCAAATATGAATGAGAGATTAGTGTTTCTAACCTTAGGTACCAAAAATGGGGCTAGCATGAAAGAATGAGGCAGTAGGATGGGATTCAAGTGCACAAGGATCATACTACAAATTTATATTATAAACAAATTTCAATGTATAGCTATAGTAAATTATGAATTTGGGCCTACATGGCCCTAAAGTTTATGTTTTGTAAGAATGTTTTATGTGATGATGTTAAGAAGTTGTGGTTTTAATAAAATGTATGATTCCAATTAGCATTATCCCTAACTTGGGGATGACATAGCACTTGTCTCCTAGAGGTACTTGGTATAAAGGCTTTAAGGGATAGGGCGCTACATTTTATTTAACTATGGGTCCTTTTGGATGGTCTGTTTTTCATTTGTATTTGTATTGGAGTTTGTGACCCGAATTCTGTAACCGACTCCCATAGTTAAATGTTAATGAATGAATATTTGATTATACATTTATTATTCATTCATTATACATTTAACGGTCATAATTCATGCATTTATTACTCATTAATTACATATTTAAATGTCATAATTAGGCTATTATGTCGGTTATCCTTACACACACACACACACACATATATATGTGTGTGTGTTGTTTCTAGGGTTATATACACAACACATCACATACACAAAATTTTTATTGAGAGATATGAAAATTTAGCGTTGTAATTCTCTCAAACCTTTGTACTTACTTTGATATAGTGTGATTCATTTCTCGCCTCTGCCCTTGGTTTTTTCCGAAAGGGTTTCCACGTAAAATCTGTGTGTTCTTTACTTTCTGCTTGCTATTATCGTTTTCGATTGCACGTTTTGTTTATAACAAATTGATATAAGAGTGTAGGTTTTGATAATGGCAACCATGAAGTATGATATCCCTCTTTTGGATCGCAACACCAAATTCTCACTGTGGTAGGTGAAGATACGAGCGGTTCTAGCACAGATGGATCTTGACGATGCACTTCTAAGGTTTGACAAGATGCTTGCATCTTGGTTACCGGATGAAAAGCAGTGAAAAGACTGAAAAACCCTTTCATCCATCTCCATCTATCGAATTAGATTCTACTTTCTTGACATGGTTGCACGGTCTTAATTCTTTATTTTTGTTTTTATTTGTACTTCTGATTTTTGAGTTAATTTAGTTATTGCTTTGAGGTTATGTTTGAGTAATCTCCAAGGCTTTGGACTTACCATCCGAAGATGCATTTTTAATTTTAAGCTCCTATTTTACGTTTTATTTTTTTTTAGTTATATGTTAATTTCATAAAATTTTCTTTATATAGTTTTAATTAAGTTTGGTTACGGTTTAAAAATTTATGATCAGCATAAGAATCTTATTTTGAATTTGTATGAAATCCTTTTCTGTTTATCAAATTATATTCGAAGAATAGTTGAATGAATTGAAAATTTTGTTGTCTTCAATTTCTCGATATGTGTCATTATAAGCATTATTACAATAGTGAATTATTGTATCACTAATAAACGTTATAGTGATAAAACTACTATTTATTATATAACTATATGTTTCATTGCGATAAGTGTTAATGATAATATTATAACAATATGCTGATATTACGATATTACCTATAATTCAATTTTTATGATAACATAATATTAGTAATACAATAATTATGATTTTATAGAATTAATATTGTTAGCTTATCATAAGTGCATTAACTCATGGATATATTATATCATAGTTTCAATTATTTAGTAACCATTGTATCAACAGTGATGAAATTGTCATATTAGCACTATTATGATATATAATAAACATTGATAATTACAATATGTGATAACAACCATTATTACTATTTTCTGGAGCACATTTATCTTTATACAAAACTAGCTTTGTAATGCCATGGAAAACTCTGCCTACTAAGATACTGTCTACTTTGACCATACGCTGTACGATTTTATCCTTTGTGCCAGCGTTTTCTAGGTGGTCATCATTCCAAGGATTGCTCCGCCCAGAGCATACTTAACTTTAGAGTTCCGACAAACTCCAAGCCATTACACCAAAAGGTACCTCTGTTATTAGAGTTCCACCATTTATATTTGAGAGGTATTACAAGCTCAATTTAAGGTTTAGGCGTTGGATTTATTTTTAAGCTGTAACCTAGCTATTTATATTCAAATTGTTGCCATTTCCCAATAGTTTTCTTCCTAATAATGGAAGGTAGCAATTTACTGATTGGAATGCGATTTTAGTTTTATGGGTTTTGTGGTGTGTGATGGAGTTTTTATACATTTAATTAATATGTATGTTGATTATAATATTCCAAAGTTTATGGTTATTAATGAATTTATTTGACCATATTTAAATTATTTTTTAAGATTTTAAATACTTGCCAAACATAACAATAAAAGGCTTCTTGCTTATAAGTAATCTATTAGATGCTTTTATCCTTCGGTTTATTGATGTACATTCTAAAGCTTATAATTATTTACTTTTGGAGCCAAATATTATATACGACATTGGAAACGGGCAAAATATAGCTGGCAGACATATCACCAAATTGAACAAGTAACATCTAAATAATTATACCGAAAAAAGAAAAACATCTAAATAATGTTTTCGAAATTATAGAAAAACCAAAATATAGTTATGCTTTTTGCAATCAAGCCTTTTTCTTCTAGAGGTGCTTGTGCTTTCCCATAAATCAAACAAGAGGTAAATATGCAACATTAAGAAAGAAACATCATTTCAGTAACAACCTTATTTGAATGATAATTTTCAATCACCATTGATCTAGTTTTTTCCAAGACACGTGATAATCAATTAACACTGAATTGGCATGCGTTGCGTTGGAGACAGCTAGAATAAAATTTGTTTTCTTTCGTTTGTTTCTTTTCCTTGACAACGGGGAGGATTGAAGTGACTATATTACACTATGTTTGATTGAATGGAATGTAATCAATATTTTAATTTTATTTTTTTGGAATATTTATTCATTTATTTGATTTACGAAAAATTCTATCAAAAGAATGTATATTTCATATGATGTGAAATAGAAAAGGAATTCTTATTCCTTTCCTTTACTAAAGGAATAGCTGTTCCTCATCAGAAAATATGTTTTTTTCAAAAATATTCTTAACTATAAAATAAGAAATTATTAATTTTTTTTCAACCTTATTTCATTCCATTGAACCAAATGTACCATTAAGGAATTTTGACGGAATAAATAAAATAAAATAAAACTGCAATGGAGCTAAAATTTGCCTTGCACAGGTGGAAAAAATATAGCTTGACCCCATGTGTTTGGACTAGATTGGGAGTAGGCAATTACACCTAGTACCCATGAAAAATGTGGTTGTATAAGCATTCATAAACTTCTGGTTGAAGTTACTTCCGTAAAGTAATAAAAGTACCCGTGGGTCCTAGATTTGACGATGGAAATATGTTTAGTTATTCACCCTTCAATGATTTAGGTACAAATGGAGAAATATAATTTGACGGTAATTTAGTTAGTTCCATGGTTGATTTTGATTGCTTCTTGGTGCCAAATTGATAGGACTAGTATTCATTTGAGTTCGATTTATTTTTCTAGCTTAGTTTCTAAAACTCAAATGAAAATTTATCAGTATGGAGTTGATGTATTAGTAAGGCGTCTAGGCAATTAAAATTTTCTTACACGATTTAGGATTTTTTTCAATTATTCATTTTTATAGTGACACAATTTATCACTTATTTTGGTAAAATTGAATTGTTATTATATTTGTCAATATTGCTTAGGATACAGAGTTTTAAATTGACCTCTCAAATAGGTTTTGGTATTTTTGGTTAAGGATCCAAATCCAAACATATCAATTTAAGTTTTGAGCCAAAAATTTAGATTATAATTTAGTCGCCTGACCGAGTTAACTACCAAGATTTTTTTTAGGGGTTTACATTCACTTAAATTTGATATCATTTTTGTAGTTTGGGATTGAGAATTGAAATTCCAATGAATAAATTTCTATCAATTCAAAGTTTATTTACAATTTAGTTTTGCTTTCCATTAATTTTATCTTGTGCGATTTAGGATCTATTTCATAAGGTTTAGTTATCCCTTTAAGAAGTAAAGTGATTTATATTTGTTTCATCAAGTTGGATCGTTATAAAATTTTTTCGAGTTATGGTTCAAAATTTACGATTTGAAAACGGAGATAGAGTTTTATTGATTTTAGTTTAACAATTTTTTTTATTTTGCTACTTAGCATCATATTCAATTAACTATAATCTCCATTATTTCATATAATAAATTTTAATAATTTTATAATTATCATAAGCTCTAGCTAATCTAAACCCATTTGTCATTTTATTTAATAAAATTTTGACTTATTGTACATTTCATATTATCTTGTAACAACTTTTCCTTCTCGGCAGAAAAAAAAAAAACTTTTCCTCTATTCTATACTATCAAACTTTTGTTAGATTCTACTTATATCAATTTCCTCCCTTTCTATTTAGTTTAATTTTATATCACCTATAGGTTGTATATTATCGTTACTATATTATAATATCTTTATAATCATTTCCACTTTTTATTTATATTTTATTTTTCAAAATGACATCTATATGTATTATCATTATCAAATACAATACCGTAATTTCCTATTAACTTTATGCTTTTCACAATAGTGATATAATTATTATATCTTTACCATGTTAATATTTATTATAGTTTATATCTACTTTCTTGACATAGTTGCACGGTCTTAATTCTTTATTTTTGTTTTTATTTGTACTTCTGATTTTTGAGTTAATTTAGTTAATTTAATTATTGCTTTGAGGTTATGTTTGAGTAATCTCCAAGGTTTTGGACTTAACATCCGAAGATGCATTTTTAATTTTAGGCTCCTATTTTACGTTTTAATTTTTTTTAGTTATATGTTAATTTCATAAAATTTTCTTTATATAGTTTTAACTAAGTTTGATTATGGTTTAAAAATTTATGATCAGCATAAGAATCTTATTTTGAATTTGTATGAAATCCTTTTCTGTTTATCAAATTATATTCGAAGAATAGCTGAATGAATTGAAAATTTTGTTGTCTTCAATTTCTCAATATGTGTCATTATAAGCATTATTACAATAGTGAATTATTGTATCACTAATAAACGTTATAGTGATAAAACTACTATTTATTATATAACTATATGTTTCATTGCGATAAGTGTTAATGATAATATTATAACAATATGCTGATATTACGATATTACCTATAATTCAATTTTTATGATAACATAATATTAGTAATACAATAATTATGATTTTATAGAATTAATATTGTTAGCTTATCATAAGTGCATTAACTCATGGTTATATTATATCATAGTTTCAATTATTTAGTAACCATTGTATCAACAGTGACGAAATTGTCATATTAGCACTATTATGATATATGATAATAAACATTGATAATTACAATATGTGATAACAACCATTATTACTATTTTCTGGAGCACATTTATCTTTATACAAAACTAGCTTTGTAATGCCATGGAAAACTCTGCCTACTAAGATACTGTCTACTTTGACCATACGCTGTACGATTTTATCCTTTGTGCCAGCGTTTTCTAGGTGGTCATCATTCCAAGGATTGCTCCGCCCAGAGCATACTTAACTTTAGAGTTCCGACAAACTCCAAGCCATTACACCAAAAGGTACCTCTGTTATTAGAGTTCCACTATTTATATTTGAGAGGTATTACAAGCTCAATTTAAGGTTTAGGTGTTGGATTTATTTGCCATTTCCCAATAGTTTTCTTCCTAATAATGGAAGGTAGCAATTTACTGATTGGAATGCGATTTTAGTTTTATGGGTTTTGTGGTGTGTGATGGAGTTTTTATACATTTAATGAATAATATGTTGATTATAATATTCCAAAGTTTATGGTCATTAATGAATTTTTTTGACTGAAATAGCCATAATTTTAATATATATTAATGCATGCTAAATTTGATAATTATATGTGTGTATGTGTTTGAGTGGATTAGTGTGTTTGTAATGTTGGGTGTGTTATAACGTATGTGATTAGATAGTAAGCTATGGTAAATATATCTAGGTTGATAGTTTATTCATGTTAGAAATTATCATGTTAGTGTTAATTGTTATTGTAATGAATTATATGTGTTGGATTTAAGCTTGTTTTAGGCCTAAATAAGATCCTAAACTTAGCATATTTTTTTTAAGCCCTCTCAAGCCCAAACTTATGTCCAAATCTAAGCCCAAATAAGGCCCAAGCCTTCCCAAATCTGCCCTCCTCAAAAGTCAACAACATTAAGATAGATATCAAAGTTCATTTGCACCTTTAGACATTCCAAAACAGAACAAAGGAAAAAGAAAATTCGTAACTCAAGAAAGCCAAAAATTTTCAAGACCCAAATCAAGTTTTCTTGGACTCAATACACCAAAAATCCTTCCCTAAGCCTTATACATACATTGAGGTAAGTTTATTTGATGTTTGAGATGCTTTATTTCCCTCTTAATCCATGAAATATGCATGTGTGGTATAATATAAGTAGTTGGTATGCTAAATTCTTGTTGAAATGTTGTAGAGTTGTTAGGAAAGCTTTAGAATGCTTAAGTTGTTGTAGATAGGTTGTAGTAGGCTTTCACGTGGTTTTGAATTGAAGTGTTGAAGTATGATAAGTATTAGAATTGTTTGAAGTGTGCTAGGGTTGGTGAAAGTTGATGAAGAGGAGTTTGATTCTTGTAGAGTAGTGTTTGAACTTGTTTGATGTTAAGGAGTGGAGATCACTCTTGTTTTATGTTGTTAAATGTATAAGAAGTGTTGTATGAAGTTTGCATAAGATTTAGGACATGTTAGGAGTTGAGAAAAGTTGATTTTTTTAAGTTAAAAGTGTTAAAATTTGAAAAATTTCGTGTTCAAAATAGGGAAGTATAAAAACTATCAAACACCTGTCAAAACGGCCCCATTTGGAGGGGTGTTTGGAGCAAACGGCCTAGGAAACGGCCCCGTTTCCAAGGGTGTTGTGCTCTCAGATAAAAAATTTCATTTCCCCTGAGTTGAAACGGCCTCCAAAACGGCCTCGTTGCCAAGGGTGTTGCTCCCTCGGATTTTCTTCCTTGTTGCGACATTGTTTTGTAAATTAGTCATAACATTTTCATCTGACCTCCGATTGAGGTGATTCAATTTTTTTTAGAACGCTTAAAAAGAGATCTAAAACTTTCATGTTTTAAGTTTTTACAAAATAAAAACTTATCAAAACGAATTTTCATTTCTTTCCAGCTGCTTCATTCTCCAAATAAAGCTAAAAGCTTATGTTTGATAGTTAATGTAATTTTATGATTTATTATTGAAATTGTATGATGATTGTATATATATAAATCATATTATGACTTGAATGATTTTAATCAAGATCCTATGATTTCCTAGGCTTTAAACTAGTAGATATAAGCTTGACTTAGGGTAGTATAGTTAATATGATTTGATTTATGTGAAACAGAGATAGATACTCAATTGGAGACCCTCATTTGAATTCCAAATCGAATCAGGTACACAATACTTTGATTGATTATTGCTTAGGATAGGCATATACCAATTTGACCTTAATCAAAGATTAATGAAAAGATATTGAAATTGGTTGTGCTTTACGTCGTTGAATCCTGATCCGGAGAGCGACAATCTTGTCATGATGCAATGGCACGGTAGTTTAGGCACTTAGCCCAATCCTATGTCATGATGCAATGACTCAAATCCATAATGCAATGGTTCACCATGATGTAATGGTGGTTTCTTTTATTGGCTAAGTGGGTAGCTAATAGGGTTAACTGTATCGGTATATTCTCTACTTAGGCTCGGGAGGATATAATATGTTTTAGTCCACTGTTATGGGACCGTTAAAGTAATTGATATTATAAATCGGGATAAGTAGATTGTATAAAGAAGTATGAACCCTAGATGAAGCTATCGTTCTCTATTGGTTAGATATAGGAGATATAGGTATCCGGTCTATCTATATCAACCCCTTAAGTAGCTGCTGTTACTCAGGAACCCCAAAATCCCAAGCTTGAATTGGAGTTTGAATACTCCAATGTTGTCTCTATCCATCTAACTAAAGATAATGAAATGATGATGGAATTTTGCATTGCATTTAGCTAAGTGTGCTTGGCATATGTTTTTATTTGCATTATTGTGTACTAGGCCTTTGGCTCATGCTGCTACCTTGCAGGTGACTTTGATGACGAGCTCTATGACGATATGGGCTATGGGAATGATTGGGAAGACTCTATGGATGACTAGGAGAGAGGCCTAGTATATGCTTAGGATTCCTTTTGATGTAAATTTCTTTTTGAAGTATTTAGGCTTATTTGTTGTGCATTGGAATGTATTTTGAGTTGAATTATATTTGTAATATAGTTGAGTTGTAAGTGAGATCTCTATGTTTATATGATCCTTGGGAAGTTGTAATGTATAAATATATTATGTATGACTTGTGTATAGTTAATGATCCACTACCTATGTAGTGGTAATGTTTCTAATTCAAAGCATATGAATGTTATATCTGTTTTAAACAGGTAGCCATTACAAACATCTCTTTTTAAGACGACCTTACGTATAATGCTTGAATATTGTTCCTAATATTTGGGTATTATGCGTGGTCGGGAGATTTGACACACTTAATATTTGGGTTAAGTGGGCCGGGTCTTTACATTGACCATATTTAAATTATTTTTTAAGATTTTAAATACTTGCCAAACATAACAATAAAAGGCTTCTTTCTTATAAGTAATCTATTAGATGCTTTTATCCTTCGGTTTATTGATGTACATTCTAAAGCGACTCTATATGGAGCCTAGTAGAATTGCTCTAAATCGCCATATCACGTGTGCATCCACAACATGAGGATCGCCTTGCAGGTCAGAGTTTACAAGACTCTAATTAATTATCCTCTCATTGTATTATATATATATATATATATATATAAATTTATTATGAAAATAATTTATTGGATATCGAAACTTCCATAGATCACAAAAACCGCGGAGAATCAGATATCCTACCAAATGACAAAATAAGGTAAACCTAGGTTTAACACAAAATATCAACTAGGTTTAAATCAAGAAAAAGACTACATTTTTTTATGTTTATTCTCTCAACTAGGTTTAACCTATCAAATCCGCAATCTTCTATCAGTCTTGTACAACTTGATCTTTGTCACGCTCTGCACTCAAATCCTATCCCATCTTTGTATTCAACTTACCTGCAAAAGCAAACTATTGGAGAGTCAGCTACAACTAGCTGAGTGAAGTATATCCTCGTTCCATAATGTTCGAGCAAAAACAAACAAGTTATTAAACAAGCATATGCAATGCAGACAAGCAAATGAACAAATATATATGACCAACCGGTAGCCATATATATATATTCAAATTTACGCCCTCCGAATCTGGGGTTGAGGTACATCCACACATCAGCACCCAGACAGTTAATACTTTGGGAATCAAATTTATTTAAGGAGTTTTTCATATATAGAAAATAATATACACATAACAACATCCCATTAAAGCAAGATATCCTTAATAATGACCCAGCGCGATTCTAGGAGATGGGCCGTCTCCTCAGGACGACTTAGCTCCCATTCCCCTAGAACAAGGCCCATGGTATACACTAGGCATATACCACTTCTGTCCTCCATGTTCATTGTCCTCACGGGACAGTGTGGCCCATCCGAGTCAAAGTGTAGTGGTGATGGTCTTTTACATGCAATCGTGCAATGCATGATCAATATAATAATTATCATGCCAATAGTAATTAAGTCCATTTATTTGGCGATTAGACAATTATCAGATACTTGCAAAGATCAAAATGATTAAACAACACTCAATTCTTAACGTTTAGAATAATGTATAGTATTTTCAACACAGATAACAAACACGAGCACCCACAAGTGTAAATTTCCCAACCCCATACTTGAATCATTTAATTCATATTAACAAAATATCATACTCTAAACTTATAAGCACAAGCAAATATGAAGGTCATCGGAATATACGCACTTGTTTATCCTTGCTTAATGGTCGTAGAAGTCTACAAGAAAACTTGAAGACGGATTTGTCTCCCCTGAGAGTTCAGATAACGGATACTTATTACTATTTAATTATTCATACAAAGAAACCTATTGTGTCTTTATGTCTTAAACTTTGAGTTTTAACATTCTTAATCTAACCTCAACACATAATTAGTCATTTTGAAGTTTGTAAAGGCTACGCTTCGTAAGTAAAACTATAAAATTCGTATAATCTTAGTTTTCTTAAGAAAAGTATTTTAAATATTTTCAAATATCGAGTTTAATCACGAAATCTTAAATTGGGCGTATTATACTCGTTTTAACTTCTATTTTAGCATATGAGTAGTCGTTGGAAAACTTATCGAATGTAGTTTTTAATTATCAATTTAAACTAATCATTTTGTATATTTTTCCTAATGTTACTTTAGGGGTCCGAAAGGTATCACAATGATGCCTATATTTCTTGTTTTGTATTCTTAGTTATTATTTTAAGTTCGATTTCTTGTTTTATGTTTATTTCATCAAGTGTTAGTGATTAAACTTAATTTGAGTTCATTACTCTACTTTTTAGTTAAAGTATACCTATTTATACTTATTTTCATTTTGCTTGTCTTGATTTTATTTTAAGTATGTAACTCTAGTTAATTTGATTATATTAGCTAATATTTATGATGTCCGTTAATCTATACTTTATATTCTTATAGTCTTATAAGTGTTGAATTTTATACTTAGAGTTACGAGATTATTGGTTAAGTTTAATATTTCAATTACAATCTATATTATCTTGATTTTTTAATCTGTGTTTGAATTATTTAATTTTATTATAGGAATCTTACTCTTTTATATGTGTCGAAATCTTCATATGTCTATATAGGTTTGTTATTGAGTTCATATACTAGATTTAAAGCTAAATTATCTTTAATCCATATAATACCTAAATCATATCAAGTTTATATATCAAAATCTTATTTCTACGTATGATTTGAATTTTATATTTGTATATAGGTCATATACTAAAAGTTTAATTACATATCCAATCTTTCAATTGATCTAATGACCAAATATATTTCATTTATCAAATTCAAGTAAAATTTTCTTAAGTTTCTTTATAGGACCAAAACTTTCATTATAGGGTCTTCGAGTTTCCTAAGCTTTTATTTTTCCCATTGGTTCTATTTCTACTCATGTATATATATATATATATATATATTGTGTAATTTAAATTATTTAAGCTTGCCATAGAATAGCTCTATTCTTTTTAAATGTCGAAACTACTCTATAGGTTTACTTTACTTAATTCTAATTGTTTCTTTAGTTAAGTTTTATTTCATAAAACATAATAAGTGTTTATATAAGTTAAGAATATTTTTGTTTTAGTATTTTCGATATTAAAATCTTAGTTTAAGTCTTATTTATGTGAATTAGACCGACTATCTAATCTTAACTAGTCTATCTCAATCCTAGCGATTTATCTTTAAATTATCATTTACTAACTGATGTACTTTAAAGATCTAATAATTCAATTATAAACCAGTAGTTATTGTCTTGGAACATTTCAAAAAATGACTATTCATTTCCCAGTAGGTCACTCATCTTAGGTCATGAGCACGCTTAACTTTTAGTATTTTGAGAATTTTTCAGTATTACATTACAAATTCCTCGATAGTTAAGGTTCTATATTTTTCTTATATTGTTTTCGGGTTAAAAACTAAAATCTAAAGTTTACGGGATCGGATAGATTTAGGTTTATCACCTACGCGATTAGAGTTTCCAGATGTAATAGGATAAACTAGGGTTTTAGTCTATACAAGATTAAAATATTATAACTTTCATGTTTGTGAAATCAGAATTTTTATTTGGGCTTTAGATTAGAAGATTTTGATCAATTATTGATCCCATCGGGTATATTTCAACTCTAGCAATTTATCTCTAAATTTCTATTTACTAATAAATAAACTCTAAATATTAATTATCTAATATTATAATCAATTTTCTACCATCTAGCGTTTTTATTTATCAATTTATTATCCATTTGATAAGCAAAATGTAATATCAACTAGTCTAAATACACATATTAAATGATATAATTTTATATTATTATCATTGGATACGTAGATAAATATGTATATTTATAATAAAAACTAATATAAAGCTCATAATATTATAAAAACTTCTACATTCGGGATCATAATGGCAAAATTTTAGAGTGGTCAAAACCTTACCTTGTGTGATCTTAAATTGAAGAGCCTGTCGCCACGATCATAACACCACTTCCGAAATTAGAATCGATTGTCGTATGTGAAAGATAAGGGTTTTTGAAGATCAAAGGAGCTTCTAGATTTTTTTTTATTATTTTATTATTTCCTTTTCTTTTTCTTTTTTCTTTATCCTTCTCCCGCGGAAGGATTTGTTTTTCTTTTTCTTTTTCTTTTTTTCTCTTTTTCCTTTTCCTTCTCATTGCCGAGAAGGTCTGATTTTTTTATTTTATTTTATTTTATAAAAGTCTTCTGAAGAAGACTTTTCAAACAGAGAGAGAGAGAGAGAGAGAGAGAATTGAGACGAGAGAAGTGAGGAGAGGGAGAGAAGAATGGTGAATTTATGGAAAATTTTTGGCTTATTGGGCAAGTTTAATTTTTTTTTGGGTCTTAATTAACACGTATGATAAATACTTATTCGATAATATTTTTAGATAAAAATTTATGTACCTATTATATTAAATATTTTGAACACTATAATATACTTAAAATTTTTAATTTAAGACTTTTACTTTTCAGCTTTAATATTTATTATCGTAAATTATAATTTATCTTTTAAGGATTTAAATTATTAGTGTTTTGGTATTTTATGACCTGTTAATAATTAAATTGTCTTTAAT
Source organism: Combretum micranthum (assembly GCA_024138025.1). NCBI lineage: Eukaryota > Viridiplantae > Streptophyta > Magnoliopsida > Myrtales > Combretaceae > Combretum > Combretum micranthum. The sequence continues at coordinate 1,254,313 of JAMXBD010000140.1, read as the reverse complement.
TTGACTTTACTTATATTCTACTATTATAAATTTATAGTGTTTATCTTTTGTTTGTATCTTTTGAATTATTTTTGGGATCTAATTTATTATTTTACTTATCTTTATTGGTTTTTAGTTTATATATTAATCATATTATTATTGTTATATCTTATGAAAATTTTTTCTTTGATATAAGTATAGTTTATACTTATATTTTTATTTTAATTAAGTCTTTTATTGTCCATATTGGTAATTACCAATATTTAAATTCGCGAAAAGCGGGGATGGTTTTTTGAACATTTTCTAAAATTTTCGCCAAACATTACTATCTATTTAACAATTACCAAAAATTAAGTAGGCATATAATTTAGGGTGTTACACATTCTAAAGCATATAATTATTTAATTTTGGAGCCAAATATTATATATGACATTGGAAACGGGCAAAATATAGCTGGCAGACATATCCATATTGAATAAGTAACATCTAATATTTATTGAAAAAGAAAAACATCTAAATATGTTTTCTAAATTATAAAAAAACCAAAATATAATTATGCTTTTTGCAATCGACTTTTTCGTCTAGAGGTGCTTGTGCTTCCATAAATCAAACAAGAGGTAAATACGTAACATTCAGAAAAAAACATCATTTCAGTAATAACTTTATTTGAATGATAATTTTCAGTCACCATCGACCTGGTTTTTTCCAAGACATGTGATAATCAATTAACACTGAATTGGGATGCATTGTGTTGGAGACAGCTAGAATAAAACCTTTTTTCTTTTATTTGTTTCTTTTCCTTGAAGAGGGGAAGATTGAAGTGACAATATTACACTATGTTTGATTGAATGGAATGTAATCGATATTTCAATTTTATTTTTTTGGAATATTTATTCATTTATTTGATTTACAAAAAATTCTGAAAAGAATGTATATTTCATATGATGTGAAATAAGGAATTCCTATTCCTTTCCTTTACTAAAGGAATAACTATTCCTTATCAGAAAGTATGTTTTCATTTCATTGAACCAAACGTACCATTAGCGAATTTTGATGAAATAAATAAAATAAAATAAAATAAAACTGCAATGGAGTTGAAATTTGCCTTGCACTGGTGGAAAAAATATATGACCCCATGTGTTTGGACTAGATTGGAGTAGGCAAGTACACCTAGTACCCACGAAAAATGCGGTTGTACAAGCATTCATAAACTTCTGGTTGAAGTTACTTGCGTAAAGTAATAAAAGTACTCGCGGGTCCTAGATTTGGCGATGGAAATTTGTTTTGTTATTTACTCTTCAATGATTTAGGTAGAAATGGAGAAATATAATTTGACGGTAATTTAGTTAGTTCCATGGTTGATTTTGATTGCTTCTTGGTGCCAAATTGATAGGACTAGTATTCATTTGAGTTCGATTTATTTTTCTAGCTTAGTTTCTAAAACTGAAATGAAAATTTATCAGTATGGAGTTGATGTATCAGTAAGGCATGTAGGCAATTAAAATTTTCTTACACGATTTAGGATTTTTGAACATATTGCTAAATTTTCAACTATTCATTTTTATAGTGACGCAATTTATCACTTACTTTGGTAAAATTGAATTGCTATTATATTTGTCAATATTTTTAGGATGCAGAGTTTTAAATTGACCTCTCAAATAGGTCTTGGTATTTTTGGTTAAGGATTCAAATCCAAACATATCAATTTGAGTTTTGAGCCAAAAATTTAGATTATAATTAAGTCGTCTGACCGAGTTAACCATCAGGATTTTTTTTAAGGGTTTTCATTCACTTAAATTTGATATCATTTTTGTAGGTTGGGATTGACAATTGAAATTCCAATGAATAAATTTCTATCAATTTGCAGTTCATTTACAATTTAGTTTTGCTTGCCATTAATTTTATCTTGTGCGATTTAGGATTTATCTCCTAAGGTTTAGTTATTCCTTTAAGAAGTAAAGTGATTTATATATGTTTCATCAAGTTGGATTGTTATAATATTTTTTCGAGTTATGGTTTAAAATTTACAATTTGAAAACGGAGATAGGGTTTTATTGATTTTAGTTTAACAATATTTTTTTCTTTTGTTAGTTAGCATCATATTAATTTACTATAATCTCCATTATTTCAATAAAATTTTAATAATTTTATAATTATCTTAAGCTCTAGCTAATCTAATCCCATTTGTCATTTTATTTAATTTTGACTTATTGTACCTTTCATATTATCTTGTAACTTTTCCTTCTCGGTAAAAAAAAAAAAACAACTTTTCCTTTTTCTATACTATCGAACTTTTTTTAGATTCTACTTATATCAGTTTCCTCCCTTTCTATTTAGTTTAATTTTATATCACCTATAGGTTGTACATTATTGTTACTATATTATAATATTTTTATAATCATTTCCGCTTTTTATTTATTTTTTTATTTTTCAAAAAGACATCTATTTGTACTATCATTATCAAATACAATACCGTAATTTCCTATTAACTTTATGCTTATTCACAATAGTGATATAATTCTTATATCTTTACCATGTTAATATTTATTATAGTTTATATCTACTTTCTTGACATAGTTGCACGGTCTTAATTCTTTATTTTTGGTTTTATTTATACATCTGATTTTTGAGTTAATTTAGTTAATTTAATTATTGCTTTGAGGTTGTGTTTGAGTAATCTCTAAGGTTTTGGACTTAACAACCGAAGATGCATTTTTAAGTTTAGGCTCTTATTTTACGTTTTAATTTTTTTTAGTTATATGTTAATTACATAAAATTTTCTTTATGTAGTTTTTGAAATAATCTAAATTATTCAATAATTAAAATTGCATGTGAATACAATAATAGTTTTAGATATTAAGTTTGAAGCAATTTTTATTTGTGAAAATGAATGTGTAGAAATAGGTTTGATATATTATGTTTATTAATGTAAATTATTGATGTATGTGAATAAGTTAATAAAATTAATGTTATTTTTTTATGTATATTAATGTGTATATAGTGTAATTAATGTTGTGTATTTTATGAATGAATATGTGTGTGTTATGGTTAAAAGTATCAAAACAACTTTTGTTATGCCTAAGAATTTGTTGACAGAAATTTTCTCAAGTTAAACCTATTTTTGAAGCCCAAATTAAACTCAAATGAGCTTCAAATTAAGCCAAATTTAAACCTAAGTCTTATATACCTCAAAAGTCAAACTTAGGATATTAATGAGTCACAAATTTGATCAAATTTGGCCTCTTTTTGGTAGCCCATATTTTCATACGAATTTTCCCTCTTTTCTCTCCTTTCTCTTTTCCTTTTTCTTCAAACCATAAGCCCTAAACCAAAAACCAATATCAAGCATTTGGATTAAAAATCTTTCCATGCTAAAGCCTCTACATGTAAGTCAAAGCTAGTATAAACTCTTGTTTTATTTCCTTTCTTGAAGTATAGGTGTAAAATCTATGGTAGGATGAGTTAATATCTTTTGAGTTGATTGGTTTTATGCATTGATATATGTTAGGTTGTGTTTTGTTATTGTGTGAACTTGGTTATGTATTATGGAAGTAGTGAGAGGTGTTGGTGAGATGTGAAGTGGATTTGAGTAGTTGAAGTTGAAGTGAAGAGGAGGAGAGGATTTGACGTGAATGAAGTAGTCTAATGTGTTGTTTTGATGTTCAAAGTTGCTAAGATTGATTAGTGCGGATAGAAGATAGTGTATGAAGTTGAATATGAGTTTGAAGAAGGATTAAAGTGTTATATGTTATAAATTTGCAAAGTGCAAAACAGGAGAAATAAATTCTTTTCGAATAGGTTTGTTTTTTAGTGTACGCCGACATTTGGTACTTCAACACTGCCGGCGTGGAGGTAGTGTTGAATGTGATCAGAACCAATTTTTTTAAAGCCACTTAAAACACCGTCAGCTTTTGTAAGGAAATTAGCCAGTGCTTATTTTTCAAATCGTATGTCGGCCACTAAGGCTTCAACGCCACCAGCGTAGAGGCAGTGTTGAATGCGAACATAATTAAATTTTTTAACATCGGGCTTAACGCCGCAGGCGTATAATTCCAGTGCTGCCGACGTTCAATTTTGCCTGTGTAGAAAAGCCGCGTATCCCCTGAGTTTTACAATTTAATATTCTTCAATTGTTATTCTTTACTTCATATATGGTCTTCTAATGAACCTATAAGCTATATAAACATGTTTTAAGTATGAATTAGATGTTAAAACTATATGTTAGGTTTATTGAATCTCTTGTATAGTTAACCTAGGATATTGATATAAATATATATATATATATATTCTACGTTTGATTATTGATTTATTTTGATATTTCTTATTTCAGTTAAAGGTTCCTCAATTACTTCCCCTCCAAGTGAATATTATAATACACTGTTGGGTACGGGTATGCAATAGCTTGTTTATTGTATGCTAGGAATAGGCATTACTAAAATTGATTTAATTCGATTCGCTTAATAACTTGATGAATTGAATGTCTATTACGCTGTTTAATTTGGTTCGAGGAGCAGCAAACCTGTCATGATGCAATGACATGTTAGTTAGACGCTTAACCCAAGTCATGATGCAAGGACTTTATCATGATGTAATGATACGCTATGATGTAATAGCGATTCATTTTGGTTAAGTGGGTAGCCGATGGGGAGAATAGTATCCAAGTAACGTTTGTTTAAACTTAGGGGGAAATACCATGGTTTAGTTCAAAGTTTATGGAAACTTGTGAACTGGCTAATGTTATGGACTGAGTTTAAGTAGAGTCGGATAACGACTTTTGAACCCTAGATGAAGCTATTTCTTTATGGAATAGATATAGGAGATATAAGTATTCGAACTGCTTATATCAATCCCCTGAGCAGCTGCTGTTACTTAGGACCTAAATTCCCAGAGCGTGATTCGGGGTTTGAATACCTCCTGTTGTTTTGTTGAAAGAAAACTTAATAAGATAATGACTTGATCATTGATGCATTTCATTTGATTTAAGTTTGCTTGTTAAATTGTTCTTGTATTTGTTATTGCATGCTGAGCCTTTGGCTCACTTTTGCTGCTTTGCAGATAATGAAGATGATTTATATGATGATCTGGGCTACGGGTCAATTTTGAGCATTCATGGACGAGTGGGACGAGTAGGACTCAAATACCCTTGGATTTAGAAAAGCTTTTGTTTAAAGCATAATTCTCTATAACAAGCCTAAGTGTAAAAGACCTTAAAATCTCTTTAGGTTATCTTTTGTACTAAGAAAAACTTGTAATTTTTGTAGTGTCTTGTATTGACACTAAACTTTGTACATATGATGTATATATAAGTATAGATTGCTTTTATTAGCAATCTTGTTTTGTTAAAGTTGTTTATAAAGTTTTAGTAGATTTGATCAATAATTCTCATAAATTATTAGTTTTGGGGTAACCTTACATATAATGTGAAAATGTTATATGTGGTTGGAGACTCGGTACTCTAAATCTCGGATTTAGTGGGTCGGGTCTTTGTAGTTTTAATTAAGTTTGGTTACGGTTTAAAAATTTATGATCAGCATAAGAATCTTATTTTGAATTTGTATGAAATCCTTTTTGTTTATCAAATTATATTCGAAGAATAGTTGAATGAATTGAAAATTTTGTTGTCTTCAATTTCTCGATATGTGTTATTATAAGCATTATTACAATAGTGAATTATTGTATCACTAATAAACGTGATAGTGATAAAACTACTATTTATTATATAACTATATGTTTCATTGCGATAAGTGTTAATGATAATATTATAACAATCTATTGATATTACGATATTACATATAATTCAATTTTTATGATAACATAATATTAGTAATACAATAATTATGATTTTATATAATTAATATTGTTAACTTATCGTAAGTGCATTAAATCATGGATATATTATATCATAGTTTCAATTATTTAGTAACCATTATATCAATATTGACAAAGTTGTCATATTAGGACTGTTTTGATATATGATAATAAACATTGATAATTACAATATATGATAGCAACCGTTATTACTATTTTCTTGAGCACATTTATCTTATACAAAACTAGCTTTGCAATGTTGTGGAAAACTCTGCTTACTAAGATATTGTCCACTTTGGTCATATGTTGCTTGATTTTGTCCTTTGTGCTAGCGCTTCGCAGGAGGTCATCTATTTAAGGAATGCTCCGCTTAGAGCACGCTTAACTTTGAGTTCTGACAAACTCCAAGCAATTACACCAAAAGATGCCTTTACTATTAAAGTTTTACCATCTATATTTGAGGGTATTATGAGCTCAATTTAAGATTTAGGCATTGGATTTATTTTCAAGCTGCAACCTAGCTAGTTACATTCAAATTATTGCCATTTCCCAATAGTTTTCTTCCTAATAATGGAAGGTAGCAATTTACTGATTGGCATGTGATTTTATGGGTTTTGTGGTGTGTGATGGCGTTTTTATACATTTAATTAATATGTATGTTGATTATAATATTTCAAAGTTTATGATCATTATTGAATTTTATTTGACTATATTTAAATTATTTTTTAAGATTTTAAATACTTGCCAAACATAACAATAAAAGGCTTATTGCTTATAAGTAATCTATTAGATGCTTTAATCCTTTGGTTTATTGATTACATTCTAAAGCATGTAATTATTTAATTTTGGAGCCAAATATTATATACGACATTGGAAACGGGCAAAATATAGGTGCAGACATATCACCAAATTGAGAAGTAACATCTAAATAATTATACCAAAAAAAGAAAAACATCTAAATAATGTTTTCTAAATTATAAAAAAACCAAAATATAGTTATGCTTTTTGCAATCAAGCCTTTTTCTTCTAGAGGTGCTTGTACTTTTCCCATAAATCAAACAGGAGATAAATACACAACTTTCAGAAAGAAACATCATTTCAGTAACAACCTTATTTGAATTATAATTTTCAGTCACCCTGTTTTTCGAAAACACGTGATAATCAATTAACACTGAATTGATGCTTATCTCATTTATGGTAAAAGTATAAGCACCTCTAGAAGAAAAAGGGTTGCTGCACAAAGCATAACCATATTTTTGTACACTTGTTATTCAATATTCAGTGTTCGAACTATCAACTTTGTGCTATTTTTTTTGTTCTTTTATTTATTTTTTTATTAGTTCCGTTTACTGGCTAATTAAATAAGAAATTGATTCCTCATACAAATCGGTAAAAAAATTTCACATTACAATGTTTGTACACTTCTTTTATTCAATATTCAACGTTTGAAACTATCATGGAAAAGGAAAAAAAATATTTTAATTTTTTAATTACGAAAATGTCAATAGGATGAAAATAATTCTAGTTTTAGACAACTAATAATGAACTTGTTTCTTTAAGAGATAAGTTGCTGGAATTATACCAACTTTGTCAATTGAAGAGATGAGTTTGTCCAAAAAAAAAAAGAAATAAATAAATATAAAATAAAAAGTATTGCAAAATACAAAAAGGTAAAAAATGTTAAATATTTATGCTATTTTCCATGCGAATAGAAATTACTTATCATCAATTCATAGCATTTAATGTATCATTGATAACAATATACTAAATAAATATAATTTTGAAATAGCCATAATTTCCTAAGTCATGTTTTATAAATGTGTTAATTCAATTATGCATGATTTTAAAATATGATGAATGTGATTTATATTAATATATGATATATTTGTTATGTTGATGTATTAAAATACCTAAATATCTTAGAATAACTAAATATTGAGTTTATAACTTTGTGAGTGTAGTTAAGAGTGTGATAAAATAGCTTAAAAAAAGTAAACATACAAAATATAAATATATATATATATATATTTCTACACAATAGATTTTTTTTTAGGCATTAATCAAGCCCAAAAAGACATTTAATGCCTAAAATAAGCCCACTTTATTTACTAAAAACAAGCCCATGTAAAGCCTTAAATAAGATAGCCCCAAAAGTCAACTAAGAAGATAAATATTATCTCATAAAGTACAATTTTCGTCCAAAAATTTAAGACATAAAAAACACCCCTTTACAAGCTCTAAAACCTTATTTTCTCTTCTCCAAAAGCTCTCCCATTGATATGTAATACTAACCTCTTCAACTTTTACAAAGAAAACCATTAAAGGCTTGCAACAAGACCATAAAATCAAGACACAAAGCTCTTAAGGTATGTGTGTTCCTTTGTTTTAAGCATATGTAAAATGTGCTTTTTATTAGGATAGGGTTTATATGCTAAAAATGAGATAGGATGGTTTCTTGTCTTGTTGGTAGTTGGAGTAGTATTTTCGTGCTAAAAGAGCTTGTAGTATGTGTTAGTAGGTAACTTAAAATGTTTGTATGATTGAAGTATAGGATAGTGATGCTGTGAAGTAGAAACAAAATTTAAGCATTGATACTTTTGAAATTGGTAAAAACTTAAATATAAAGTTGTATATCTTTTTTTAAGTTTTCCAATAACTTGAATCACCTTAATCGGAGATCGGATGAAAAAGTTACGGTTAAAATATGATAGGCTGCGAAACAGGAGAAGGCTACACGATCCGTGTAGGGGTAGTATATGTAGAAATTTGATTCTGTGAGTCACGAGTGCATGTACACGACCTGTGTAAAGGTATTGTACAACTGAGAAAATTTTGAAACATGATTTCTCTATTTTCATTCGAAAATTGCAGCTTTTGCACACTTTTAATCCTCATCAAACACAATTCATACCCCAACTTCATTTATACAATTTTCAAACATGGTTAAAAACTTATGTTTGTTTGTTAAATGTGTAATTGCTTAGGAAATGAATCTTTTTTAGCCAAATTGAGATAGATAAGTGAAAAGTGATGTGTTGTGCTAATTAATTAATATAATCAAGTATGATTTAAATGAACTTATTGTATATGTTAAGTTATGTATGTGTGAGAATACATGTTATGTTTTGTGTGAACTTTGTTTAGAATTGAATTTATGCAAGTGTGAGTTCTTGTTTTGAATTAGTGTTAAAGTTTTATTAATTTAATCTCTTTTATCAGATTCTCTATCACCTTCAGGACTAGTTACACCTTCTTTGTTTGAGAATATCTCAGGTACGCAGTAACATGCTTGTTTCTTGCCTAGGATAAGCATAATTAAATTTACTCTAATTTATGAAAACTTAAATTATGTTTGAATTGGTTGTCTATTACGCTGTTGAATCCGGTTCGAGGAGCGGTACCCTGTCATGATGCAATGACATGGTAGTTTTAGGTGCTTAGGCCATCTTTGTCATGATGCAATGGCTTTTATAAGTGGTACGACGAGTAGTCGATGGGGTTTTTAGTATCGGTATAACATTTACTCAAGCTTAGGATGAAGTAACATGATTTAATTCAACGTTTTGAGACTTGAATTGGGTGATGTTATGGACTAAGATAAGTGAAGATGATAAATGGCTGAGAATCTTAGATGAGACTATTTTTCATTTTCAGATATATCATCTAGGAGATATGAGTTCCTAAACAACTTATATCAACCCCCTGAGCGTCAAGGTCGTTACTCAGGTCCCCAAAATGTCCCTATTGCCCAGAGTTTGAATACACCAGTATTGTTTGATTAATTAAAGACTTTCTAATAACTTATTGATTGTTGCATATGCATATAGATTAAGCTTATGTGTATCACTAGCCTTTGTTTTCGTTACTTATGTACTAGGCCTTTGGCTCATTATTTTATCTTTACAGGATCCTAAGACGATGAGTTTTATGCTAGCATGGGTTATGGGACTGATTTTGAAGATTTTCTTGATAGTTGGGAAGATTAAGTTGGCTATGGACTACATGGATTCCTTTTTGTAATAGATTAGATAGACTATCTTTTGGAAGAATATATATTAATGTTGGAGCTTTGTTTATCTTTATATCTTTTGTTTAAGGTTTGTCATTAGCCTTTGTTTGTAATATATATATGTAATTATGTATATTTAAGTTTTGTCTCTTATGATATGTGATGATAATGATGTATGTTTTCTTAGAAGTTAAAAAAAAATTCTATAGTTCTCACATTCGTTTTTATAAAGATTTTAGATAAACAATTTTTCAAACTTTTCTTTTAGGACAACCTTACATATAATACTGTAGGTTATATGTGGTTGGTGACTCGAATTCTTTAAAAAATTTTAAAATAAGTCTATTTGCTTAATACAAATGCCACCAAAAGAAAAATCTCACTTTTAACAATTTTGGACTTTTTTTCCTCTTTCATAACGTCTAAAAGAGATTACTTTATTCTCACATTGTTAATATATCAATTCAAGTGGAATGTCTTTGTGTACTGTAAAGACCCGATCCTCTAAATCCCAAGATTTTGAGTACCGAGTCCCCAACCACATATAACGTTTTCATATTATATGTAAGGTTGTCCTAAAACTAACAATTTATGAATATTGTTTGATCAAAATTACTAAAACTTTATAAAGAACTTTTAATAAAACAAGACTGCTAACAAAAGCAATCTATACATATATTTACATCATATATACACTGCTTAGTGTCAATACAAGACACTACAAAATTACAAGTTTTCTTAAAGTAAAAGAATCCTAGGGAATCTTAAGGTCTTTACAAGTTAGGCTTGTCTGTCAAGCCTTCTATACATAACTTTTCTTTAGCAAAAATTCTTCCAAAAGTCCAGGGTGTTCTAGTCCTATTCGTCCCACTCATCCATGAATCTCTCAAAGTCGGACCCGTACCCCAAATCATCATAAAACTCATCTCCAATACCTGCAAAGCAGCAAAAGTGAGCCAAATCAGTACACAATAACAAATGCAAGAACAAGTTATCAAGCCAATGTAAATCCAATGAAATGCATCAGTAGACAAGTGATTATCTTTATTAAATTTTCTTTCGCAAAACAATAGGGGGGTATTCAAACCCCAATCACGCTTTAGGAATTTAGGGATCCTGAGTAACAGCAGCTGCTCAGGGGGTTGATATAAGCAGTCCGAATACTTATATCTCCTATATCTATCTCTTGAAGATAATAGCTTCATTTAGGGTTCAAAAGCCGTTGCCCACTCTACTTAAACTCAGTCCATAACATGAGCCTAGTTCACAAGTTCCCATAAACTTTGAACTAAATCATGGTATTTCCCCTAAGTTTAAGCAAACGTTACTCAAATACTATTCCCCCTATCGGCTACCCACTTAACCAAAAAGAATCGCTATTGCATCATAGCGTACTGCATCATGGTATCATTGCATCATGACTTGGTTAAGCCTAACTAACATGTCATTGCATCATGACAGGTTTGTTGCTCCTCGGACCAGATTAAACAGCGTAATAGACATCCAATTCATTCAAATATTAAGCCGAATCAATTTAAGTCAAATTAGGAATGCCTAGTCCTAGCAAACATCAAACAAGTTATTGCGTACTTGAACCCGATATTATATCACTATAGTCTCTCGGTGAAGAACTAACCGAAGAACCCTTAACTGAGATAGGAATATCAAAATAATCAATAAATAAATATAGATTTCACATTCACAAGTATATATACATATCACAATCCTAGATCAATTATACAAGGAAATTCATTAAGCTTTGCATAGAGTTTTAATATTAAATTCATGCATAAAACATGTTTATCTAGCTTATATATTCAATAGGAATTCATATATGAAGTAAAGATTGAAAATTGAAGAAGTTTGGATTTGAAAAACTCAGGAGATATGCTGCCTTCCAACGCTTGCAACATTTGATTGAACGCCGACAGCGTAGGTAGTTTACGCCGGCGGCGTTTCACTCCGGCATTTAAAAATTTGATTCTGTTCCACTTGAACACCGCCCCATACGCCGACGGCTTAAACTCTCTAATTGCCGGCATACATTTTGAAGAACAAACACTGGCAAAATTTCTTGTAAAAGCCGGTATTCGAAAGCGGCGTTAAAAGATTTACTTCTGTTTGGTTCCAACGCTGCGTCTACGCTGGCGACGTTGAATTTCCAGATGCCGTCGTACGTTCAAAACAGACCTATTCGACAGAACACATTTTCCCTGTTTTCCACTTCAAATTTTCTAACCTATAACACTTTTAAATCTTCTTCAAATTCATTTTTAACTTCATATACTCACTCCCATCTACACTACTCAATTCTAGCCACTCAAAACATTAAATCAACACATTTAATCACTTCAAATCCCACTTCCATTCATTCTCAACTTTAACTACTCAAACTGTCTTTATTTCTTCTCAACACTCTATATTACTACCACAACACATATACAAACTCACACACTAACAAAACACATCCAACCTAATTTCAATGCATGAACAAGCAATTTAGATAGCATTAAACTCGTCCTATCCAAGATTTCACATAGCCACTATAAGAAATGAAAACAAAACAAAAGTTTACTTAAATCAACTCACATGATATGCCTTGTCTTGGAGAGAATTGTGATTCACAAAGCTTGATGTTGCTTTGGTTTGAGCTTGGGATTTGGAGTGGAAGAAGAAGAGAAAAGAAAGAAAGAAAAAGGAAAAGTTCGTATAAAAAAAAGGGCTGCCCAAAAGGAGGTCTAATTAAGCTAATTTGAGTCTTAAACTTATCTAAAAATTTACTTTTAAGGCATATATAACTTTAGTTTGCATTTGGGATTTATTTGAGTCTCATTTGGGGTTCATTTAGGCATAATACTAGCTTAACTAATAGAAACTTCTATCAACTAATCTTAAGTAAATACAAAGTTGATTCTATAGATTTAAACTTAACTTAACATATTAATGTATAAAAGACACAATTAATAATTATACTATACACACATTAATATATATAAAACAAGGATATTAATTTCATTACATATGCAAAATAACACATGAAATGTTCAATTTACACTAACTTAAACACATTTAGACTATTACCAAACACAACTATCATAAATCATCATGCATTTAATTCAATAATTAAGATAAATAAGCATATACATGGAAATTTAAATGAATTTAAATTTGGATCATTTCATTCTTCCCTTTTAAAGAAGTTTCGTCCCCGAAACTTAACTCACCTTCTTAATCAAAGAGTTCAGGATACTTCTGTCTCATAACACTTTCCACTTCCCAAATCGCTTCTCTCTCAGATTGATTACTCCATTGAACTTTTACCATCGGTATCACTTTATTCCTCAATTCTTTGTCCATTTTTCCCAAAATTCTAATCAATTTCTCCTCAGTAGTCAAATCTGGTAGTATCTCCGGTTGATTTGTATCCAATATTGCGTCGGAATCAAGATGCATTTTCTAAGCTGAGACACATGAAAAACATTATGAACACCTGCCAAACTTGGTGGTAACGCCAATCTATAAGCTAATGGCCCGATTCGTTCCAAAATTTCATATGGTCCAATATATCTTGGATTCAATTTGCTCCTTACTCCAAATCTAAAAACTCCTTTCGTCGGGGATATCTTGAGAAACACATGATCTCCAAGTTCAAACTCCAAAGGTCTTCTTCTCAAATCGGCATAACTTTTATATCGGTCTTGAGCAGCTTTTAATCTCTGTTTGATCATTTGAATCTTATCAATTGCTTGTTGTACCAAATCAGGACCAATCAACACTCTCTCGCCCACTTCATCCCAATGTAAAGGAGATCTACATTTTCTCCCATATAATGCTTCATATGGAGCCATCTGAATCGCTGCCTGATAGCTATTGTTGTAAGCAAATTCAACTAGAGGTAAGTGTTCATCCCAATTCCTTCCAAAATCTAATGCACAAGCTCTAAGCATATCTTCAAGAATTTGAATCATCCTTTCTGATTGCCCGTCAGTTTGTGGATGAAAAGCTGTACTAAATTGTAACTTTGTCCCAAGAGCTTCATGAAGACTTTTCCAAAATCGACTGACAAATCTGGTATCCCTATCTGAAGTGATGGTCACTGGTATACCATGTAATCTCACTATCTCTCGAATATAAATCTGAGCCAATTTTTCGAGTGAATACCCAACTCTCAATGGAATGAAATGTGATGATTTCGTTAGCCGATCTACGATGATCCAAATCATTTCATTCTTGGCTACTGTCTTTGGTAAAGCCGTCACAAAATCCATAGTTATCTCATCCCACTTCTATTCTGGGATTCTCAATGGTTGCAATTCTCCTCCAGGTCGTTGATGCTCAATCTTCACTTGTTGATATACCAAACACTTAGAAACAAATCTTGCAATATCCTTCTTCATTCCTTCCCACCAAAAATGTCGCTTCAAGTCTCGATACATCTTTGTGTTTCCAGGATGAATTGAATATGAGGAGGAATGCGCTTCTTTCATAATTTGATGTCTCAAGTCATAGATCTCGGGTACATAAATTCTATCCTTAAACCTGATAATACCCTTATCATCAATCCTCATATCTTTTCTCCTCTTTTTACTTATCTCACTTCTCAATTTCTGGCTTCCAGGTTCTTCCAGTTGTCCTTACTTAATTTGATCCAGAATCGTTGGTTGCACAGATAAACTCGCTAGCATAATGTCAACATTTTCCATGGCTATCTCAATATTCATCCTTTGAAGATCTTCTTGTAATTCCCGTTGAGTAGTAATCAGAGATTCCACATTCATTGGTTTCTTTCTACTGAGCGCATCTACTACAACATTGGCTTTTCCCGGGTGATACAAAATTTCAACATTGTAATCTTTGATTAACTCCAACCATCTTCGTTGTCGCATATTCAATTCTTTTTGAGTGAAAATGTATTTCAAACTCTTGTGATCAGTAAATATCTTACACTTTTCACCAAATAAATAATGTCTCCAAAGCTTCAATGATAATACGACCGCGGCTAGCTTGAGATCGTGAATTGGGTAATTCCTCTCGTGGGGTTTCAATTGTCTTGAGACATAAGCTATAACTCGATTATCTTGCACCAAAACACATCCGAGTCCTTGAAGTGAAGCATCACTGTAGATCACGAACTCTTCTCCGCTAACTGGTAGTGCCAAAATCAATGCAGAAACCAATCGTTCTTTTAGCTCAAGAAAACTTTGATTACAATCTTCATTCCAATCAAATTTTACATATTTTCTTGTCAACTTAGTTAATGGTGAAGCAATTTTGGAAAAACCTTGTACAAGTCTTCTATAATAGCTTGCCAAACCTAGAAAACTTCGTACTTCCGTGACACTTGTAGGTGGTGGCCAGTCCAATACTGCTCTAATCTTTTCCGGATCAACAAATATTCCTTCTTTTGTAATGATATGTCCCAAGAATGCAACTTCTCTCAACCAAAACTTGCACTTGCTAAATTTAGCATAAAGCTTCCTCTCTCTTAATCTTTGTAGAACAAGTTTCAAATGTTTCTCATGTTCTTCTATATTCTTTGAATACACCAATATATCATCAATGAAGACTATTACAAACTGATCCAGATAATCTTTAAATACCCTATTCATCAAATCCATTCATCTAACCTATGCTCGAAACCCAGTGGTGGCTTACTTGCAGCTGCATCGCCTCCACCTTTGGCTATGACGTAACGTTTAAGCCTGTATCGAAGCTGACTATACGACTTGCTTGCCAGATAGTTCAGTGTCACCTACCATTTGTGAATTGTCTGCCAGTTTTCGAGTAGTTCAAACTTGTTCTACAAATTAAACAAAAAAATAAATAAAGAAGGTAGACGGAGCAAAAAATTGGTTTTTTGTATATGTTTGCATTTAAAATTAACTTACCATTACACGACGGATGATGCCATGTCGATATGCCTCAGGAAACGCTGACCATGCCTTTTCTTGACCTCCAGGGACAAACAACTTCATCGATGCTCTGTGATGGAGTAAGAACTCCAATCTAACCATCTCCAGAGATGAGCATATGAGACCCATAAACCCATCAGGCATAGTGATAGTCGGTCTACAGCCTGTCCTCCTATACTCCTCCTCCGCCCAATAACCTCTATACATACCCCTGCGCCTATCTGACACCGTAATGTTTGCCTCCTCATGCTGAGCGGCCTCCTCCTGCTCCACTGCTGCGGCCTGTGGGTCATTCGGGTTAACCTGAGCAGGCATTTCATCCGGAAGGTCGTACAACACCTCTTCCCCGATCCCCAACTCATTTACCCATCCCGGCTGTAGCTCAGCCGCCTGACCCGATTGGTCATCGGGGTGTCAGACCTGCTGATCAGTAAGTAAGGCAGTAAACGATTCTCCTGTATAATAAAATAAGAAAAAAAAAACGCATGAGTCCAAAATGGATATAATATTGCTATAACAGATAAAACATTTACAAATGAAGCTTGAAATCCCACCAGTGTACTGCTCCGGATGTGCCTTAGAGTCGTCCAAAAGCTGATCCATGAAATCGGAGCTACTCATCCTGCAAGTTTTAAAAATAACACCGGTTACTTAAACATTTTGTGGGGATCATTACGAAAACAAAGTACATGTGACAGATAATAAATAAATAAACGTATCCATACAATCTATTCGTCCAAATCGTCATCGCCTATGCTACTGCATCCCACACTCGGGTCGGGTAAGCGTGTAAGGTTTCCTAGATCAACAAATATGCGATCGATTGGAATTGTCCATGGCCTTTGCACTGTCTGTTGCATTGCCTCCTCTATTGGAGGTGGCTCAATCGATTCAACATCTTCTATGCTCTCAGTTTGGAAGAGAGCACGTGTGAACATATGACGGTGTACAACTTTCTATACAATCATCCAGTTACCATATCGCTTGCTTGGGTCCTTTAGGTAAAATACTTGTTGTGCTTGGTCGGCAAGGATGTACAGGTCGTTATCGTACCATGACCTTGCGGTGTTGATGGAGATGAGGTCTCCATCGATAATTTTCGATTTATCCTTGTCCGTATCGAACCACCTGCATTTGAATAAAAACACTTTCTTCGACCCCACATAATTTAGTTGTATAACTTCTGTGAGAACGCCGTAAAATGTAAGTTGTTGTCCCTCATGCACCGATGACGTATACACCGCTATTCTGTGAACTTAATCCAATCTCCTTGGCTTCTGTGTTGTATCGGATACCATTCACGATACAAGCATTGAAGCTATATCGATGAATTTCAGGGCCTCATGCCAACGCTTCAAGATCTTCTGGCATCTGATGTCTATGGATAGACGTTTGCTCCATAATCTACATACCATGTCAACAATTAAAGTTACATGTGAAGATATCGATGAATTAATGGAATTGAAGGCTTTAACAAGTTTTAACCTTATTTCTAAACCACTCAGCAAAATGTTTACATACTATTCCTCCTATTGTAAACCCCCAAAAATTTTCATAAATCATAAAAAAATAATTCTAAAAGATTAAAATTTAAATCCCAAAAATCGACTCAAGTTAAAACCAAATTCTAAATGAAGACAAACACCAGAAACGAAAACCTAAAACGCAAACCAAGTTAAAACCTAATTCTAAATAAAGATAAAAAACGAGATTTCTTAATTTGAAAATAGGGAACCCTCAAGAACAAAATGGAAAAATCCAACTATCGGTTGAAATAACATCCGTACATCAAACAAATCACCTCGCCGTTCCTAACACGCAAATCAAGACAATCGATGAAATTCAGAATAAGAAATTTCAATTTTCACCAAAAGTCAAACTGAGTCAACTCATAACCCTAGACTAGGTTAAACGATCCCGAAAACTAAAAACTATTAAATTATCACAAATAAAAATAAGATAAAACATAAAGGTCGAGCTAAAATATAAAACAATCAAAACTCAAAAATTATACGATCTTACAAATAACTCAGTAAAATCGGAAGTCAAAACGGAACCCTAAAGGACAACAAGTCTATAACGAAACCTAGTATTTAAGATCCGGCAATCCCGCGTTTTCAAACCATAGAAAATGAAATTAAGTTAATGGCCTAGAATAGTTCGTAATAATATAGGGTAATATAAAAATATTAGATTCACGAATTTCGAGTGTCCTTCGGACTCAAACGGGATCAGTGCTAGAAAAGCGTGTCCCGGAGCTCGGAATATTAAAAATATTCCGTTTATACCAATAGACTCGTAAAAATACAAGGATTCCAAAAATATCAGTTTTAGAATTTTTCGGTAGCTAAAAATTACAGATATAGCTCAATTACGTGTATTTTTATTACTACCGGTACTTTAATTGTCTAGTTTACTATTCATAGTACTTTTCTACTATTCATTACTATTTTCACTATCTCTACTTTTTCTTACACCTATTTTTTACACCTACATATCTATTTTCTCATTTTTTTCATTTCCAATACAACTTATTCACATCAACCTTACATATTACTTCTTTATTACACAAACAATAAAAATAAAACAATTTCCTCCTCTCAAAAAGCAAAACCGGCGCCATCCCTCTCCTTTCACATAGCAATTATTTTTCTTTTCAATTTATTTTTACATCCAAAATTCACTCCAAAAATATAAATACCCCCTTCCTCTTTTTCTTTCACACAATTCATTCTACTACCAAAACTCTCTCAAAATCACTATACAAACTCTCTCCATAAACTCTTCCTCTACCAAAACTCTCTTTCACCAAATATCCACAAGAATTTTTCTACATACAATACAACTATCATCTCTCCATAACCACATAACCATACATTCACTACCATCTTCATACCACACAAATACCTTAGGTAAAAATTTCTTTCAACCATTTATCTATTCATTTCATGTAACTTAGCATGACTATGGTGTTGTTTTGAAACTCACATGAGTAGTAAAAGTAACAACATGTTTATGTTTTGTTCTTATACATAAGCTTTCTATTTTATTATGTTGTTATTATTATTGTTATTATTTGCTTCTAATCTAACTTATATTATGTATATATATTTATTTAGAGCATATAAGCTCATTTGTTATTTATTTACTTTCAAGTTATGCAATTTATTTATTTCATGTTATTATTAAGACTAGTCTTTCTAGTCTTAGACTTGTCCATATCAAGTCAAAACAATCTTTTATTTATTTATTTTCTTTAATCTTTCGGGACTAGTCCATTCTTAGTCCCGGGATGCCTTGATGAAGCTAAGGCTCCAATACTTGACCGGGATTCTTTGATGAAGCTAAGGTTCCTAATGCTTGATATTTTATTTCCTTGCTTATTATTTGTTTTTATTATTTTCTTATTATTTTATATGATCATGATATTTACATCTTCATAATGTTAATGTCTCAAGTAATCTAAAAATAGAATTTTACTTTACTAAATAAACTCAAAGCTAGAATTTCGATTAAGTGATTTATCAACAAAATCATGAAATTACTATCAACAACCTAAGAATAGAGTAATACAAGTTTTCTCAAGTTTTCTTAAAGAACAAAGATAGTTTACTAAGAAAACATAAGCAATAAATATTTTCTTTGTATTTTATGGTAATCTAAGTTTTAAGAAAAATAAATCGCTGATATTAAAAGTTTAGGACTTAAACTCTTTTCCAAACTAAGAAACAAACAAGTTTTCAAAGTTAATATAAAAATCAAGTCATAAAGAACCCACTTAGGAAAAGTATTGATTTTTAAATTTCTAAAAGAAAGAACTTATTTTCAAAAGAATATAAATAAAGTAAGATTAACAATAATGGATTTTATCAATAAAGATGATTCTTTTCAAAGAAAATGAAAGAACAAGTTTTAGAAAACAAAAGCTTATATTTTAGAAATGAATATAAGAAGACAAGACTCATTTTCTTAAACCATCATAAATACAAAATTATGAAAAGGTTTTCATCAACTTAATATAATTGTGATAAATTTGATTTTTAAAGTAAAATTTGTGGAAAACTAAGGTTACAAGAAAATTTATTTTTCTTTGGAAAAATAATAAAATAAGAACATACTCATTTATAACCACCTAGGAAAAATATAAAGTTTCTTTAAAATACTTATTTTCAAAGTTAAAGTTTAAATAAATTGTTTTATGAAATAAATTGTTGAGACACTGCCATTAGGGTTTTTGCATATAAGTGAGCTTACCTATATATTCAAAGTGTTTATCAAATATATACTTGTATACATATATTGTTACAAAAGAATTTTCTTTTAAAAATGAAGTTGAGTTAGAAAACGGATTTATAAAAGATTGGCAATTTTCATTTTAAATCTGAACCCAATGTTTTCGGAACCCAAATGACCTTATATGACATAGATATTTTCGAATAGGTAGAAAACGGTATATTATATGCGAAATTCCGAGTTAAAATGAGCAAGTTATGGCCATTTTATGTTGGAATTTCCTCTTATACGATTTTACCGCGATTTAAGAAAAGTGTAGAAAGTCCAAGAATAGAAACTTCATGAAGGACTCATCCCGGGTATTTCTTTTGTCTAGGTGACGAAAGATACGAGATTACCCTACCCTAGGATTACTACGACTAAGAAGATCGCAAATGGACGAGTGAGTTATTCCTCCTAATTTCGTTACCTTGCTTGTGCTTGTAAAGTAGTAGCATTAGTATACTAAGAAAAGATAAAAACAAATATATTGGGGGAATTCGGGATTATGTGTAATTCTATGTTTATGTGTGAAATGAGAATTAAGAATAAAACAGCCTTAAATTGCTTGTTTAAATAATTTAGTTTATTTACTTGTATGATTGTTTATTGTTTGCTAAATTGATTGATCGCCCCTAATAACCTTAATAAGGTTTGGCTTAAGAAAACTAAAACGCTTACACATAGCATCCATCGAGTCACATCTATTTCGGAAGGCTGCTACTCCTACGCGTAGAGTTGGATTGGCTGTGATCGTGCGGTGCCACGGGCCATGTTCCTTCCTGGAGAATCCAAATCGCTTGGGGAAAGCGACTCTAGGTTCGGAGCCGAGCCAACCGAACGCTGTGGGTGAGGACCTGGGGACTAGTAGTAGAAGGTCGAGGACCTTCAACCCCGATTCCCTAACCTTTGATACGGAGGGGTAAATCCGTTCTATATATAGTTTCCAGATAACTGTATATATTTGTGTAATCACGTGGTTGTTGCATTGTATGCATAGCATATGTGTGATTAAATAAATAAACTTGTTTAAAAATATGGTGCGAATGAAAAGGAATATCTCACTAAGCTAGTTGTAGCTTATACCCCTATAGATTTTGTTGAAACAGGTATATCCGTGGCTTAAAGTGAGGATTCATAACATTGAGGAAATCATGGAAGGATGGTTAAGCTTCTATGAAGGACATAGAATCATAAGATAAGTAATTTTGTAAGGATCTTTACATATAATGACTTATATGAATAGTGATGTATATTTGTTTGAAGATAATAGATGGACATGCCCCTAAGAATTGCAATGCAATATGTTTATGATTTATGATAAGTATTCTCTTTACCTTGTTACTTATTTATTATCAATATAAATTGCACTACTCCAATGCGTTCCCTTGGTTGTGATGTAAGTCTTGTACATGATATGGAAGCCTTTGCATGACTAAGGTAGTCATTCCTAGGCTTTAGTATTGTGTACGGCGGACTGCCACGTTTAGGGTACCCCTCGAGGCGTGACACCCACATTGCGTGCTCCACGTGCAGTTAGTTCATTCTCGAACTCCCTGTGAGATATTTCATTAGAAGTTGATCTTCAAACTTGGTGAACATCTTTTGTTATCAGGTCACAAATGAATGAAAAGACATGATATACCTTATAAACGGTTGCACCTCCTCGCAATTATTCAACACTGTCCAATGCATCCTGTTGAGTTCTACATCCAAGCTTGTTATAGTGCATGCACCTATAGGACGTATGGGTTGTGCGAATACTCGAAACGATGACGATGGACATTCATCCAACGGTTCGTCCCACTGTCGGTGGGGTCTATTTATTCTTGAGTCCATGTTATCAAAATATAGTGAGCAAAATTGAATGCTCTCCCGCATAACACATGACTCGGTAATTGAACCTTCCGGTCTTGCCCTATTCCGCAAATCTTCTTTTAGAACTCCCGTGTACCTCTCAACAGGATACATCCACCGGTACTGGACTGGACCACATACGCATGCTTCCTTTGGAAGATGCACGGCTAAATGTATCATAATATCAAAAAAAGCATGAGGAAATATCATCTCTAACTTGCATAGAGTTAGGATTATTGTTTTTTCCAAAGACTCCAATAGATTTACACAGAGTTCTTTAGCAGTCAATTTCCTGAAAAAACGAGATACATCACATACAACATCGTAAATGCGATTATCCAAGACCCTACGAATGACAACCGGGAGAATATGTTGCAACAAGACATGACAATCATGACTCTTCAGACCTCTCAAACTAACTTCATCAGCACCTAAGCAAGATGATATATTTGAAGCATATCCATTAGGCATCTTCACATCCCTGATTGAATTACATACCTCTCTCATTTGCCGAGTGGATAGTGTATGTGCAACTGGTGGCTTGAAAATGCGTCTACCATGTTGCTGCAGATGTAGCTCGGAACGAATACCATTTCTTGGAGGGTGAGTCTCGCCTTTCTATGTCTTTTGATTTGCCCTTAAGAAAATAGTTCCCACTAGGTTATCGCATATATTCTTTTCGATATGCATCACATCAAGATTATGTCATATGTGCAGTTTACTCCAATATGGCAATTGGAATAGCAAAATCTTCTTACACCAGTTTGTGCCGTCTTTATTCCTCCGACGGCATAGGCGCTCTTGCAATTTTCCCAAAAGGACATGCTCATATCGACTCAATTGATCGATGATGTCTAAACTAGAGAAATCCCTTAGTCATGCTCGTGTTTCCATGGCCGTCAAAACTTACCCTGTCGTGGCGCACTTATGTCTCAAAGGCAAGAACCGTCTATGGCCCATATAGTGGAACTTACTGTTTGAATGGCCACTTGTGCAGTCGATGTTACATATTGGACATGCTTTATAACCCATCGTCGTCCAGCCTGAAATGTCACCGTAAGCCAGGAAATCGTTAATAGTCCATAATAATGCAGCATGCATTCGAAATACCCGTCCTTTGACCACATCTAGTGTTTTGACCCCACTTGTCCAAAGTTCTTATAGCTCATCTATCAATGGTTGTAAGTACACATCAATATCTTTACCTGGTGATTTCGGCCCGGTATTAAAAGAGACATCATCATATATGGCTCCTTCATACATCTCCATGGTGGAACATTGTATACAAACATAATAATTGGCCACACACTGTGTGTTGTGCTCATGTTTGCATATGGATTAAACCCATCAGTGGCAAGTCCTAATCGTACACTTCGGGGGTCCGACGCGAACAAAGGATATTTGTTATCCAATCCCTTCCACTGTTCGGAATTCACCGGATGCCTCAACACACCATCTGCGGATATATACTTTTCCTTATGCCATCTCATCTATAGAGCCGTCTTCCGACACATAAATAGCCTTTGTAATCTTAGAATTAATGGGAAATGTCGCAACACCTTAACCGGTACTGTTTTTTGTTTTCTTGAATGAAGCTTCCACCTTCCTTCCCCACACACTGGGCATGTATCAAAATTTTCAAATTCTTTTCGAAACAACACACAATCATATTTGCAAGCATGAATCATGTTTGCATACATGCCTAACTGCTTCAAAAACTTCCGTGCTTCGTAATATGATGTAGGTAACAAATTGTCGGTAGGTAACAAACTTTTTATTAAGTCAAGCCAACTGTTAAATGACTTCATTGACTGCTTACCGTCAACCTTTAGATTTATCATTTGCAGTACTGCTGATAATAATGAAAACTTTGTACATCCCGGATACACTGGACTCTTTGCTTTTTCAAACATTCCGGTCCACCCCTCTCCATTAAACCTACTACTTTCATCTTCGCTGTCAACATCATCGCCATCGCCATCGCCATCACCATCACTTATATTAGCAGCAATATCTCCCAAAAGTTTTTGATCTGCCTCATCTTCAAAGTGCGTGTATTCAAGTGGATTACTCCCTTCATCCATAACAACATTATCATGTACCTCGTATTCATCTACATCCTCACCATGATAAATCCAAGGGGAGTAGGTCCAAGCCATTCCCCTCCTGAGGAGGTGATACTCAATAATCTGAATAGATCGCCATGAACCATTAAGACAATCTCTACAAAGGCATCTAATCAGTCCATCTATCCGCTTATGGTTTACATCAGCTTCTAAAAATTCTCTAACCCCGTTTCTATATTGCGTTGTTGTCAAATCACGTGTCATATGCCAAGTTCGTTCAGATATCCTAATTTGGCATTTAATTAATTACCACATCTAAGTCACATCGGATAACTCTCCTATAACTATGCAAGCATCTATATTGGAACACCATATTTTTAATTTACTTATTATTTAACCCTATATGTGTCATGCAATTAAAAATAATATGTATAGTTTTATTGAATCTCTAAGAAAAATACATTACTACAAATTTAACATAAATTAATTGATAAACATATAAATAGGAGCATTTACTACTGTACACATTCATACATTTATGAAGTTATACATATACGCATGTATTAAATATTAATATATAATTGTTATATTGTAACTATATGTTTTTGTTAACATACAATTAATAGTATTGAAATAATTGTATTTACACTACGTATCATAAAAGTAAACACAATACACATATTAGACAATAATATGACATCTAGATCATAAATACATATAATATTTTTAGCTTACTTATAAAAATATATAAGTATACATAAAATATACAGTAAATACTACATATACAAGTAGTATCATTTCAATACTTACACTTATTTTATGTGTTATTAATTTAAACACATAAAACAAGCTTCGAATAATATATAAATACTTGATCCTAAGTATATACATAGTTTTTTCAATTACTAACAATAAATACATAACGATAAATTGAACATTCATTAATCAATATATATGAAAATATTAACATCTCAATATTTATATTTAATCTATGTGACATGATATTAAACATAATAAACATAGATTGAATAATAACATGTAATCACATATCCTAAAAATCTATAATTTTTTCAACTACACACTAATAGACACAACTATAAATTAAATACATATTACTACATAAATATATTACTACTACTATTTAAATAAATGAATTAAAAATTTCATAACAAATTGAACTAACCTTGTAGTAATTGTAGTACAATAAATATCTGATCGAATCTACCCAAATTATCAGATACCTTGCATAAAAATTAAAATATAAATCAAAGATATAAAATAAAATACTATAAGAATTAAATAAAAAATATAAACTTACTGTACAATTGAATTTATTAAATTCAAAATAAGTTTTTTTATTTTTTATTATTTTTTTCTGATGTGTGTGTGGATATAAATATATGGAAGTGTGTGTGTGTGCAGTTGAGAGTGAGAGAGGATTTGTGTGTGTGTGTGAAGTGACATGCGAGAGCGTGAGTGTGTGTGTGTGAGAGTGTGAGGGTGTGTGTGCGTGAGAGGGAGCGGCAGGGTGTGTGTGTGCGTAAGAACGTGAGACGGTGTGAGTGAAAGAGAGGGAGCGCAAAGTTTATATAAGGGGATTATGAAGGGAATTTCGCCTCATAAAACTGAGGCCAATTTCGCCTCATCCTAGTCAGCATATGAGGCGAAATTGACTGCTAACTAGGCTAGTGAGGCGAAATTCGCCTACCATCCTAGTCAGCGGCCAATTTCGCCTCATATGCTGACTAGGATGAGGCGAATTGGCTTCGTTTTCAAGATGAGGTCAATTTCGCCTCAGATTCTTTAAGAGGCGAATTTTACCTCTTACTTTTCGCCTCCTTTACCTACTTTCCTACTAGTGTTAATTATAAATTAATGGTTGCTGAGGTGGATAATAGGATTCTAAAATATTTTCAATTTCTTGAACATTAAATATAATGCTTAAAATATAGATATATACATATATTTAAAAAAAAAACTCTAAAACACACTTTGATAGTTTTTTTTTTCTTTTTTCACATTTCAAATGACTCGGATATTAGACATGATATCTAGTTATGAAAAAGAATAAATAAAAACACTAGAATGCTTCGAAAACATTAAATTGAATATTTTATATGTAATCCCTATTTCGCAAACTCTGATTACTAGGATGGAAATTCTTTTTTAAGGCTTTATAAAAATAAATTAAGTAAAGACAACTATAATTCCAAATTTAAAAAAAAAAAAAAGGGAAATCAGCCGCATAATTGGTGTCTTGACTTTTCCGCGATTATGAAAACGAAAAAAGAAAAAGAAAAAAGGAAAAAACAAAAGGAAAACAATTTGCCCTCTGTTAACCAGACCAAACGTGCCAATGACCAATCCAATAAATGAGTTAAAACTGATTAGGCGTTTCAGATCTACTCTTCCTCTAAGACTAGCTTTAGCTTTAACGCTGGTTGTTTAGCGTTTTCAATGGTGAGCTCCAGTGCTCCCATAAACGGGTTCCTCTCACAACGACCCATGAAGCTAATATTTTTTTAGGGTATTTTGTATATAATTTTTATTGTATGGATTCCTTAAATAATATAAATAAATATTAAAAACTATTTTTTAAGATCCTAGGATAAATTTGCAAGTTTCTTAAAATATTGAGGCGTCATTCGAGGTCTAAACTGGATTCTTAATATTAAAATTAAAGACAGTCTAATTAATATTTAATGTTTTCTTATTCGTTGCTTTTGCTTCTCCCATACATGATGGCTTTCTTTTCAGTTCTTTAGAGCCACCATCTGTCACGACATCCTCCCCCATTCATCGCAACCAACATACACCGTACACTATCTTCCGCCTCAGGGAAACCTCGTCATCCCTGCACAAAACCCCTGGATACTGCTTGTCATGCCCCAGTGCTGTGCTTATAACTAGAGTAGCCTTCTTGTCTACGATGCGGACTGAGTCAAAACTATGGCTAATAGTTGTTGTTGACATCACATACCACATTTCTTAACATGACTTTCAAAAACGTGCATTTACCTTCCCAACCATTAGTGAAGCACCCAAAACTGTTAACAAAATGATCGACGAGACGAGTGCACGTTCTCAAACGTCTTAGAGAGATGAAGACATGTTTGAGAGTGTATTTGCAATTTGCCTCAAAAGACATCAAACCGTTTAGGATTTTAACTTACCAATTATGTTTGTATTCCTTAGTGAGAGATGGGTGCTGCGTTCCATTATGGACTATTCAGGATCTAGTTTTGGATAATATATTAATCAAAACTTAATGAAGTAAATTTTTCATTAAGTGAATAATGAAATGTAATGATAAGAGTTACTTGAAATCAAACTAGATTTAGCTTTGTCTCGGAAGTTTCATCTGTCATCAATTAATCAAGTGATCAGTTTAAGCTTCGTCCATCCCTACCAATCATCTTTTAACTAAATTTTATTGGCAAATTCACGATAAACTCCGTACTCAATATGTCCCTGCATGTTTTACTCTCGTCAATTTGGATTGTCTATTGAAATTCAAAGAAAATACAACAAAGTGCCCGAAATAAAGAACATAGAGGGATTGATAGGTAGCACAAACTGTACTTTAATCTAGATAGAACTACTGATGGATTTACTTGAGATAAACCACTGGCAAGGATATGAAATTCAAAAGAAAATAGAACAGAGCGCCTGAAGTATAGAAGAACAAAGAGGAATGAAAAGCTACAAAGATTGTACTTCAATCTTGATGGATTTACGTTGTTCTAATAAACCATGGATTATGCACTGCACATGACTTCACATACTACTATAGCACATGCTAAGACAGAAGCACAAACTAGCTTTTAGCAACTAATTTATTCTTTAGGGAGTCTTTGGTTCCCATTATTTCGTGGGACAAGATTGGACAAAATCCATAGTAAGGCTTGGGACTGGACAGGAAGTCTTTGGAGGAATGGACAACTTTTAAAAAATTTATCCCATAGGTATAATGGAACAAGACATTACATCTCTAGACAAGTAGACCTTCTCTTTTTGAAGCTCAATTATGCCCCTGTTCAAACTAGCCATTTTTTCCCCAATCTTCAACACTTGAACCCGAACCCTAACCTTAACTCAGTTCTCTTCTTCACTTCAATGCCTAAAATTGAACCCTAACCTCACCTCAATGAGTACTTTTACTTGATTCCTAGCTTTGTAACTCTCTCTTCTCTCTCTCTCTTTCTTTCTCTCTCTCTCTCTCTCTCTCTCTCTCTCTCTCTCTCTCGTTTTCCATGGGACTGGATTGTAATCGAATTCAATTTTGTTTGATTTTGCAAGCAAATCTCATCCAAAAAGTGCGAGAAGTAAGTTTCGGTCCATTATATCACATACACATTGTCGATTTGATATATCTCTTGTATCCACATAACTGATCAAATTAGGGTTTCTTTTTTCTTTATTGAGAAATGAAAAAATTAGTGCTTATTTTGGCACCACTAAAAGTTGGAACCTTTGTTTTGTTTAGTACAGAAAGGGTTGAGTTTTGTGCTATTTTTATTCAATGAAAGTTACTATTCATTTTGGGTTCTAAATATATCTAGGATGTATTTCACATGGAAGGTTTTTTGTCAGTATTCAAGCTTAGCATGTGATCCATATCTAATGAATTCTTCTTCTATGTTAATAGTTCAATCTACTAACATTAGGTCGATTGTGGTGTCTATTTGAAAGTACTGCAGTGTAGCCGATAATGGTGTCTGTGATTTGTGATCATTTTATTCCCCATCGACATGCTTTTGACAATAGTTTTGTGATATTGTTTCTTTGTGCATTTTGGGTAATTTGTTCAACTTTTCAGAAACTAGCTCTCTCAGCTTTGATTCAAGATATAGAGCCACTTGATATCATCATCATTCAAAAAGAGTTCCCCCTACTACTATTGATGCCATGAAGAGAACTATATTTGGAATTGTTAGGCTTACTCCTGTCCAGCCAATTTTGAATACATATTGAGGCATTGTAGGTAGGGATGCAACCGGGGCGGGGTGGGTCGTTATAGGGTACCCGCCAGCTCGCCCGCCCTGCTAAAAACCCTATTGGGTTTTGGGTTGTACTCATAACCCGTTGGGAAAACCCGACCCGATTTAATTAAAAATCTTAGTTTAAGGAATTTACTTGTTCATTAGTTGAATGATGCTTTTCGTATAATCATTTTGTTATTTATGTATTGAGTCACATGATAGAATATAAATTATATTTACAATTAATAATCACTGACCAATTATCAAGAAAAATCGATTTCCATGTGTAACCTCCCCCACTTTTTCAAAATTTATTTCTTTCCCATGCAACACAACAAAGTATAAAAATTAATTTTCTCAAAAAATAGATATTATATATTTATAATGACAAATAAATCAAGAATATATAGATCGTCGTGTAGTGTCATCATTATTATTATTATTATTATTATTTTGAGTTGGTATGTATTATATATATATATATATATATGTAAGTCTTCTAATAAATAAATAATAGCTAGTGACTCTTTTCTAAAAGCATATACAAATTCCGTCATTGTAATAATGTTTTCTACGATAATGCTATTATTGGTGTCTATATATACACAACACAGCTCGTCAATCCTATTAAGAAATGTTTCTTTTATATATTTATTTGGTATTTATCTCAATAATCAATGCACATTAAAAAACCAGATAAATCGAATAATCTATTTTTTTATTCATTATAAAAGCAAAAGATGAAATTTTTCTTAATAAAATATTATCATGTATTTACACACAAAATCTATGTATGAACATCCAATGAGGAAAATCGAAATCAAAGTCTGATTAAATAAAAATGAACTTTGCAAATGTGAATGACCTCAAACACTTCTTATTGGTAATTACTGCCTTGTTATTGCTTAAGGTATATATATATATATATATATATATATGATCAAGACATGGCTCTTTTTATTTATTCATTATTGTAGCTTGTCATAAAAAGCGAGAGAGGGAAATGAACTGAATCAATTCATCTATTTTTTCAATATGAGATGACATCGTAATAATATAGCAAAACATATGATTAAAAAAAAAAAAAACCTACCGTGGAAAAGATAAAAGATTAAGATTTTCCATAAATTTATCGGATTGGGTCAGGTCGGGTTTGGGACAGAATGACTTGACCCGTTTACATCCCTAATTGTAGGAGCTACTCTCCAAGTTGTTGATATATTCAACAATGACTAGGTATGTCCATCTTATAATAATCTTTATGTATAGTCTTTTCATTTAATATGTGTTCCATTTTGGGCTTATTTTTCTCGACAGTTTTCAGCCTATAAGTTGGCTTATTAACCTTACCAACAAAGCTATATGAGTGACTTTCATGACATACTCTTTATCTTGCAGCTATACATTAAGGGATGCTGAGTATAAGCTTTGCCTTAAGAGAAATCTTGATATGACAATGTTACCCAACATCACGCATGATGTCACACATATTTGTGCAATAGGTATTATTTATGTACACACATTGTGTGTACTTGCGTATGTTCGTATTATGTAATTGTGTATTATTTTGTGTGCTTGTGTAACAGGTTTGGGGGGTATCTTTGTAGGATAAGGCTTTTCATCAATTAAACTAGAAGACTAAAATATTGATGCTTGGAAGTGAAGGCATTATGGCAGTGGGCCAAGGTTGGGCAAAAATGGTTGAGTGGTTGGCAGGGTTGGTAGTGAGGGTTGAGGTAGATTTGGGATGGATGACATTAGTGGCATGGTTGGCTTTAGCAGTGTAGGGATTGATGGCATGGTAGGTTTATGCAAGGTGGGGATGGTAGCAATGTAGCTACAGGTGGTGGTGTTGTGTCCAGAAGACGGTAGATGCTAAGCTGCCATCAAAGCTTGAGAATAACACAATGGTTAAAGTTACAAAGAAATTCTTGTGGAAAGCTATAGGTGAAACAAATATTTGGGTAGGATAGATCTAAGACTAATTAGATGATGTTGATTGAGGCAAATGGATGATGGTTTCTTGAATTTGTAGCTTGAAAGTATATGGTTAGGTGAATTTCCAACCATGTGGATAAGAAAATTTGGATCTTGTGCTTGATGAAATGATTATTAAAAATAGTGTATTTTTGGATCTTAATAATGTTTTTGTTTGATGGGTCATGATGAAGCTTGGGTTTTAAGTGATCTATGTGCTTCATTCATTAATTGGTGAAAGGTTGAGTCATTTTTTTGGGCATTGTTTTGTTTAATGGGTAGTGATATATTTTTTTGGGTTTTTATGTGTCTTTTTAAGGTTTTGTTTGATGGGTTCTGATAAAGTTATGGTTTAAGTGGATCACTTACTTGGTTAATCAAGGATTAATACAAAAGCGGGTTTTAATCAAGTCCGATTTGCATGAATATTTGGTGCTTTGTTTGATTGTTTTGGTTAAGGTTTTTAATTTGTGTTAACTCATTCTACTTGATTAATTGGGAGTTACTATCGTGCGCCGGGGGTGGGTGGGGGGGTGGGGTGGGGGTGTCCACTTTTGGTCTAATTTCATGCAAATTCAAAGTGGAATGTGTGTGCAAATATAGGGCTTTCAAGTATTAAATTTTATTGCGTGTGTTTTGGTATGCTATGTTCTGTTTATGATATTGTTTTTGTTGATTTGGTTTCAACTATTGTTTTTATCAGTGCCATGTGGGGAGTGTTTGACTATTCCTTTTATTTGGTTTATTTCACAAGGCAATGATAAGAAGTAGGAATTTGAACAATCTAGGATCTATTGCTTTAAACTTAAGACCTCGATAATTTCAAGTGTGATGCTTAATTTTATAATTAAATGGAGTCCTGAATAACAGATACAATTAAGTAATAAATAATTATTATATTATGTTGCACACTACAATTGTATCAATTTATTAAAAGAAACAATTGATGTGTTTTTAAAAGTTATGGGAAAAGAACATAATGGACGTGTTAGACTTTATGGAAGGGTGTCACTCCATTTGATTTAAAAGAAAAAGGGGTAGCTAGTAAGTCATCTACAAAAGCACCATAAGATTTTATAGATTCTATCAAAGCAGGACTAAAGGAAGAAATGCAAAGAGATATGGAGGCAGAATTGGAATGAAGAATGGAACAACAAAGAGCCGAAATAACTAAGGAAATCATGTCAATGCTCATATCACAACTGCAAGAATTCAATCCTAATTTAAACATTGATGCTAACATTTTATGCAGCTTGGTTCTAATAGCAAGGTCACCTGGTGATGCTTGTGTAATGCACAATCTTCAAATGACATGCATAGTCCTTTACCAGGTAATTATTTAAAAATCTATAATATATGAAACCTATACTTTTACATTGAATGTATAGTGTAACGTTAGATAGATTATTGTATTGAACATTGGTTTTTATTTTTTAAAAGTATTTTCCTAAGAATATAGATTTAACAAAATCATATTTAAGGAATTTCTACTTATTCATTTGAGATACTTGTAGTACAAATTATTTTTAGTAATAAATATGATGAATTTGTAACTAATTTTATTGTTATTTTTTATTTTCTTTTGTCGGATGATGTTCTTGAAGATAATGGAGTTTAAATTGGATTTGAAAAAATCTTCACAAATAGCACATTAGAGAGATTACTGAATTTCTTTTTTCTTAGTTTTAGAGTTTGTTCAAACCATATATCCATTGAGAACTTTGTTATTACTTTGTTTAAAGGTGATTTTGGATTAACTACAAATTGAGAACTTTGAGAACTTTGTTACTAATTTGTAGGGTGGAGAGTTTATGATAGTCACTTACTTGATTACATGGAAAACTTTGTTCTTTTGAGATTTATTTTATTATTCAAAATGAAAGGTGCATGATTGAGGGTGTATATATATATATATATATATACATATACACAAAATTATATAAAATGTTGACAGATTTTTTATTACCAAACTCCAAAGTAATATATATTAAGAATAATTATTACATTTAATCCAAATTTTGTTAAATCGTTGCATTTTATTTTTGAAACGGTTGCATACAGTAGATAAAAAAAGCATTGCCTAATTAATAAGATCCATTGCTTATTAAAATTAGAAACTGTTGCACTAGCTTTGATAACTGTTTGCTTTAATAATAGAATGTACCATTGCACTAGATTTTGTAATTGTTGCTTTAGCAATCAGATAAATCGTTGTAGATTTATATCGACACCGTTGCAATTAATTTTTATAAACCGTTGCTTTTTTATGTTCATACCCTTGCTTATTCTAAGCCTCGGAACTGTTGCCTTAAACTGATATGACAACAATTTTATCAAGCGTTGCAGTTGGGTGCATTAATCGTTGCCTTTTAAAAGGCAACAGTGATCAAAGGCAACAATTAAAAAGTCAGCAACAACGGTTTGGCACCATTGTTGAAAATATAAAATGTTGTCGTGCAGGCTTTTTCCAAGACATGTGATAATCAATTAACACTGAATTGGGATGCGTTGCTCAAAAGGACAGAGATAGCTAGAATAAAACCTTTTTTTCCTTCTTATGTTTCTTTTCCGTGGAGAGGGCGAGGATTGAAGCGATAATATTACACTACGTTTGGTTGAATGGGATATAATCAGTATTCCAGCTTTATTTCCTTAGTATATCTATTCATTTATTTGATTTATGAAAATTTTTATCCAAAGAATGTGTATGTCATGTGATGTGGAATAGAGAATGAATTCACATTCGTTCATTTTACTAAAGGAATGGTTAATATTGATTAGGAAGTATGTTTTTCTCTAAAAATATTCTTAACAATAAAATAATAATTTATTATTTATTTTAATTTTATTTTATTCTAGTAAACCAAATGTACTGTTGGAGAATTTGGATAGAATAAATAAAATAAAAACTGAAATGGAGCTGAACTTTGCCTTGCACCGGTGGAAAAAATGTAGCTTGAACCCATGTGTTTAGACTAGATTAGGAGTAGGCAAGTACGTACACTTAGTACCCATGAAAAATGTGGTTGTTCAAGCATTTGTAAACTTCTCGTTGAAAGTTACTTACGTAAAGTAACCGGTGTAGGCGGCTCGTAGGTCCTAGAATTGGGAAGGAAATTTGTTTAGTTATTTACCTTCAATCATTTAGTCAGAAATGGACCAATATAATTTGACGGTAATGAATAATTAAGGTTTCATGTTGTGCCACATAATGAATAATTGCTTCTTGGTGCCAAATTGATAGGATTGGTATTCATTTGAGTCGTTTTTTTTTTAGCTTAGATTTTAAAATTGAAATGGAATTTTATCAGCATGGAGTTGATGTATTAGTAAGGCGTGCAGGCCATTAAAATTTTCTTACACGATTTAGATTTTTGAACATATCACTAAATTTTCAATTATTCATTTTAATAGTGACGCAATTTATTACTTATTTCGTAAAATTGAATTGTATTATATTTCTCAACTTATTGCTTAGGATCAAGAGTTTTAAATTGATCTCTCAAATAGGTTTTGGTATTTTTGGTTAAGGATCCAAATCCAAACATATCGATTCCAGTTTTGAGCCAAAAATTTAGATTACAGTCAAGTCGTCTGACCGAGTTAACCATCAGGATTTTTTTTAGGGGTTTACATTCACTTAAATTTGATATCATTTTTTTAGATTGGGATTGACAATTGAAATCCTAATAAATAAATTTTTATCAATTCAGAGTTCATTTAATTATAGTTTTGTTTGTCATTAATTTTATCTTGTGCGATTTAGGTTCTATCTCCTAAGGTTTAGTTATTCCTTTAAGAAGTAAAGTGATTTATATTTGTTTCATCAAGTTGGATCGTTATAATATTTTTTTTTTTTGAGTTATGGTTCAAAATTTACGATTTGAAAACGGAAATAGAGTTTTATTGATTTCAATTTAACAATTTTTTTACTTTTGTTACTTAACATCATATTCAATTTACTCTAATCTCCATTATTTCATATAATAAGTTTTATAATTTTATAATTATTGTAATCTCTAGCTAATCTAAACCCATTTGTCATTTTATTTAATAAAATTTTGACTTTTTACCTTTTATATTATCTTATAACAACTTTTCCTTTTCGGCCAAAAAAAAAAAACTTTTCCTTTATTCTATACGATCAAACTTTTGTTGTTAGATTCTACTTATATCAGTTTCCTCCTTTTCTATTTAGTTAATTTTATATCACCTATAGGTTGTACATTATCGTTACAATATTATAATATCTTTATAATCATATCCACTTTTTATTTATTTTTAAATTTTTCAAAATGACATCTATTTGACTATCATTATCAAATACAATACCGTAATTTCCTATTAACTTTATGCTTATTCACAATAGTGATATAATTCTTATGCCTTTACCATGTTAATTTTTATTATAGTTTATATCTACTTTCTTGACATAGTTGCACGGTCTTAATTCTTTATTTTTTTTTTATTTGTACATCTAATTTTTCAGTTAATTTAGTTAATTTAATTATTGCTTTGAGGTTATGTTTGAGTAATCTCCAAGGTTTTGGACTTAACAACCGAAGATGCATTTTTAATTTTAGGTTTTTACGTTTTAATTTTTTTACTAATATGTTAATTACATAAAATTTTCTTTTTATAGTTTAATTGAGTTTGGTTACGATTTCAAAATTTATATCTGCATAAGAATCTTATTTGAATTTGCATGAAATAAGAGTTGTGCAATGCGAGAGGGTTATACGGGCCAACAAATAACCTGTAAAAAAAAATGCGGAGTTGGGCAAAAAATTTTAGCCTTCTTTAATGTGTAGGCCAAAACGGTTGTCTTGCATAACCGGGGTTGACCCATTGCGAGTTGGATTGGCGGCGATCCACACTTAAAAAACATAAAAAAAAAAAAAAAGAAAGAAAAATATATAAATCTTATATAGAAACCTAATACATTACCCTCTTTGTTTTTTTCACTTCACTTTTCTATTATTTAGTTATTGAATGTTGACTATATAATTTTTATGAGAGTGATGTTTTAAATTTCAACTTTTATGTTTATTATATCCTTAGTCCTTTTATCATAGTTTTTTTTTTTATATATTTATTAGATATTTATGCTTTATGTAAAACAAGTACATAATATCAATGATAATTTTATGATATTTTTTCTTGCATGCCAAAGAAAAAAAATTGGAATGAATTTAATTTTTTTTAGTTTTAAAATAAATTTTTATGTTGAAATAAAAAATTTTATATAGAGTCTATAATTTTTCCATACAATTAATCATCTAGGATTAGTATGTAGGAATTAGTGAGATAAAAAAAATTATTTATATTTAAATTATTAAAAATTTAAAATTTTAATTCGAATCATTATAATTTTTTTAAATATATATTATTTATTTATTAGTGGATTCACAGGTTAGTCCACATAACCCACAAACCTGCATAGGGCGGGGTGAGCTAAAAAATTTTGGCCCGCATAACCTATGAGCTAACGCGGGTGAGATGGGTTGGCCTACTTAACCCATTTGCACAGCTCTATATGAAATCCCTTTCTGTTTATCAAATTATATTAGAAGAATAATTGAATTAATCGAAAAATTTGTTGTATTCAGTTCTCGATATGTGTTATTATAAGCATTATTACCATAGTGAATTATTGTATCACTAATAAACGTTATAATGATAAAAATACTATTTATTCTATAACTATATATTTCATTGCCATAAGTGTTAATGATAATATTATGACAATCTATCGATATTACAATATTACCTAAATTCAATTTTATGATAACATAATATTAGTAATACAATAATCGTGATTTTATAAATTACTATTGTTAACTTATCATAAGTGCATTAACACATGGATATATTATATCATAGTTTCAATTATTTAGTAACCAATGTATCAATATTGACAAAGTTGCCATATTAGTACTATTATGATATATGATAATAAACATTGATAATTACAATATGTGATAACAACCATTGTTACTATTTTCTTGTGCACATTTATCTTTATACAAAACTAGCTTTGTAACGCCATGGAAAACTCTATCTACTAAGATATTGTCCACTTTGGTTATATGCTACATGATTTTGTCTTTTGTGCAACACTTCCCAAGAGGTCATCCATGCAAGGATTGCTTTGCCGAGAGCACGTTTAATTTTGGAGTTTCAATAAACTCCAAGTTATTACACCAAAATATGTCTATATTATTAGAGTTTCACCATCTATATTTGAAGGGTATTACAAACTCAATTTAAGATTTAGGTATTGGATTTATTCCAAGCTGTAACCTCGCTAGTTATATTCAAATTGTTGCCATTTCCCAATAGTTTTCTTTCGAATAATGGAAGATAGTGAAATAACCATGAAATTTCCTACTTATATTTTATATGTGTGTTATAGAGTTTATATATATACTTTTGATATGTATTGAATATGATTTGTGTTCATGATGAATTATGTGTTTTATTATTGTGTTAAATATTTAAATACTCCAGAATTTATTAAATATTTGGTTCATGAAATTTAAATTGCATTGACATGTAATAATTATATTGGAATGCATTAAAATGAGTAAATAGATCCATGCACATAAGCCTCATCATAGCCTAATTCTTTTACCTTAAAGGGAGCTTAAACACCTCATTAATTAACCAAAGACAAGTATATTAATTAGCCTTTGATAAGTCATTAATTTCCCTTAATCTCTTATGCCTCAAAAGTCAAACCTTAAGATAATATCAACTTTAATATTGCAAAATTCGTGCACAAATTTCAGACCTCCACAACAAGCCTTCAAAAGTTTCAAAACCCCATTTTCTTCTTCTCCAAAGCTCCCGCATTGATCTATATAGATAAGCCTCTCATTTTCTACATTTTCCACCATCAAAAGGCATGCTAGAGGATCACAAAACCAAGGTTTAAAGTTCTATTGGTAAGTATGTTTTTCATGTCTCCAAATTATGCAAGCTTATTGTTTCTTAGTAATAGGTTTTAAGCTTAAATTGTGTTTGATGACTTATATACTTTGTTGGTTGCATGAGGAGTGTTTGTTGTTATGGGAGTTAGTTGTATAAGTAGTATAAGAGATTAGAAGTGTTGAGAAGTGCAAGTGGTTGAAGACTAAATGTTAGGTGTAGTGATTTGGGGTTTGAAGTATGATTTATGTATGATGATTTGTGGTGGAGAGTTTGATGTTATGAATTGGAGTTTATGTTGTTTGAATAATGTAGTGATCATATAACAAGCTTTGGGAAGTTTAGGCTAAGTTTGAGAATGTTTGAAAGTGAGCAAAGTGTAAGAAAACAGGGGAAGTCAAAAACATTTTTCGTATAGGTGACTGAAAATTATAATTCAAACAAGGTTGTTACTGAAATGTTGTTTCTTTTTGAAAGTTGTGTATTTATCTCTTATTTAATGGATCAATATAATTTGATGGTAATGAATAATTAAGGTTTCATGTTGTGCCACATAATGAATAATTGCTTCTTGGTGCCAAATTGATAGGACTGGGATTCATTTGAGTTCGATTTATTTTTCTAGCTTAGATTCTAAACCTGAAATGGAATTTTATCAGCATGGAGTTGATGTATTAGTAAGGCGTGTAGGCCATTAAAATTTTCTTACACGATTTATGATTTTTGAACATATCACTAAATTTTCAATTATTCATTATAATAGTGACGTAATTTATTACTTATTTCCTAAAATTGAATTGTTATTATATTTCTCAACTTATTGCTTAGGATCTCGAGCTTTAAATTGATCTCTCAAATAGGTTTTGGTATTTTTGTTAAGGATCCAAATCCAAACATATCGATTCCAGTTTTGAGCCAAAAATTTAGATTACAGTCAAGTCGTCTGACCGAGTTAACCATCAAGATTTTTTTTAGGGGTTTACATTCACTTAAATTTGATATCATTTTTTAAGACTGGGATTGACAATTGAAATCCTAATAAATAAATTTTTATCAATTCAGAGTTCATTTAATTATAGTTTTGTTTGTCATTAATTTATCTTGTACGATTTAGGTTCTATCTCCTAAGATTAGTTATTCCTTTAAGAAGTAAAGTGATTTATATTTGTTTCATCAAGTTGGATCGTTATAATATTTTTTTTTTGAGTTATTGTTCAAAATTTACGATTTGAAAACGGAAATAGAGCTTTATTGATTTCAATTTAACAATTTTTTTACAATTTTTTTACTTTTGTTACTTAGCATCATATTCAATTTACTCTAATCTCCATTATTTCATATAATAAGTTTTAATAATTTTATAATTATTGTAATCTCTAGCTAATCTAAACTCATTTGTCATTTTATTTAATAAAATTACGACTTATTGTACCTTTTATATTATTTTATAACAACTTTTCCTTTTCGGCAAAAAAAAAAAAAAACTTTTCCTTTATTCTATACGATCAAACTTTTGTTGTTAGATTCTACTTATATCCGTTTCCTCCTTTTCTATTTAGTTTAATTTTATATCACCTATAGGTTGTCCATTATCGTTACTATATTATAATATCTTTATAATCATATCCACTTTTTATTTATTTTTAAATTTTTCAAAATGACATCTATTTGTACTATCATTATCAAATACAATACCGTAATTTCCTATTAACTTTATGCTTATTCACAATAGTGATATAATTCTTATGTCTTTACCATGTTAATTTTTATTATAGTTTATATCTACTTTCTTGACATAGTTGCACGGTCTTAATTCTTTATTTTTGTTTTTATTTGTACATCTAATTTTTCAGTTAATTTAATTATTGCTTTGAGGTTATGTTTGAATAATCTCCAAGGTTTTGGACTTAACAACCGATGAGGCATTTTTAATTTTAGGTTCTTTACGTTTTAATTTTTTTTACTAATATGTTAATTACATAAAATTTTCTTTTTATAGTTTTAATTGAGTTTGGTTACGATTTCAAAATTTATGATCTGCATAAGAATCTTATTTGAATTTGCATGAAATAAGAGTTGTGCATGCGAGACGGGTTATACGGGCCAACCCAAATAACGTGTAAAAAAAATGCGGGTTGGGCAAAAAATTTTAGCCTCTTTAATGTGTAGGCCAAAACGGTCTGTCTTGCATAACCCGCGGGTTGACCAGTGCGAGTTGGATTGGCCCGCGAACCCACACTTAAAAAACATAAAAAAAAGAAAGAAAAATATATAAATCTTATATAGAAAACCTAATACATTACCCTCTTTATTTCCTTTTCACTTCACCTTTCTATTATTTAGTTGTTGATTGTTGACTATATAATTTTTATGAGAGTGATGTTTTAAACTTTCAACTTTTATGTTTATTATATCCTTAGTCCTTTTATCAATATTTTTTTAATATTTATTAGATATTTAAATGCTTCTATTTAAAACAAGTAACATAATATCAATTGATAATTTTCATGATATATTTTTTCTTGCCGTGCCAAAGAAAAAATTGGAATGAATTCTAATTTTTATTAGTTAAAATAAATCTTTTTATGTTGAAATAAAAAAATTTTAAATAGAAGTCTATAATTTTTCCATACACGATAATCATCTAGGATTAGTATGTAGGTAATTAGTGAGATAAAAAAAATATATTCTATATTTAAATTATTAAAAATTTAAATTTTAATTCGAATCATTATAATTTTTTAAATAATATATATAATATATATATTAGTAGATTCACAGGCTAGTCCACATAACCCACAAACCTGCATAGGGCAGGGTGAGCTAAAAATTTTGGCCCATAACCTATGAGCTAACGCGGGGTGAGATGGGTTAGCCTACTTAACCCATTTGCACAGCTCTATATGAAATCCCTTTCTATTTATCAAATTATATTAGAAGAATAATTGAATTAATCGAAAATTTTGTTGTCTTCAGTTTCTCGATATGTGTTATTATAAGCATTATTACCATAGTGAATTATTGTATCACTAATAAACGTTATAGTGATAAAACTACTATTTATTCTATAACTATAATTTCATTGCCATAAGTGTTAATGATAATATTATGACAAACTATTGATATTACAATATTACCTATAATTCAATTTTTATGATAACATAATATTAGTAATACAATAATCGTGATTTTATAGAATTACTATTGTTAACTTATCATAAGTGTATTAACACGTGGATATATTATATCATAGTTTCAATTATTTAGTAACCAATGTATCAATATTGACAAAGTTGCATATTAGTACTATTATGATATATGATAATAAACATTGGTAATTACAATATGTGATAACAACCATTATTACTATTTTCTTGTGCACATTTATCTTTATACAAAACTAGCTTTGTAACGCCATGGAAAACTCTATCTACTAAGATATTGTCCACTTTGGTTATATGCTACACGATTTTGTCTTTTGTGCCAACGCTTCCCAAGAGGTCCTCCATGCAAAGATTGCTTTGCCGAGATGACATTTAATTTTGGAGTTTCAATAAACTCCAAGCTATTACACCAAAATATGTCTATATTATTAGAGTTTCACCATCTATATTTGAAGGGTATTACAAACTCAATTTAAGATTTAGGTATTGGATTTATTCCAAGCTGTTACCTAGCTAGTTATATTAAATTGTTGCCATTTCCCAATAGTTTTCTTCCTAATAATGGAAGATAGTAATTTACTTATAGGCATGTGATTTTAGTCTTAAGTGTTTTGTGGTGTGTGATGGAGTTTTTATACAATTAATTAATATCTATGTTGATTATAATATTCCAAAGTTTATGGTCATTATTGAATTTTATTTGACTATATTTACATTATTTTTTAAGATTTTAAGTACTTGTCAAACGCAGCGATTAAAGATTTCTTGCTTATAACTAATCTATTAGATGCTTTTATCCTTAGGTTTATTAATGTACATTCTAAAGCATATAATTATTTAATTTTGTATCCAAATATTATATATGACATTGGAAATAAGCAAAATATAACTGGCAGACATATCACCTAATTGAACAAATAACATCTAAATAATTATACCGAAAAAAATCTAAATAATGTTTTCTAAATTATAAAAAAACCAAAATATAGTTATGCTTTTAGCAATCAAGCATTTTTCTTCTAGAGGTGCTTTTACTTTTCCCATCAATCAAATAATAGATAAATACACAACTTTCAAAAAGAAACATCATTTCAGTAACAACCTTGTTTGAATTATAATTTTCAGTCACCCTGGACCAGGCTTTTTCCAAGACACATGATAATCAATTAACACTGGATTGATGCTTATCTCATTTATGGGAAAAGTACAAGCACCTCTAGAAGAAAAAGGGTTGTTGCACAAAGCATAACCATATTTTTGTACACTTCTTATTCATTATTCAGTGTTCGAACTATCGACTTTGTGCTGTTTTCTTTTTACTGGCTCATTAAATAAGAAATTGATTCCTCGTACAAATCCGGTAAAAAATTTTCATATTACAATGTTTGTACACTTCTTTTATTCAATATTCAATGTTTGAAACTATCATGGAAAAGGAAAAAAATAATAATATTTTAATATTTAATTACGAAAATGTCAATGGGATGAAAATAATTCTAGTTTTAGACAACTAATAATGAACTTGTTTCTTTAAGAGATGAAGTTGCTGGAATTATACCAACTTTGTCAATTGAAGAGACAGGTTTGTCCAGTAAACAAAAAAATAAATTAATAAGAAATAAATAAATATAAAATAGAAAGTAATACAAAGTACAAAAAGGTAAAAAATGTTAAATATTTATGCTATTTTTCCATGTGAATAGAAATTAGTTATCATCAATTCATAGCATTTAATGTATCATTGATAACAATATACTAAATAAATATAATTTTAAATCAACTCTATTTGCTTTATACAGAATGCCACCAAAAGAATAATCCCACTTTTAAACAATTTTACACTCTTTTTTTTCCCTCTTTCATAACGTCTAAAAGAGATTACTTTATTCCCACATTGTTAATATATCAATTCAAGTGGAATGTGCTTGTGTATAGAGTAATCCTTACGAAAGAAAAGGGAGTCTCACATTGCATAGATGTGAGAGATTGTTATTTTGGTGATACTTTATATGTGATACCCCTCAAATATAGATCGTGAAACTCTAATCATATAGGTGCATTTTTATGTCACACCTACCCTCAGGTAGCTGACATGATGCCAGGACCACAGCCCTATAGGCACTGACTTTAGGCGATCACCGTTGCGAGTTTCCTTATCAGCACAAGAACGTATTGTTACCCCCAAGCGGAGTTGACTCCGCTATAGCCTTGAAGGATCGAACCTAGGACTGAGGCTTTTGTTTGCCTTAAAGGCAACGCCTCTTACCAATTGAGTTGTAAATTTAAGCGTGCTATATCCAAAGTAATCCCATGATGGGTGACCCA
Organism: Combretum micranthum; assembly: GCA_024138025.1. NCBI lineage: Eukaryota > Viridiplantae > Streptophyta > Magnoliopsida > Myrtales > Combretaceae > Combretum > Combretum micranthum. The sequence goes on along the minus strand of JAMXBD010000140.1, from coordinate 1,211,032 downwards.
CTAGAAAGTGTTGGCACCAAAAGGACAAAATTGGCGGCTTATAGCCAAAGCAGACAATATCTTGATGGGTAGAGCTCCGGAGCATTACAGATGGTATCAAAACAATTCACTAGTTGGAAGTGGAGGAGTATGTCCTCACTGCCTGGTGTGGTTCTGGACTTGTATAATGAAACTGACGATGACTTTAGTTCTATAAGTAAGAGAGTATGTGATACTCCTCAAATATAGATTGGAACTCTAATCACAAAGATGCCTTTTTATGTCACGCCTCACCTTCAGGCAGCTGACATGATGCCAGGATTGCAGCCCCACAAGCACTAACTTTGGGGGATCACCGCTATGAGTTCTCTTATCAACACAAGAAAGTATTGTTACCCTCAAGCAAATTTGACCCCAGCTACCACCTTTAGGAATTGAACCCATGACTTGAGGCTTCTGTTTGTCTTAAAGGCAATGCCTCTCACCAATTGAGCTACAAAGTTAAGCGAAACTCCAAAGCTAAGCGTATTTTGTGTAGAGCAATCCCATGATGGACGACCGCTGGAAAGTGTTGGCACCAAAAGAACAAAATTGTGTAGCATGTAGACAAAGCGGACAATACCTCGATGGATGGAGTTTTGAGGCGTTACAGGTGGTATCAGAGCAGTTTACCAGCCGAAATTGGAGAAGTGTGTCCTCATTGTTTAGTGTAGTTCTGAACTTGTGTAACTAAACTGACGAGGACGTCAATTTTATAAGGAGAGGAATATGTGATGCCCTTCAAATATAGATCATGGAACTCTAATCGCAGAGGCGCCTTTTTATGTCACGCCCCACCCTCGAGCAACTAACATGATGCCAGGATCGCAGCCCCACAGGTATTGACTTCGCAGGATTACCATAGCGAGTTCCTTTATCAACACAAGAAGGTATTGTTACCCTAAAGTAGAGTTGACCCCAATTGCTGCCTTGAGGGATCAAATCAAAGACCTGAGGCTTTTGTTTGCCTTAAAGGCAACGCTCTCACCAGGCAAACAAAAACTAGACTAGCCCAATCGATTCGACCTGGTTCAACTGAAACTGGTATAATAGCAGTCTTGTCCATGCGTATATAGCCCCGATGGATACGGGCTGAATTAACTTGGTCAATCTGGCCAGTTGGATTGGGACCTAGTCAACTGACCTGGTTTTGAAGTGCAATTAAAAAAGTAAAACTTACTAGAATTATAAATATTTATTCATGTTATATTATAAAGATTTGAATATGTGTGGATTTAATAGTTAATTGATAGATTTGAGCCATATATGAATTTAATTGAGTAATATTATACACGTTTGTCTTTCATAATTAAAATATATATTATATTTTTTATTATTGATCTAGTATGACTCTCGGTAGAACCCCAGTTCGACCACTCGACCCTTGACCCAACATTGGCGACACCGCTTTTAACTCTATTTAAAATAGAAGTCCATGTCAATTTGATCACGTGTAAATATAATATAATATAATATTTTAATAAATCCTAGCCCTCATAGCGGACTAGTGAAGACTGAAGTGCATTCTATAAATAGCAACACAATTCTCATTCCACTTCAACAAAATATAAAGCACATACGCGGTGATATCAAGACGAGACTATGGAAATCCCAGTATCAGCAACTCGCCAATCTGCAAATTTTCATCCAAGTATTTGGAAGGATTATTTCCTTAAATATACTTCTGAAGATAAACATAATGTAAGCTTCTCCTATTTCCATCCTATTAAATTATTTTCGATTCATGATATAGTTTGTTATTATTAAATTATTTTTTATTTTCTGAAGGGTAAACGCCATATTTGTCAACTAGATTTTAGCTATTTTTATAATTTACTATCCAGCATAGATGGTTCACTAATTTACTATTATAAACTTTGTGAGATCATTTATAATATATAGATAGGTCATAAAATGTAAAAACAAGCAAAATTCAAGGATCAAATGTTGCATTACATGTGGCAGTAAAAATGACATCGATTAAGTTCTCTTTATCCGATATTTTGCAGAACAAGCACAACATTGGAGATTATACTTTCATGCATGCTGTTTATATAATATTTTCTGCCAAAGAAAAGAAAGACTGTCTAATAATAATTTCGTATCCTTTTTGTCATTAGGATGCTGGAAGTACAAAGGATAAGGAGAAAATAGTAGAGCTGGTGTTAAAGGTGAAGAAGATGTTGGTCGTTGATGAACATAATCCTGTGCAGACATTGAAACTAATTGATCAAATCCAAAGGTTAGGGATTGCATATAAATTTGAAAGTGAAATTGAAGAAGGGTTAGAACAAATTCAAAAAATTTACTTCGAATATGGAGGTGGAATCATTGATGAAGCGAAGGACCTTTTCACTGTTGCCCTACTCTTTCGATTGCTTCGGCTACAAGGTTACAAAATCTCATGTGGTATGTACATTATATATATATACATGTCAAAAAGCATATGCATTTCAAAGTAAAAAACAAAAAAACAAAAATAATCTCTAAGCTATTTAATAATGATTTTATTGAGAATAAATCATATGATAATGTAAGTTGTTCCATTAAAATCACTTATACCATCAATTTCAACCTATAAAATATGTTATTGTGGCCATATATGTATTAATAAATATGTTTTCCTCAACATGAAATCTATAATTTTGGAAGAAAGATCACACATAGAATTCACCTAGCTATAAGATGAATTTGTCTAATATATCTAACCCAAATTTTTGTTTTTCTTATAGATATCTTTAATAGGTTCAAAGATGACAATGGGAGTTTCAAGGAATTCATTGCTACTGATATTCAAGGAATGTTAAGTTTATATGAGGCTAGCCATTTTAGAATTCGAGGAGATGATATCTTAGAGGACGCACTTTCTTTCACGACTACTCATCTTAAGTCCATGAAATCACGATCCAATCCTCATATTGCAAAGCAAGTGGAACATGCCTTAGATCTAAATTTACGACATGGATTGACAAGGCTAGGGGCAATACAATACATGACTATCTATGAAAATGACACTTGTCATGATGAGATTCTCTTAACATTGGCAAAATTAGATTTCAACCTACTCCAAAAGCAACACCAAAAGGAAGTTGGTGATATCACAAGGTAACTACAAATTTTATTATTGCCCTATATGTGAAACCAACACCAACTACTCCAAAAACAACACCAAAATGCTATTGATCCTTACAATTTGGAAATATGTCATTAGGTGGTGGAAAGAATTGGATGTTGAAAGGAAGCTGCCTTTCGCAAGAGACCGAGTTGTGGAATGCTACTTTTGGATACTAGGGGTATATTTTGAGCCAGAATATTCCTTGGCAAGGATAATACTCACAAAAGTGATAGCTATGACTTCTATTATTGATGACATATATGATGTGTATGGCACAATTGAAGAGCTTGAGTTATTTACTAATGCAGTTGAAAGGTTAAATTTCTAATTCAGTTCCTTTATCGTACACCTTTTTTTTCATATATTATCATTAGTATTAGATTACCTCAAACATACCCATTTAGAAATTTTATATCAATCTCTAGGTGGAGTATCGAAGCCATGTGTGACCTTCCTCAGTACATGCAATGGTGCTACAAAGCACTTCTGGATGTTTACCATGAAATTGAGGAAACTTTAGCTTGGCAAGGAAGACAGTACCGGTTCCATTATGCAAAACAAGCAGTAAGGCTTAATATATGTAGATAATTCCTTTTAGCGTTATAAAGAAGTGTGTTTATATAGCAGAAAGGTAAAAGCTGAATGGAATCATCTAAAGAAATAAATACCATCTAAATCATGTAGAAATATGAAAATATATACTAATCCTTATATTAAATATTTTGCGATATTTTATTTATGGAGAATCTTCCTCTTATATATATTATTCTTCTACTTGGGAGTACTAATGAGTAAAGCAATTGTTATTATAAAAGTAAAATAATAATATAGGCTTTCTTTCAAACAATAAAGATAAAATTATCCATGTTAATGCATTATAATACATAATCCTTTTTAAGAAAATTTATAATTAGTGCGGAACTAAAAGGGTAAGTATAAGTTTTGTAAGAAATATATGTATAAGAAGATATACATGGTCATGTGTCATCAATAAATTTAGAACTTATGTAGTTACAAAATGTTTTTAATTTTCCCAACATGCATGTCATAGATCAACAATTTCTCATGTGTGAGAGGTTTTATGTAAAGTAATATGTGTAATCTATTGATATGGGGAATAAGAATGGATTTTTCATATATAAGCATATAGAGCATTTAAGATAGATTAAAGAATAATCATTGATACTATCAAAGTAAAGCGAATATTCGTCTATGCTTTACAATAACTTTAATAATTTAAAATTAATATATATATATATATATATATATATATATATATATCCTTTAGGGGGAAGTAACAAGTTACTTGCAGTGCAACATAGAAGAAAGATAATTAATCTTATGTTGAATATAAAGTCATGTTAAAATAAGAATTGGCATCACAGTCATTCTATTAATGTTTTTTCTTTTCTTTCATCCAAAAGTCATTTTATTATTTAAATGTTTCTTTCAATTAGCAACTTATTATCGCTTACTTATGAAGAATAACTAAATTTTAATAATCGAATGCATGGATTTTCAGATGAAGGACCAAGTTAGAGGTTACATGAAAGAAGCTAAATCAATACATGAAATACCTACAATGGAAGATTACATGTCGGTTGCATTAGTAACCTGTGGATACGGAATGTCAGCAATGACATCTTTGGTCGGAATGGGAGACAATGTTACCCAAGATGCATTTGATTGGTTGTCCACAAACCCTAAGATCATGGAAGCCTCAAACATTATTTGCCGACTCACGGATGATATATCCAGTCGTGGGTACTTATATATGATTGATTTATTGGTCCTTTTTATGTATTATTATTTTAATTTTTCAAGCTCCAAGTTACCATAGGGCTTCTACTCTAACCTTCTCTCCAAAACCCGCTTCAAGCACTTCCATATATGGCCCTTCATCAAACATTCTAGAGTTCCTTTCTCAAAGGATGTATCTAAACCTAAGCAAGGGTCAGGTCTAAATCAAGGCCTAATCTAGATGATCTTATATGTTGAAAATATTTAAATCTAAAGTTCTAATTGAATAGGAAGAGATAGCTTGGAAACAATACAATCTACCATGACACGTGCAAGTGACAAGTAACATATATAATAATCACTAGAAAGTTATATCTATAACCAAAAACAAAAAACAAAAAAATAGAATACAGAATTTAATCAATATCACAATTTTGGCAAGAAAAAACAAAAGTATATTTCTTGAATGTTTCTACTATTAATAACTTTTGTTATTTTTTCCAGTGGGAGAAAGAGACAGGCCACATAGCAACGGCTATAGATTGTTATATGAAGCAATACATGGTGACCGAAGAAGAAGCCAAAAAAGAGTTGTGGAAACAAATTGCTGATTCATGGAAGGACATAAATGAAGAGTGTCTCCAGCCAACTATTGTCCCCATGGTAGTTCTTACTCGAATTCTCAATTTGGCATGCGCAATGAGTGTTATCCACCCGAATGGTGAAGATCACTATACTAATTCTGGAACAAAAATGAAGAGTTATGTGAAGGCTCTACTAGTTGAATCAGTAACAATGTAATGCTCGAGTCTCAAACAATAATGCCCATTTCCTTCCTTCATTAAGGAGTTTAGGTAAAATAAATAGCAGTGACATGTTGTAGCTGCAATTTTGCAGCATCAATATGCAATTTGGCTTATGCATGCATAATAATAATGTTTGCATATTTATGATTATTATGATTAATATAATAAATAAGAATGGCATTATGTAATTGTCTCTATAATTATAAAATTTTTCAAGACGTGAAAAATGATGGTGCAATAGAAATTTTTATCTACAAAACTTGTAAAAAGAGATATCATAGTTTAGATCGGTCCTTTAAGTGACAATCAATTTAAAAGGGTCTCTCTCTCTCTCACATATTTTTCTTTTTTCTTTTTCCTTTTTTTTCCCATCATGGCTTATCGACTTATAGTACACACACATATGCATATAAAGTTTAATGTTGTACTTATTTGATTTCATAAACAACCACAAGCATAAATAAATTAAGTAGCTACATTGTGTTATAATAAGTAAATACTCAATTTAATAAAAATACAAATATTTGACAACTTTAGCTTTATAATTTACATAGAAGAACTGCTAGTATGGTAAATATCCTAAAATTTCAAAAAGCGATGTTAAAAATAAAAGAAATAAATTAAATTATAGGTACTTCAAAGCTATGGCGATGAGAAAGGTTTTCTTTTCTTTTTTTTTTGTTTTATTACACATAACCTATTAAGATAATAGTATATTAGGAAATTTCAAAAACACAAATATAAGCCATATAAATTATAATTCTAGAGGCAGTATTTGCAAAGTCTTTATAATTATATATATAGAGAGAGTATTGCGTAATTACACTAGAAAACCGTTCAAATATATTTCAATCTTGGTAGACGATAATCCACCCTTGATCCAATTATAAATTAATAATTTGAGGAAACAGGGTTTTGCAAATAAGAATACTAAAACATACTATTCAAAATAAAATAAAATAGGTAAAATACCCCAGCATGCACTTGTAATTTTTTCATGATTTAAAAATATTGAAATACAACTAGCTTAATTATAAATTGATGGCTGCTGAGGTGGATAATAGGATTCTAAAATATTTTCAATTTCTTGAACATTAAATATAATGTTTAAAATATAGATATATACATATATTTAAAAAAAAAAAAACTCTAAAACACACTTTGATAGTTTTTTTTTTTTTTCCTTTTTCACATTTCAAATGAATCGGATATTAGACATGATATCTAGTTATGAAAAAGAATAAATAAAAACACTAGAATGCTTTGAAAATATTAAATTGAATATTTTATATGTAATCCCTATTTCGCAAACTCTGATTGCTAAGATGGAAATTCTTTTTTAAGACTTTATAAAAATAAATTAAGTAAAGACAACTATAATTCCAAATTAAAAAAAAAAAAAAAAAAAAAAAAAGGAAACGCAGACGCATAATTGATGTCTTGACTTTTCCGCGATTATGAAAACGAAAACAGAAAAAGAAAAAAGGAAAAAACAAAAGGAAAACAAGAAGATAATTCCACTCCTTTTACCCTTTGTAAACCAGACCAACCATGCCAATGACCAATCCAGTAAATGAGTTAAAACTGATTAGACGTTTCAGATCGACTCTTCCTCTAAGACCAGCTTTAGATACTGTGAATAATTGATAAATTTTTATTATACACATAAAATAATTTAAATATTTTATATCATATATTTAATTTTATATTTCTCTTAGTAAAACCACATAACACTAGACTCAACTTTAACCAACCAGAAACCAGGTTAAACAAGTAGCTCTCTAGCCAATTTCAATCAACTAACTAGTTTGGTTCTAGTTTTAGATTTATCGATGCTGATTCAGTTTGTTTCTTATTTGCAACCAAGTTATGAGTTGAATTTACAAAAATGAAAAAGAAAAAAAATGGAGAAAAAATAGAAAATCCATTATTTGCTGAGACGAGGCATTTGCTGACGATATAATAGCTTTAACAAGCAGGGAATTAAATGGCTCCATATTAACCTGCAACGTTACATTATTATTTTACTAGATAACTAATTCAAACCACTTAAAATATCATGCGTCACTTAATTAATATTAACACGTTATAATAAATCATAAATATATTTATCAAAAAACTAAACACAAATTATTTGTTTGGAAAAATATCCAGAAGTCATATTTTCAAATTTTTCTTCATAACAATAATAATAATAATAATAAATTTTCTTACTTTGCAGTTGCTCCAACCCATGGAAGGCGGCTGTCAACTTGTCACCAGTGATGAACCGTGCGACTCAGCTTTGGGCTGTAGATTTGACTCGTGACCATGGGCTTTCTACATAAAAGCCCCATTGGCAGTTAGGCTAAGGGCATCTAATAACTATAAATGTCAAATGGTACGGATTAGGAAAAAAAAAAACCAGAAATACGTTGGCTTCGAAAGATTTACCAAATTAGGCTATTGAATGCGTTGTTTATGACAGTTCAAGAAAAATAATTTTTTAAGGTAAAAAAGAAATGAACTTTATAGACAACACCTTTAGTATAAATTTAAAGATGGTGTTATAAATAGTTCCCTCAGTAGCTTATTTCCGAAATATTTTTCAATATCATCCTATTTTCGTTTTTTTTTTTTTTTCTTAATCTATACCGATTTGATACGTAGAATGAGTAAATTATAAAGCTTTATTTGTACCTTATCTAATCCTATAGGTACATTGGAACCAAAACATACTCTATAACATTTAAAAACCATCCCAAAACTTGCAATTTATAGAATTTGTAGAGTAAAAGATATTATGTGAAACCCATAAGTTTTATATTATACTGTTCTAATATTACAAATAATAAATATGAGGTGAATTTCTTGGCATTATTTTTGTATTTTTATAATTTTATATCTATTACATTCATCAATTTGTTATGAGATACTATCAAATCTATCATAAAGATTTATTTATCTTTTCTTTTATCTTTATATGAACATATGTGCAAGGATAGGTAATTGCTTATATAATTAACTTATTCAAGGGACGCTTGTATCTTAACATACTATTCTTCACTCAAATATAAGTAGTTGCATGACACCACCTGCTATAGAATATAATTGTTTGTTCAATTATAATGTCATCCTCTACATCAAACGTGGTTCTGGCTAAATTAATACCCACAGCACTACATTATGTTAAATGCAACCCAATGCAAGAAAAGTAATAAAAGGTTTTCTAATGGGTAAATGGGCTTAAAGTTTGTGTTCTTTTTTTCCCCCCTTTCCTGTAGAAGACAAAGTTGTATGTTTAAATATAATACTGTATTGTAATTAGTATTATTGGTTAACAATTTTTATAGGGTAAATATAAGGTATTCTAGATCTTGTACCTTGAATGAATATGAGGAATAGAAATTTGATACTTATATGTTACCTTGTTATAACATATTCTAAAAGATCATACCCAAAACATAGCATGTAAACTTCAATGTGCACCTTTAACCTACTCAACGAAATAAGATATAATAAGTTACAAGTTTTAATCAAGTTACCTATTTACCCGAATGGCTAGATATGGCCATCATGAAGTGTGATAGTTTGCCATGGTAGCCAACGTTTGGACAAGGAACTTTTTTTCCTCGATCCTTTCTTACTTAGAAAGAAAAATTAGGACCCAAGACATCCATTTGGGCACCCACATGGTTAATGATAATAATGATTTTAACAATTTAAATTGAAGTTAGAAAATACCCATTGATATATTTTTTAAGCATTTACTATTTCAATTTCCTTTGGAAGTTGCATATTGTTCATCACTTAGTTTACAAGAGCATAGATTGTAAATCTTGCCATTGATTAGTGTATTTTCTTAATTTAATATATAAATTTGTCTAACTATATATTCATACATCGTAAATTAATTAGATGTGTTTTATTTTTTTAACTATTACTTTGTTTTTAGGTTGTGTGGCCATATGTCCAGAAAATGATGAATGTCCAATTTTGAACATAAGGTTGAAGACATGATTAAATGGTGGTCTGAGCATATTCAAAGAAGATATTCTATTTTGATCAATAAGAAAATCAACCAACATTAACATAAATGTATGCAATTAACAAGTTTAGATCATATTTGTTAAGTCCAAATTAACTGTATATACAGAATATGCCCTAATTAGATTGGCAAATCCTTGAATTGGTATGGGGTTTTCAACCAATCCACATCAATTATGGTTTGGTCCAATTTAAATAGTTTCTAAAAGCACTTGGATTCTAAACTAGTATGGTTTTAATCGAAAATAGAGTGATAGATCAAGATATTGAAAAAAAAAATGAAGCTATGAAACAATTAAATGGATAATTTCACTACTTAAAGATTGCTAATTTGACACCTATCTTGCTAGTACTGATGCTAAGGAGAAGGGGCAAGAAAAGATGGATTAGTATACTAGTGGCATTAGAGATAGGCTAACAAGGCAAAAGTCATGGGGCAATAGTGGAGCGGAAGTGCAAGTCTATAAACTGTGGTCATGCATCGGCCAAAAAGAAAAAAAAAATGTGTAGTGAAAATTAAAATAAGATTAATGTTGGATAATATTTAATAGCTCTCATTAGATTGCAACCAAAAATAATTTAGATCAAATGGTTGTGCTAACAATTGAGAAATTTATATAATATATATAATAGTTCATACCATATTTACAAATCTAAACATTGAAATCAGATATTTGTGATATCAACTTGAATAATTAAGATTTTATATTGAAAAAATGAAAATGAGTATTGTTGTTCCCATTATTATAATCAAGAAAGGATGTTGAATTAATTATAACCAAATTTTGAAATTTTAAGCCTTTAAAATTTAAGATCCCCTTTGAGTTAAACACATGAGAACAAGTTTAGCAATTATAGTGAAATTGAAAATGCAAGGAATTAAAAGAGTAGGAAAGAGTAGCTAAGTCAACAATATATAGTGGTTTTGCCTTGTGCGTTAGTTCACTCTTCCAGCTTCAAGCCAAGGACCCAGTAATCCACACAGATATATTCCATTAATCTAATTAAAACAATTTACAAGAGGGTATAATTCATTCAGCTTGATTTTCATAGCTTTCCTCAAGCTAAATTCGATACTACAAAGTCTAATCTTATAAACTAACAAGCAAAAAGGATACAATAAGTTCCTTCTGACAACAAAAGTAATAAAGTTGCAACAAAAAAATTAATTGCACAAATCAGTTCAAAGAATTCACGTGAGAGAGAGTCAAGTTCTTGTTGTAGCATATATATCTTTTGTTTCTCTATATCATAATATATTTAAAGGAGGCTTCTGATCTTCAACGTCTCAAAAAAAATTTTGCAGGTTGTGGATAAGCTTTTCCTT